>OY723411.1:6983647-7583647 GCA_963210345.1 Inga oerstediana
TGTCATATGATGGCAAGTCCTCTTTAAACCACTTGATGAGAGACAAGGTGATTAGAAAATGTCAATCATTGCTAGTATTACGTACCTGAGAAATTAGCTCAAGAGCACCAGGGAATCCAATTCCAGACTTTGGTTTTGCATAATGAGAGAAGAAACAATAATTTAGACAAAGTTCAGAGCAAAAGAAATCAAAAGAATTATCAAGTATAGATTATGTACCTTATCTAAATAAATTTCAAAGAATCTCTATTTTGCAGCTTCTGGGTCGAATCCTTTAACTCCACAGAGGCAACACCTCCCAAGAAGTTTGCTTCGCCTGTAAGGTTTAGAGGATGTAATGAATAATAGATAATACAAAAGGCTCTTTATTCAAACTACACAACCTAACAAAGCAAGTGATTTTGCCAAAGAACATCTTATATCAAAGAAAATCAGAATTTGCAAAGGCTAGAATATCAGAGGGACAATTTCACACGTTTATTCCCTTAAATCAATCAGCACACAAATTGGTTGAAGAAGTCTTCAATGCCCACAAAAATACAAAGCATCATAACTGCTGGTTACAGGATATCACGAAGACAGCAAAATGAACACCGAAACAGAGTAAAACTTGAAGACGCTGATTCCAAGCTAAAACTCAAACAATTTTTCTTTTCTTTATTTTCATTCTCACTTTAACTATTACTAAAAATAAACCAAAGCTAAGATGATGAATGAGAGTGATACATGTCTAAGTTCTGTATGAAGAAAAAAGGCAGAGCCATCGAATTTCTCAACTCTCTCTACCAGTAAGGAAGATGAAGTAGGCATTTCAAATAGCCATAGGTCTAATTCCATATTACAATAATACCAAAAAAAAAAATTAGAATGTTTACATGGGTCAAAAAATCATAAACCAAAACCAGAATCAAAGTTGCAAAATGTTGGTGCTCATTCTCTACCAAATCAAATGACTCTTTTGCTGCTTTACACAAAAAAACAATCACATCGTATAGATCGCAGAAGGCAAACAAATATGTGTGTGTGTTGTAATATCCTGAATTGTAATTAAGGGTTAATGACTACAAAAGTAGTGTAATTATTGTTAATTAAATATTTTTGAAGTATGTAATGTGAATTGTGATATAAAATGTGCTTAATGATGATTTAGTAAGTATTGCGGTAATCATGGGCAACATGGGAAATTTCTGACCAATTGGTTGGTTACCGAAGAGGAAACTCCTTAGTAATTTAAGGATCCATGGCTAGGATTGAGTGATCAATGGGGTGGAATTCCATGCATGTGAGTTCATGTGTGATCATGGAAGGTGAACCAAGATCATGACAAGTGGCATAGTTTGGACCATAGATGATGGTCAAATGTTCAAGCTTCATTTTCTCTCTTCTCTCTCCCTCCAAGTCAGTGGTTCAGCATTGGAAAAGGGAAAATCTAAATTATCATCATCATCATCATCATCTCCATTTTCTCTCTCCAACTCCATTTTCGTTGAGCTTGAGGTAGAAAGAGAAAGCTAAGGTGAGATTTTTCACATTGTAGTTGGCTTCAAATGATCAAATGCTCTTCTTTAATATTGCTCATAATGTTGAGAGCTTTATTGCCATGGTTTCAGAATTTAGAAAGGAGGTGTTTTAGTGTTGGAAGGAATTTGAAAGTTGAGAAAATCAAGGAGCTCACTTTGGGGAGAAGGAAAGGGTGAGTATTTGATGCATTTTGGTATAATTGTTTTGGTCATTTATTCAGTTCTGAGAACTTTGAATTTTGCCTTGATTTCATAAGATTTTGGGATGAATGAATTGAGAGTTGTGTTAGGTGGGAAATGGTCTAAGATTGTATCTTTGTGCCATTAGAGTTGGATAGGAATTTAATTAGATGATTTGGTAATCTTGATAGTTGTGAAGCAATTTGAGCCAATATTTCCATTTTTCCAATTTCTCACTAATTATGGCACGTAATTAAAATTGCCACAAAACACATAATTATTCCAATTAAATTCATAATTATCCACAATAATCATGATTAGCCCTTAATTAAAATTTGGGGTATTACACACCTCACTCGATGGGACTCGGGTGAAGATGTATTGTCACTCGGGTGCTGAGGATAGTGCTCGAGTGAGCTGGTTACTCTAAGGTATGTTAGTACTCTCAGGTACACACTTTCAGTGTCTCACTCGCTAAGGCTCGAGTGAGAATGGGGGCATCACTCGAGTGAGGCCTTCTTCACTCGAGTGAATCGGCCAAAAATCAGTACTTTTGCTCCCAAAAAGGGATCTTTGGTTAAGTATTCCCAACCTTTTAGGAAGATGTCTAGCCTTCTAGTGGCCACCTAAAGAGTTCAAACGATAGCCAACTTAAAATAAAATGAAGATAGAATTTGGAAAAAGAGAATAACCTATCGTCCTTGATTTTGGTTTATAGACTTTGACATTTGTCCTGGTCGTGAACGAACGGTGCCGGGGCAAGTCAGGAAAGAACAAGATAGTGATTCTCTATCTTATACTAAATGTGATATATGGTTTGTTTGTTTGATTATTATTTGTGGGTCTATCACTTGCGGCCCATCGATGTTGACGGTGGGAGGATCGTACCTTCAAGGCGGTGGAATTCGGGGGATGAGACTATGTGAAAGTCGTAAGGCTATATGTGAAAGCGGAAAGGCTATTTGTGAGTCTATCAGTTGCGGCCCATCGGTGGTGACGGTGGGAAGATCGTACCTTCAGGGCGGTGGAATCCGAGGGATAAGACTATGTGATTGTGTGCACATATGGCAGCCTGTGTATTGTGTTTATGCTGTGATACTGTTTGATTATTTACTTACATACTATGTGATTACATGTTGTATGAGTGATTTGTTACTACTAGGATTCTTTTGAATGTTATTCTTTCTATTGACTAACCTTACAGATAAGGCAAGTGGCTCCAAGGAGAAAAGGACGACTAGGAGCGGTTAGAGTCTTGTAGAGATATTAGTTTTGGATTGTTGGCTATTCACTTTGGATTTTTGGGATTACTGTATATTATTTTTGGATGTAAATAATATTTTGATTACGGTATGTAATCCCCTAGTTGGAAATTATAAACTTGACAGTTAGTATTTACTTGACTCGAGGGTTTCCGGGATTTCTGTTTCACACTCTGATATGTTTAATGTAATTGCACAGGGTAATTATATTCAGATTATGGAATTTGAGACCAAGGAAGGCAGAAATTTAGAAAATGTTTTGTGAAAACCCTACCGCAAGGAAGGGATCAAAAGTGAGTTTTGTTTTATTGGTCTCTATTTCATTTTAATTACAAATTTTGAATTATAATTACGATGGGGGTTACATATGTGTTAATGCCAAACCAGGCCAGAGGATCTGATCAACTTGCACAAACCAACCAGACTACAACCATAACAGATCTTCAATAAATGAAGTTAAACCTTATTTCCAAAAGATGACACTGCCGGAGACTAGATCCACGGTGAGAGAGAAAATTAAAGGTAATGCCGGCACCACAGGAAACACCGTCGGACTTCAAGAGCAAGTGTCGACTTGAAGAGCTGAGCTTGCAGGTAGATGGAAACAGTGAACAAAAGAGCACCCACCTCAGGAAAAGTTTGACCAATGATGCCTCAAGAGCTCATACTACAGAGTCATGGCTGAAGCACCAAATCGGAGATGATAGATCGAAGACGCCGAAGGACAGATCCAAGTTGAAGATGAAGCAGCTCTTTAGCTTGAAGATTGGGTGGACGTTGAGAGATGGAATGGAGGGAACGAAGCTCAGACCAGATGAGCCGAGACAGAGATCACTGGAGGACGAAGACAAAAAAGAAGCTCTTCGGTTTAAGTTTGAAGAGGACGACACAGGGGAGGGAGAGAGAAAAGAATAAAGTAGGTGGGGAGGAGTTGGGACATAATTATTACCATATAACGGTAATAATAAGTTCGATTGAAAGAGGGAAAAGCTCCAATGTTGAGCTTTTTCTATAAGCTATTTTTTCTCAGAAGCTCAATTAGCAATTGGACTATCCAAACACTCAAAAAAAAAAAAAATTTCAGCCACCTATTGGGCTTAAGGCTAAACAATGCCTGATTGACCCCTCCAATCGAGGCTCCAAACACTCACTTGGAAATGACTAAAATGCACGATTGAGTATTGTGAATGGAAGAGTAGTCTTGTTGCAATGAAAATTCCGCTCAAGTCTCAGCAAACTTGTACTTGCTTATAATTAAGCTTGCACAAGCACAAAGCCACTCATGATCATATCCAAAACAAGAGTTGGTTTTGTGCTAAAGCAACCTCCAATAAGGTCTTTACCTAGAATCCGAAAGTACGAACCATTTCCTAACACCCATAGTAATTATTGGACCATTTTTTAATTTAGACATTGATAATAAAAAATATAGTGTTATAGTAGAAAAGTTTACAATACACCAGCAACTTTTCAAAAAAGATATTAGGGGTGTAGTTCTTTTGTTTTCCCTTGTATTAACAAAAAAAAACATATTAGGGGTAAATTTGCCCTTTAACCTTATTATGAGATGTTGAACTAATGATCAAATGTTTCCATATATTGCACGAATCAAAAATTAAGAATACCAATTCTGTACGATTAGTATATAAGGTTTGAAATTAACACATTATATGGTTTATGATTAACAAGTTATTTTCTATATTATGTTTAAACCTTTACTATTAAATTAGTATGTAAATTTTAACCAAACATGGTGTATGAAAAAAGTACATAAATTTTAAGATTTAATCTTTTAAAATATTCGATTATATGAAAATATTTTGAAAAAATTGCAACCAAGTCCCAATTAACAGGCTTAATGACAATTAGGTCCCTCGAAATCATCAAGTTACAGTAAAGTCTCAAGGGACCTGTGTGCTATTAATTCTAAAAATGAAAGTATAATTGAGCCTCTCTATTAATAATAACAAGTTTAGAGTAATCAATTACAACTTTTAAGTAGAAAAATGTTTTACTAACATTTCTATGGCTAGAAGTCTCTAAGGTATTATACTCTCATTTCCTAAAGGCGTTGGACCATGCATGGCATCAATATATCATTAAATAAACTTCCGCCCATCACTTATTGAGGTTACTGTTCACAAGCCGACCAGCTAATAATGGCTTCACGGAAGCCGAATATGACCCAAACATACCTCTGGCTCTATGCTATTAAAGTTTACCAAGTCATCCCCTAAATCACTTTGTTGCTCCTACCAAAGTGTACGCGCTCTTATACCCACATTGTCTTTTTGAAGTCATTATTTTTGCTCATCTCTATCCTTGAGGAAGGGCTGCTTAAGCTCTCCAAATCCCCAACCAGGTAAGTGCACGTCCATTTTCCCTTCACCTTTGACAATCTCATAATGGACAACCTTCCCTAGTCTTACTTGGCCAACCTTCATGAACAAAGTACCAAAACCCGGATTCAAGTTTAGGTTGATCGATTCTTCAGTAGAGAAAACATCCGACTGCCTGTGCTGTCCATGACCCGACTTATGAAAGTTGTTTCTATTGTTGTATTCGATGAGTGTGTTAGTCTTAACACAACATAAACTTTATTATAGATAAACGTTTTATACCGAGCTTGCTCTTATTACAGCTTCACATATCATGTTCATGTTTTAGGGCACTTGGATGGTTGCATCTATCTACTCTAAGGAGGTCAGGGACCGATTCTTCCATAGGCTGTGCAGAGGTAGGTGTTACAACATCTTAGGTTTCACGGTGAGGAGAGGCGGTCAGTGTATACATGATCAATACGACCTGGTGTTTAACTCCTCCACCATGGTTATGGACTTTGATGAAATCCATCAACTTAGAGTTCTTAAGCTTAAATGTGTTTCTGATCTTCCATGGGGGCTTAGAGATAGATGTGGCTTTTTCGATGAGCCCCTTACTCCATTTCATGCAACCATAAATTCCAAAACACACAAGCTTACATCCATGTTCTATCTTTTGCATATTTGTGTGGTTTTGTGCGTTATTTCTTCCATGTCAATATGAACAAATACAGGGGTTACAACGAGATGATAACTCTCATCCTTGAGACGTGCATGAGGGATTCTAAGTGGTCTGTTTCATTTATTTCATTCCATCATCCAACATCATTTCCATAATGCACCTCACAAGGATCCAGTAATAAACTTATATACTTCTTTTGTAGGGCTAGGATTAGGTGACATGTTATCTGCGTGGTTCGTGGGTTGAAGAGGTTGAGCATTAACTAAAATAGGGTCAAAAGAAGCCTAGAATTGTGTTCTTACTTCTTCTTTATGGTGTTTCTACTTTACCAATAGCAATAAGTATGCCTTTACCTCCAAACTATGTTTCATACTGTCTATAATATGTCAAATTTCTTTGTGAAGACTCTGATCATACATTTTAATTCTCACTATGTACATAGGCTGCCTAGCTATAAGCTCAATGAGTGATGCTACAACCTATGAGTTCTATCCCCAAATCCTCGAAGTATTGTCTTTGAAGCGCAGATGGTTTATATTTAGTCATACATTTAACAACATGTCGATGTTTTTAATGGCATGCTTTACTACTGTAGCATCAGTAGGTTGTATGAGACCATCAGGGAACATGTAACTTTGTTATTTGGAATCAAAATATGTCATAGATTTACCATGGTCTGTTTTTTTTTCTTTTTCAATTCAATGCACTCTCCAAGAAACTCAACCTCTAATGAATACGCTGTTTATATGCTATCCAACAATTAGAGATAACTTTATAAATTTTGCATCAAAATATTAATTTATAATTTGTGATATCTAAATTATCATTGGCCCTCCTCCACAGTTTTATTTTTTCTAGGCTAACAAATGCACCCCTCTAATCTTACATTTAAGAGCTATCTCAGATATCCACTTTTATCCTACATACTATGTGTTATATAAGATATTGACCCCTCTAAGAAGACAATTATTCCATAACAAACCCCAGCTCATCCCCTATCTATTATGCATATGTTTAATGATTAATTACTTTAATAATATCTTATATAGTATAAATGTAATATCCCAAAAAGTGATTAAGGGCTAATGACTTCAAAAGTGGATGTAATTATTGTTGAATAAACACTTTTGAAGAATGTGTGATGGGAATTTGGATATTTTAATGATTCCAATGGATTCCTTGTGAAAATTTATGTGGGAATGATGTTTGGTATGAAAATGGAACCAATGGAAGCAAAGATGCAAAATCTAAAATTCTGTCCAGTGAAATTCTATTCTGGGCAGTCCGTTTGTGTGAACGTTTTTAATGATCAAAAGGTATCTAAAAATTCTGAAATTTTCCAGTCTTATAGTTCACATCTCAAGCTTCAAAATTGACATATAATTTGTTCCATTTCGTTTTGTGAACTAGGAGATATAACTGTCCAAAGTTTGGGATGGAAACTGAACTCTGTTTTGGGGCAGTGATGAGTTTTATGTAATTCTGGAATTGTGTGGTGATTTTTAGTAATGGCCAATATTTTTCCTATGAAGAGGACTTAAATATCTTTCATTTGGCTTTGGAATCACCTCATTTTGAGTTTTCTAGAATTAGTTATGATTTTTCAAAGTTTGGGCAGAAAATCTGCCAGAAAATCCGAAAATGGGAATTATGACATCATCTCATTAAAAGATGATGTCAGCATGGATTATTAATCAAATTGCTCATCTTCTTCAGCCATTTCACGCCATTTTCAGATGAAGCAAGAGGAAAAAACGTGAGAGAGAGCTTGGAGAAAAATAGAGAGAAGGAAGGAGAAATCTCACAAGGTAGGTCGATTTCTTCAGTGAATTCGTACCTAATGTGTATAATCCTCCTCCTAAGCTATTCCTCTATGTGAATTAAGGTTTTGAAGCAAGGAATTCATTGTTCAAATAGGCTAGGGTTCAGCCATATTTGGGAAAAGCTTGTGGGAGCTTGAGGTAACTTCCAAACTTTCGTATATTGCTTATTCTGGCTGCTGTGGGCAATTTAATCGGTGAAATTTCGCCGGATTGCCATTGGTTTTAAAGTTTGGAAATGATGTGGCCTAGGGGTCATGATGCCCAAATTGGGTCTTAATGTTAGTTGTAACCTAATGTAATGGTTAAAAAAGTGGTTAGAAGTAGAAAGGAACGCGTTTACGGAGCCGAAACCGAAAAACCCCAATTTTTCCCGGAGAACATGTATATTTCGGCCAAGGCTGTAAATGGGTCTTAGAGTTAGATTTTCAATGATTTGATGATTCCATTGGATTCAGTGGGCGAAAATAGGTGGGGTTACAGTTGGGCACTTTTTCAAAAAAGGCCGAGAAAGCATAATTACGGAAACGCCCCTAAAACCTTAAAAGTAGGGCTGCCAAGGGCAATTTCGTAATTTAACATTGAATTTGATAATTCCGAGTCTGGAAATGGATTCCTTGGGCGAAAATATGTCAGGATAGCCCATGTCAAAATTTCAAGAAAAGTATAGCCGGACCGGGTACGGTGGGCCCGGGCCGGGTCCCCAAGGGTATCTTTGTAAATTTTCATTATAGACTCATATAACCCCAAGTAACACTATGGAAGTGTCTAAATGGTGCATTTGGAATTGTAGGATTCGATATTTGCCACCCTCGGGAGCCAATTGCGCCGAAGGACGTCAGGAAAGGACAAGGTAGTGACTCTCTCTCTTATACTATGTATAATGCTATGTATGTGTGTGTTATCATGTTATGTGATGATTCTTCGATGCTGCTGCGATTACAGCTGGTGATAGCTGTCGTTTACAGCACAAGCTGTCGTTTACAGCGTAAGCTGTCGTTATTGAGATTACAGCGTAAGCTGTCGTTATTGTGATTACAGCGTAAGCTGTCGTGATTATTATTATTACAGCGAGAGCTGTCGTATTGTGCATACAGCCGTGAGTGCTGTCGTTTGTGGTGAAAACCATGTATCTTTGAGATTGCTGCTGCTGTTGCTGGTTGTGATTTATATACATGCTTTGTGTTATGCATTGTGTGAGTGGTTTGTTACTACTGGGATTCGCTCGAATCTCATTCTTTCCTATGACTAACATTTCAGACAGGGCATGTGGCTCAAAGGAGAAGCGGCCAACCCGAAGCACTTAGGATCTTTAGAGATACTAAGGATTTTCGAGATGTTGGTTATCTACTTTAAACTCGGGATTACTGTATATTTTGAATTAGGAATATCATATATGATTTTGGTTGTGTAATCCCCTAGTGGATACTTGTAACCTCTAGAGTATATATGTATAGAACCTGGGAGTTGTCGGGAATTTGGTTATACACTCTGTTATACATGAATGTAGATAAACTGTACAGGTAATTATATTCGAATTTTGAAATGGAGACCAGGAACAGGAAGAGATTTTGAATGTTTTGTGAAAACCCTACTACAAAGTAGGAGATTGAAATGAGTTTAAGTTATCCGATGGTCTCTAATCCGAATTAAATGTGCATTTTCGAATTATAATTACGTGATTAAAGGCAGGGTGTTACATTTTGGTATCAGAGCTGTAGTTCCTGGCAAGGGTAGAGGTTGCTAGGATAGATCCCTTAGATAGTAGTAGGGATAGAAGATTATCTGTGAATGATTGTTGTGTATGCACATGTATGTTTTATTGACATGGATATATATATATGAGTTTTGTGACTATATGTGCATACTATCTCTGCTAAATTAATGGGGCAAGTTGTTTGTAGAATGAAGAAAACTAGAGGACGCCCCAATATTCCGCGTGTAGACCCAGAGGTGGAGGTCGTCAATGATAATCCACCAGATCCTATGCAAGAGCTGATGGGTCTAATCCGTGATCAAAGAGATATGATAACTGAGTTGAGAGAAGAGCTCAGAGCAGAGAAGGCGAAGAACAAGGAAGGTCTAGTTCAGTCCACTCCGGAGGAAACTCAAGGAGAAACCCGTCATGAGGACACTGCTGAAGGGTCAACACGACCCCTGGAGTCCCCACCTCACATTGTCCCAAATCAAGAATCATATGGGATGCCGCTTAGAGAGGAAAGAGACCTTCAGTTTTGGGTCACCAGGTTCTGTAAGCATCTGCCTCCTGCGTTCAGAGGGAGGTTTGACCCTCAAGCAGCCGAAGATTGGATGAACAGACTGGAGAAAATATTTGAGGTACTTAATTGTCCGGATGAGGTGAAGCCACGACTGGCCGTTTACAAACTCGAAGGGGATGCAGACCGTTGGTGGCGGAATATCGCCCTAACCTTGAAGAGCAACAAGATGCCATTGACTTGGGAATTGTTTCAACAAGAATTCAACGAGAAGTATTTTTCCAAATCAGTGAGGCTCGAGAAGGAGACAGAATTCCTGAATATCAGGCAAGGGGACGCGGAAAGCTTCGATGATTACTTGTCCCGTTTTGTCCGATTGGCTCGATACTCCTCCTATCTCCGGTTCAAGGATGATGAAGAATGGAGTTCTGATATGCTCATTCGCGGTCTGAGGCGAGAGTTGAGGAAGCGCTTAGCTACTCATCAATTTACCAAGTTCAACAATGCGGTTGAACAGTGCAGGATTACAAAGAACAACTTGAGAGATTTGTATCCTGCCAGAGCTACTAGCCACCGTAATGAACCTAATAAGGGTGCTACCTCACAAAAGCGAAAGGGGCAAGGATCTTCGTCTGGAAGTGGTAAGAAGCCCTACCAGTCTGGGAGCCGTGACCAGCAAAGAACATATTCTGGACCATGGATTTGTCGTCGGTGTAACCAACCACATCAAGGCAAAACTTGTGATGGCAAAATAATATGCTTCAATTGTAAGCGTGTGGGGCATACTTCTGCTGAATGCAAAGAGCCACGACCAGACCAGAGACCGAGGACACAGGGCCGAGTATTCACTATGACCCATGAGGAGGCCCGCAAATCTCCTGAGCTAATACAAGGTAAACTTCTACTTCATGGCCATCTGTTGCAAGTTTTATTTGACTCGGGTGCAAGTCACTCCTTCATTGCCTATGATTGCGTGAAGCGCCTGGGATTGCATGTGCACAAACTGCCATTTGAATTAGTAGTTTCAACTCCAATGGGTATTAAGGCCTTGACCACAGAAGCTTGTTTGAGTTGTGTCATAACTGTGGAAGGGCATCAATCTATTGTAGATTTGATATGTTTGCCTCTTAGTCAATTAGAAGTCATTTTGGGTTTTGATTGGTTAATGGCAAATAATATATTGCTTGATTGTGGAAACAAGAGGATAGTATATCCTGTATCTCAGAGGGTTGAAGATGTAGATGCTAGTATGAATTTTCTTTCGGCAGCCAAAGCTGAAAAGTATCTTGAAAAGGGTTGCCAGGGGTATGTAGTGTTTTTCTCTGTGCAAGGGGAAAATGGCGAAACCTTGAATAATATACACGTGGTAAATGAATTCCCTGAGGTGTTTCCGGACGATCTGAGCGGATTACCTCCAGAAAGGGAAGTTCAGTTCCCAATTGACATTGTACCTGGAGCTGGTTCTATATCCAAGGCCCCATACCGCATGGCCCCAAACGAAATGGCGGAGTTAAAGAAACAAATAGAAGATTTGCTTGAGAAAGGGTTTATTAGACCCAGTGTGTCGCCTTGGGGAGCTCCAGTGTTGTTTGTAAAGAAGAAAGATGGGAGTCTTCGCTTGTGTATCGACTACAGAGAGCTGAATAAAGTTACTATAAAAAACAAGTACCCTCTTCCCCGAATTGATGACCTATTAGATCAACTCTCTGGTTCGTGTGTGTTTTCAAAGATTGATCTAAGGTCAGGGTATCATCAGCTGCGAGTGAAAGCAGAAGATATTCCAAAGACTGCTTTCAGGACCCGATATGGTCATTATGAGTTCTTGGTGATGCCATTTGGGCTAACCAATGCGCCTGCGGTTTTCATGGATTACATGAACCATATCTTTCGGCAATATCTGGATCAGTTTGTTGTTGTGTTTATCGATGACATTTTGATATATTCCAAGAATAAGGATGAGCATGAGCATCATTTGAGAATCGTATTGAATATCTTGTGCGAGAAGCAATTATATGCTAAATTGAGCAAGTGCGAGTTTTGGCTATCAGAAGTGAAATTCTTAGGCCATGTTATCTCGCAAGAAGGGGTCTCTGTGGATCCCAGCAAAGTGGAAGCAGTACTGAACTGGAAGAGGCCAGAATCTGTGGCGGAAATACGCTGTTTTCTGGGTCTTGCTGGTTATTATCGGAGATTTATCCAAAATTTCTCCCGTATTGCGTTGCCGATGACCAAGCTCACGAGAAAAGATCAGCCGTTTGTGTGGGACGAGAAATGTGAAAACTGCTTTGTGGAGCTGAAGGAGAGGTTGACGTCGGCACCTGTATTGATTTTACCCGATCCCAGTGTGACATATGTTGTGTATTCTGATGCTAGTGGGTAGGGATTAGGGTGTGTCCTTATGCAGCAGGGACGTGTGGTGGCCTATGCCTCTTGACAGCTCAGACCTCATGAATTGAATTATCCCACTCATGATCTGGAGTTTGCGGCCATTGTATTTGCTTTAAAGATTTGGCGTCATTACCTGTATGGTGTGACTGTGGAACTGTACTACGACCACAAGAGTCTTAAATATCTATATGATCAAAAAGAGCTGAATATGAGACAGCGTCGCTGGATGGAATTGCTTAAGGACTACGACCTGGAGATAAAATATCACCCGGGTAAGGCAAATGTAGTCGCTGATGCTCTTAGCCGAAAGACTGTGCTCGTTGCAGCTATGATGATACAAGAAAGGAAATTGATTGAAGATTTCCATGATTTAAATTTGACAAATCAGATCATCTGTGCCAATTACACTGTTTCTCAAGAGGAGAGTGATCTAAGGGTGGAAATTGAAGAAGCTCAGAGTCAAGATGACTGGATACAGCGCAATCTGACTCGAATCAAACAGGGAGAAGTTTCAGGCTACGACATATCGCCTCGTGGATTGGTTCGTTACCAGAAAAGAGTCTGCGTTCCACTTAAGGCAGAGTTGAGGCAGAAGATTCTAGATGAGGCACACAAGAGCCGATATACTCTTCATCCTGGTATGACCAAGATGTATCAGAATCTGAAATCGGTGTATTGGTGGCCGGGTTTGAAGATTGACGTGACCAAATATGTTGCAAGGTGTCTCACTTGTCAGAAAGTGAAAATCGAGCACCAGAGACCGCCTGGTTTACTTCAGAGTCCTGAGATTCCGGAATGGAAATGGGAAAGCGTGACCATGGATTTGGTTGTGGGATTACCCAGGATCAGAAACTATGATGCGATCTGGGTAATTGTGGACCGATTAACAAAGTCAGCCCACTTCATACCAATCGATGCTGGTTACTCTCCGGATAAGCTAGCAGAGATTTATATCCGAGAAATTGTGAAACTCCATGGTGTACCGAAGAATATCATTTCCGATCGAGATCCCCGATTCACTTCGAGATTCTGGAAAGCATTGCATGAAGCCTTAGGTACTCAACTAAGATTCAGTACGGCTTATCATCCTCAAACGGATGGACAATCTGAGAGAACAATTCAGACGCTGGAAGATATGTTGCGAGCTTGTGTTCTCGACTTTAAAGGAAGTTGGGATCGTTTCCTTCCACTAGCTGAGTTCGCCTATAACAATAGCTATCATGCGAGTATTCAAATGGCTCCGTATGAAGCGTTGTATGGAAGACGGTGTCAATCACCATTATGTTGGAATGAACTATCCGAAAGGAAGCTTTATGGACCAGATTTGGTTGATCAAACCTCAGCACAGATTCAGATTATTCGCAAGAGGTTGCTTATAGCGCAGAGTCGCCAGAAAAGCTACGCTGACAAGAGAAGACGGCCTCTAGAGTTTGAGGTTGGAGATCATATTTTCTTAAGAGTATCTTCTGTCACCGGCATTGGGCGAGCAATCAAACGAAAGAAGTTGAGCCCAAGATATATAGGTCCTTTTGAAATCCTTGAGAGGATTGGGCCTGTTGCTTATCGAGTAGCCCTACCCCCAAACTTGAGCAGACTCCACGATGTGTTTCATGTTTCCCAACTGAAGAAGTATCAACCGGATCCATCTCACATTGTCGAATACGAAGAAGTCGAGTTGCAAGACAACTTCACATATGCGATAGAGCCAGAACAGATCATTGATAGAGAAGAACGACGGCTCAGACACCGAAGCATTCCCTTTGTGAAGGTGATCTGGAAGGGAATGACTCAGAGGGAAGCAACTTGGGAAGCGGAGGCGGATATGCGAAGACGTTATCCAGAGTTTATGGCTCAAGTTGTCTGACAAATTTCGAGGACGAAATTTATTTTACGGGGGGAGAAATGTAATATCCCAAAAAGTGATTAAGGGCTAATGACTTCAAAAGTGGATGTAATTATTGTTGAATAAACATTTTTGAAGAATGTGTGATGGGAATTTGGATATTTTAATGATTCCAATGGATTCCTTGTGAAAATTTATGTGGGAATGATGTTTGGTATGAAAGTGGAACCAATGGAAGCAAAGATGCAAAATCTAAAATTCTGTCCAGTGAAATTCTATTCTGGGCAGTCCGTTTGTGTGAACGTTTTTAATGATCAATTGGTATCTAAAAATTTTGAAATTTTCCAGTCTTATAGTTCACATCTCAAGCTTCAAAATGGACATATAATTTGTTCCATTTCGTTTTGTGAACTAGGAGATATAACTGTCCAAAGTTTGGGATGGAAACTGAACTCTGTTTTGGGGCAGTGATGAGGTTTATGTAATTCTGGAATTGTGTGGTGATTTTTAGTAATGGCCAATATTTTTCCTATGAAGAGGACTTAAATATCTTTCATTTGGCTTTGGAATCACCTCATTTTGAGTTTTCTAGAATTAGTTATGATTTTTCAAAGTTTGGGCAGAAAATCTGCCAGAAAATCCGAAAATGGGAATTATGACATCATCTCATTAAAAGATGATGTCAGCATGGATTATTAATCAAATTGCTCATCTTCTTCAGCCATTTCACGCCATTTTCAGCTGAAGCAAGAGGAAAAAACGTGAGAGAGAGCTTGGAGAAAAATAGAGAGAAGGAAGGAGAAATCTCACAAGGTAGGTCGATTTCTTCAGTGAATTCGTACCTAATGTGTATAATCCTCCTCCTAAGCTATTCCTCTATGTGAATTAAGGTTTTGAAGCAAGGAATTCATTGTTCAAATAGGCTAGGGTTCAGCCATATTTGGGAAAAGCTTGTGGGAGCTTGAGGTAACTTCCAAACTTTCGTATATTGCTTATTCTGGCTGCTGTGGGCAATTTAATCGGTGAAATTTCGCCGGATTGCCATTGGTTTTAAAGTTTGGAAATGATGTGGCCTAGGGGTTATGCTGCCCAAATTGGGTCTTAATGTTAGTTGTAACCTAATGTAATGGTTAAAAAAGTGGTTTGGAGTAGAAAGGAACGCGTTTACGGAGCCGAAACCGAAAAACCCCAATTTTTCCCGGAGAACATGTATATTTCGGCCAAGGCTGTAAATGGGTCTTAGAGTTGGATTTTCAATGATTTGATGATTCCATTGGATTCAGTGGGCGAAAATAGGTGGGGTTACAGTTGGGCACTTTTTCAAAAAAGGCCGAGAAAGCATAATTACGGAAACGCCCCTAAAACCCTAAAAGTAGGGCTGCCAAGGGCAATTTCGTAATTTAACATTGAATTTGATAATTCCGAGTCCGGAAATGGATTCCTTGGGCGAAAATATGTCAGGATAGCCCATGTCAAAATTTCAAGAAAAGTATAGCCGGACCGGGTACGGCGGGCCCGGGCCGGGTCCCCAGGGGTATCTTTGTAAATTTTCATTATAGACTCATATAACCCCAAGTAACACTATGGAAGTGTCTAAATGGTGCATTTGGAATTGTAGGATTCGATATTTGCCACCCTCGGGAGCCAACTGCGCCGAAGGATGTCAGGAAAGGACAAGGTAGTGACTCTCTCTCTTATACTATGTATAATGCTATGTATGTGTGTGTTATCATGTTATGTGATGATTCTTCGATGCTGCTGCGATTACAGCTGGTGATAGCTGTCGTTTACAGCGCAAGCTGTCGTTTACAGCGTAAGCTGTCGTTATTGAGATTACAGCGTAAGCTGTCGTTATTGTGATTACAGCGTAAGCTGTCGTGATTATTATTATTACAGCGAGAGCTGTCGTATTGTGCATACAGCCGTGAGTGCTGTCGTTTGTGGTGAAAACCATGTATCTTTGAGATTGCTGCTGCTGTTGCTGGTTGTGATTTATATACATGCTTTGTGTTATGCATTGTGTGAGTGGTTTGTTACTACTGGGATTCGCTCGAATCTCATTCTTTCCTATGACTAACATTTCAGACAGGGCATGTGGCTCAAAGGAGAAGCGGCCAACCCGAAGCACTTAGGATCTTTAGAGATACTAAGGATTTTCGAGATGTTGGTTATCTACTTTAAACTCGGGATTACTGTATATTTTGAATTAGGAATATCATATATGATTTTGGTTGTGTAATCCCCTAGTGGATACTTGTAACCTCTAGAGTATATATGTATAGAACATGGGAGTTGTCGGGAATTTGGTTATACACTCTGTTATACATGAATGTAGATAAACTGTACAGGTAATTATATTCGAATTTTGAAATGGAGACCAGGAACAGGAAGAGATTTTGAATGTTTTGTGAAAACCCTACTACAAAGTAGGAGATTGAAATGAGTTTAAGTTATCCGATGGTCTCTAATCCGAATTAAATGTGCATTTTCGAATTATAATTACGTGATTAAAGGCAGGGTGTTACAATAAATGTTTCCATTTTACCATCGGCTCATGTTTCCCTTCGAATTCTCAAGCACCATTATTATTTGTTCATTATTTCATATTACTTTATCCCCTTACTCTATATAAGTTGAATGAAAATTAATGTTATAATAAACAAATGAAAATAAAAGATTGACAAAAAGTAACATCCATTAACAAAGTCCAGGTGCGTTGTAATAATATGGACTTTAACAAAAGTTCTTTTCGTTTACAAATGTGTTGGGTTCTAACCTAAGCCCTTTCATTGCCCCATCTTTCACCTAAATCAATGTTGTATTATTTGGTTCCTTTTTTTTTTGTTCAGCCCATGCTTTTCTTACATTAACTACTTTCTTAAAGTCTCACATCTTTTTATAGAGAGTTGTCATTCATATTTCCTCAAAAATGGAAGGAACTTAGCACCATAGACTATTGCATCTTGACCCTTTTAATAATGTTAACCTAAATATCACTTTCCCTCTACTTTGATAACAGGTTCTTCGGCTGCTTTGATATGTATCATAGTTGATGCACAACCCTTTTCAGCTTATCTGCTCCCTCTTAACTTTTTTCCTTCACTATTTGCTACCTTATAATTGTTTCATGTATTTGTACACTGTCGATATTCTTGCTTCCTCTGCTATGTGAACCAGGTATGCTCAATATTGATAAACAACTTTGTTTTTCCAAGAAGATCACTATGCTTTCCTCTTCAATGTATAATTATTTATTTCTTTACAGGGCTCCAGCATTTTGTTGACTGTGCCAAGCACTATTCCGATAACTTAGCATCGTAAAGATTGATAACCACTTAGCTGTCAGCCTACACTACGGTAATGCCTGATAACCATTTCATTAGAAAATTTCTCTTCTCTAGGTTTCATTCTGGTATTCTCCTTTATAGTGTTGACTAATATGTTCGTATCCAACAGGTCTGCACAAAATTGCTACGACTTTTCATTTTGTTTGCTTCTGCACATACTTTACTCTTCTATATATCATTATTTACCCCTTTATATTTCTCTCCCATTTTTTTCAAAGTGCAAGCACTGATCCGGTTACTGAGCTTTGTTTGCAATGATAGCCATTTAGCTGTACTATGTGAACTAGGTGTACTACATTTTGCTGAAGGACTTACTTTTCTTGTCCTATCACTCCGCTTTCTTCTTCAATATTTAATTATTACTTTCTTTACATGGCTCCAGGGTATTGTTAACCATGCCAATACTAATCTGGTAACTCAGTATCGTAAGGAATGATAACCACTTACCTACCAGAATGAGACAGATCTAATGCCTCATACCCATTTTATTACCAAATTTCAAAACCATAGGTGTTGTCTTCTCCATTGTTCAGGATTTTTAAACACTTTTCCATTTGACTATCTTTCTTTATGTTTCCTGTCAATCGGGTTTGTATTATTCATATGCTTTCCTCTTCCATGTCCCATTATTAACCTCTTTCTTATTTCTCTTGCGTTTTGTTCATCGTGCCAAGCAATAATGTGGTACCTATGCCATGTCTGCAATTCTACCCACTTAGCTCTTCCTATAGGCTACTCTAATGCCGTATATATATTTTCATAGCCATTTTTCAATAACTCAATACTTTTTGCTACATGTTACAGGTATTAGTGTACTTTTCTTAGGTATGCACAACCTTCATATAGCCTTTGCTTTTTGTTGACTGATGCCTATTTTTCCCATTCCATGTATGCTCCTTACCATCCTTATATGTCTCTTTCGTTTTATTGACTTTGCGTAGCAGTAATATGGTAGTTGATACTACCCTATGTATGTCTATCATGCAGGCTATCACTCAATTAACCATCTTCATCACCATTTGACTAATACTAAACCAACCTCTGGTATGTTGCTATCTCTTTCCCCCCCTAAATTGCCATGTTCCACATTAATGCCAAAGATTGATATCTCCTTCGCTTTTCTTTTTCCTTACTATTAAATATTGAATATTGAATAGTTATAATCACAAGCTTGGCACCATGGAATCTTTTTCCCTGGAACCTGATTCTTATTCCCTTGGATAAATATTTTTCCTTTGTAACTGTCCTTCAGCTATTTACTCCAACATTACCCTCTCTTTGACAAGATCTTTCTACCTCCCTTTTCAATTAGTTTATTACTTTAATACGTTCACTTGAGTAAATGTCATTCTTTCTCATATTCCTATACATTAGTCTTCCTCTAAAGTAGTTAATATATACGAATTAACCCAATCTTCTATCATGTTTCACGATATCAATCAAATTAAAGTTGGAGTTATCTCTATTTAAACATTCTACATCGACCCTCATATTCCCACAACATCCTTCCTCACATATCCATCCCAACCATATTGCCTTCCTACTCATATTCACTTTCTCCCAGTACCCTGTCATGTGTAGCCCTATATTGCTTACAGACATCCATGATGGATCTGACCTCTAATCGTTTGTAGTTAGAGTTTTACGCAAGTGGAATGTCTATCAGAAAACCACTCCAACCGAACTCTGTTGTGTTTCTATGTTGTAAGTTGATGTTCAGGTATGGCTATGTTGTTTTAAGTCTCATAGGCGGCTATGTTGTTTTAAGTCTCAATAGTTCTCTCATCCTTGATACATTTTCACTCTTTCACCTAAGGGATTAAGATTCAAGCCAGTGTGCTCATCAAGTCCATGCATACTAGATTTTGCTAGTCCATTAAAGAAGGGAAAATTTATGAATTTGAAAAATTTGTTTCTCATTAAACACTTTTAAATATAGGCCAACAATTCATCCATATAAGCTATCTTTCACTACTCATACATCTATAATGGAAAAACAAGTTGTCCTACCACTATTCTCTTATTCATTCAAATCTATAGCTGAAATTTTAAGTTTTCCTAATGATGAGGATATTACTTATCTCTTTGGTAATGAATTTCCTTACAATTTTTTTAAATATTAGCACAAATTTGCTTTTATTGGACTTAGCTTAATCTGATTGTTATAAGGGTCAATTCACTCAAATACCATTGCTCTCTGCTAGGTTGTGTTTTCTATTTTCCATATGTATTTAAGCAATAAAAGTTATAATTGTGTATGTGTGCAGATGTCCTTGTGTTTGCTAAGTGTATTGGTTCTCTTAAAGAGCAACATAAGGATAATAAGACAAAACACTGGCTTAGGATAATATTGTCTGATGTTGAGTAATGCATATATACCTTTATAGTCTCATATTTATTTCATTCTGATTAGTGTTCCACTCTCAGTGATTATACATCATACTTTTCAGGGAAAACAAGATAGAGTATGTTTTGTTTGACAACTATGCTTCAAATGCTTATATGGCTCAGCTGGAAAATAATGACACTCTAGTTGTAGTCCTCTTGAATCTAGCTAAGTTTGGTTGGACTGAATATAACAATGCTCTTTCTCCTTTGTTAGTCTTGGACTTTTTTTTACTTTACAAATGTTTAGTTATAACAAATGCCAATATACTTATCATGTTGCTAAAGAGGATTATCAACTATCCAGCTCTTTCACTGCCACAAGGGTTTATTTCAACCCTCTAATTAAAGAGGTCAGTAACTTAATTCAAAGGTTTGATAACCCCCTTTGTAATTATGATTCAAAATATGTATTTTAGAATGAAATAGAGACCAATAATAATAAAACTCATTTTCTATCCCTTCCTTATGGTATAAATATTTCAAAATTTTCTACCTTCCTTGGTCTCAAATTCCATATCCTGAATATAATCACCCTGTACAATTGAATTACATTTAACCATATCAGAGTGTAAAAAAGAAACCCGGCAACCCCCCGGGTCAAATATATGCTAACCATCAGGTTTATAATTCCCAGCTAGGGGATTACATGCCGTAATTCAAATATTACCTACATCCAAAAATAATATACAGTAATCCTAAAATCCAAAGTAGATAGCCAACATTCCAAAAACCTAAATATCCCTACAAGGTTCTAGCCGCTCCTAGTCGTCCTTTTCCCTTTGGAGCCACCTGCCCTGTCTGAAAGGTTAGTCAATGGAAAAAATGAGATTCAAAGAATCCCGAAGTACTAATTCACTCATACAACATGTAATCACATAGCATGTAAGCAAATCATCAAGCAACATCATGGCATAATACACAACACGTAGGCTGCATATGCACATAATCACATAGTCTCATTCCCCAGATTCCATCGCCCTGAAGGTACGATCCTCCCACCGTCACCACCGATGGGGCGTAGGTAATAGACTCACAAATAGCCTTTCGGCTTTCACATATAGCCTTTCGGCTTTCACATAGTCTCATCCCTTGAACTCCACCGCCCTGAAGGTACGATCCTCCCACCGTCACCACCGATGGGCCGCAGGTGATAGACCCACAAACAATGATAAATCAAACATACAATGTATCACATATAGTATAAGGAAAAGAGTCACTACCTTATTCTTTCTTGACTTGCTCCGTCACAGCTCGTTCATGACCAGGGCAAATGTCAAATCCTATAACCAAAATCAAGGATGATAGGCTATTCTTTATTCCAAATTCTTATCCTCGTTTTACTTTAGTTGGCTTTTATTTGAACTCTGTAGATGACCAATAGAAGCCTAGACATATGCCTAAAGGGTTAGGAATACTTGACTAAAGATTTCTTTTTGGGAGCAAAAGTACTGATTTCTGGTCAAATCACTCGAGTGAAGGAGACCTCACTCGAGTGATGCCCCCACTCGCACTCGAGCCCTAGCGAGTGAAACACAGGAAGTGTGTAATATCCCAAATTGTAATTAAGGATTAATAACTTCAAAGTGATGTAATTAATATTAATAAAGCACTTTTGAAGTATATGTTGTGTAATGTGAAGTGAAGGTGGTTAGTAAGGGTTTAATGAGCATTATGATAATCAGGGGTAAAACGGTAAATTTACCAACCGATTGGTCAGTTACCGAAGAGAAAACTATTTGGTAATCAAGATCAATGGCTAAGATTGAAAGATCAAGAGGTGGAATCAAGTGTGTTGGAGAACATGTGAGATCATGTAAGGGTGAAGGGAGATCATGCCAAGTGTCAAGATGTGGACCATGGATGAGGTCAAAGTTGTCAAACTCATTTTCTCTCCCTTGCAAGTCGGTTATGTGCATGGAGAAATGGGATTAGATCATCTTCATCAATATCTCACTTTCTCTCTCTATTCTCTCCATTTTCGGTGCAAGTGTAGCAAGAAAGAGGAAGAGAAAAGCTTAAGTATTGGTAAGTAGATGCTCTTGTATGCTCAAGTGTCTTTTATTAAAATTGTGTAAGAGATCAAGAGCTTCATTTCCATGTTTTCAGACTTTGGATTTGTGGTGTGGTGCAACTTGAGGGAAATTGAAAGTTGAGGAATCCAAGTTCTGATTTTAGCAAGTTCAAGAGGTGAGTTTTTGATGAAGAATGATATAATTGTTATGATTTTTGGTTTAATTTTGGTGAATTCTGGATTTCTGGCTTGATCTTGTGTGATGTTAAAAGATGTGAATTGGATAGAGTTTGATAGTGGGATAGATGCCAAATGAGGTATAGAAGTTAATAGTTTTGGTGTAGTTTTGAAAAGAGGAAGTTTGATAAAATGTGGCAATGTGTGAATTGTGTTGAGACATTGTGAGATATGTTGTGGTTGTTGTGTAATATGTCAATGGGAGTTGAATTTGGTCATTTTGATGGTTCCAATGTGTTCCTTGAGCCAAATGGTGTGAAAATAGTATGTGATTTGAAATTTGGGAACCATTGGAAGCATTGGTGCAAAAATGGAAATGTTGACCAATGTAAGTCTGTTCTGGACAGTCAGATGGTGTGGACGATTTGACTGGGCAAATGATGTTGAAAAATTATGAAACTTTCCAGTCTTAAAGTTCACATCTCAAGCTTCAAAATGGACATAAACTTTGTGTCATTTCGCTTTTTGAGCTGGGAGTTTGAACTGTCCAAAGTTCGGCATCAAAACTGGAACCTGTTTTGGAGTGGTGATGAATTTCGTGTAATTCTGTACTTCTGTGGTGATTCCCAGTAATGGCCAATATTTTTCCTAGGAAGAGGACTTAAATAGCTTTCATTTGGCTTTGGGATCACCTCATTTTGATTTTTCTAGAATTAGTTATGAATTTTTGAAGTTCCTTGGCTGCAGCAGAAAATTCTGGCTCCAGCACAAAACTTTCTGTGCACGTTTTGGCCGCAGCCAGAAATTTCTGGCTGCAGCGCAAAACTTTCTGCGCACGTGTTGGCCGCAGCCAGAGGAGTCCTGGCTGCAGCCAAAATACTTCTGTGCTGTTTTTGGCCGCAGCCAGAGAATTCCTGGCTGCAGCCAGAACCCAATTTTTAGCACTTTGTGAGTTTGCAAAGCAATTTCCAACCTAGAATTCTCCAATCCTTTTAGGTTCTCTTCGAGTTTGTTATAACCATATAAGGGACTCATATGGAACCTATTTTAAGTGTTTGAAAGTAGGAATTGGGGGTAGGAAATTAATCCACCATTCTTGATTTTGTTTATAGGCTTTGATATTTGCCGCCCTCGTGAGCCAACTACGCCGAAGAACGTCGGGAAGGAACGAGGTAGTGACTTTTCTTTCGTACCATCTATGATGCATTGTATGTATGTATGATCAGTGATTTGTGATAAATTCGGATGCTGCGAATTATGTGGATATGTGTTAGCACCGTCAGTCCAATAGTCCCTGAGTAGCTAACAACGGTTCGGGTTTAGGCAGTGTGCCTTCCCGGCGGAGAAAGGGGATGAGGATGAGGTGTGATTATGTGATATGTGGGCCGAAAGGCTGATTATGAGCCGAAAGGCTATTTGTGAGGCCGACGGGCCATTTGTGAAGCCGGATAGCTATGTGCTATAAGGCTATGTTGATGCACTGCCACGCCAATAGTCCCTGAGTAGCTAACAACGGTTCGGGTTAGGCGGTGTGCCTTCCCGGCGGAGAAAGGGGATGAGGGTGGAGTGTGATATGTGTTGCTGCTGTGGTGCATTGATTGCTTACATGCTATGTGCTTATATGTGGTATAATTGTTTAGTTACTACTGGGATTCTTTTGAATCTCATTCTTTCCTTTGAACTAACCTTTCAGACAGGGCGACTGGCTCTAAGGAGAAGCGGGCGACCCGGAGCAGTTAGAGCTTCCTAGGGACATTAGTATGGTTTTGTTGGTTAATCATTTTGGATAGGGATTACTGTATTACATTTTGAAATGTAAATAGTGTGAATATTTGGTTTGTAATCCCCTACTTGGAATTAGAAACTCCATATATATATAGATGAACCCGGGGGTTGCCGGGGTTTAAATTACGAACTCTGATATTTATGAATGTAAATTAACTGCACAGGTGATTATATTCGGTAATTGAAAATGAGACCCAGATAGGAAAGAAGTTTTGAAAATTTTGTTAGTACCTACCACTGGGTAGGTAATTTAATACGTTTTGAACTATCCGACGGTCTCAAACCCCTTTTTATTATGCATTATCGAATCTTAATTACGGTAATTAAGGCAGGGGGTTACAAAGTGAGTACCCGAGTGCACCACACATCTTGGAGTGACCAATTCACTCACGCACTGGCCCTAGCACCCGAGTGACAACACACTTTTACCCGAGTCCCATCGAGTGAGATACAAAGAGTGACTACCCAAGAGCAACCCTAAAGTGCAACTGACTCCCGCACTCAAGTGAGACCGAGTTCACTCGAGTGATGACTCATATCACTTGCAGGCAAGGAAGTGCACCCTTGCTTCCTACCTGGACACTTAATCGAAATACTGAAAGAAAAGAAAGAACATGACGCTACACTCGAGTGAGCTTCAACCTCACTCGAGTGAGGCTATTAGAAACCAGAATCGCAGCAGCTGATATTCCAAATTTACCAAATCTAATTCCAATGGTTTCCAAACTTATACCAAAGTTCATTCCCACACAAAATTCCACAATGAACCTATTGGTAACCTCAAAACAATCAAATTCCCATTCTACCAAAAAGTTTGGGTTTTGACCTATATTATACCACAACTACCAAATTCACCATACATCCCCATTCAAATCCCAACTAATCACAATGGCTTAAAGTCACAATATGCCATCAAATCCTACACCAAACATAATCCAAATTCATGCATTTAAATTATACCAAAATCAGGGAAAAAATCCAAATTTCTCAAAACTCAACCAATGACCAAAACAGTTATACTAAAATACTATAAATACTCACCTCTTTAACTTCCAATGATTAGCTTCTTGATTCTCTAGCTTCCAAGCTTGTGTAAACTCCAAAACACCTCCTTTCAAAATTCTGAAACCATAGGTTTAAAGCTCTCAACCTCTTGAACAACATTAATGAAAACCATTTGATCTAAAGAGAGCATTTCACAAGTCCAAATCCTACCTTTGATTTTCTCTTTCCTTCCCTTACTCAACGAAAATAAAGGTTAGAAGAGAGAGAAGATGATGATGCAGATTTTTTCTCTCCTCCCCATACACCTAGCCGACCTTACAAATGAGAGGGAAGACAAAAATGAGTTTTGAAATGTTAACTTCATCCATGGTCCTCAAGATGCCACTTGTCATGATCCTATATTCTCCTTTCATACATACACATGAACTCATTCATACACAATTCTACCTTCTCAATCACTTAATCCTAGCCATGATTCTTAAATTACCAAGGAGTTTCCTCTTCGGTAACGGACCGTTTGGTCGACAATTTACCATTTTGCCCCTGATTATCACAATATATGCTAAACCATTATCAAACAAGTTTCATATCACAATTCACATTACATACTTCAAAAGTGCTTAATTAATATTAATTACACCACTTTGAAGTCATTAACCCTTAATTACATTTCAAGATATTACAATAAGAATATGGCCCTTATTTATAAACAACTTTCATTGTGATATTTTATTCTCATGTTTCAATGCCAAAGATCGAAGCTTACCTTTGCTAACTACACCAACTCAGTCAATGCCTACACAAATAAGCCATATTTCTAGAAATAGTTCTCTTTACACCCAAAACAAGCTTGGCATTTCAAACATTACAGACTAACCATCTGTAAGTAACATATATGGCCTTACTAAGTATTTCAACGTTCATTGCTTATACGATCTATGGTTTCCCATCTTAGGGAACTACTATTATCCTCAATTATGAGATTGTCAAATTTGAATCAAAATATGGGTGGAGCTGTAACACCCTGCCTTTAATCATGTAATTATAATTCGATATTAAATAATTAAAGTAGATTAGAGACCTTCGGATAACTTAAACTCGTTTCAATCTCCTACTTTGTGGTAGGGTTTTCACAAAATCATTCAAAATCTCTTTCCTGTTCCTGGTCTCCATTTCAAAATTCGAATATAATCACCTGTGCAGTTTATCTACATTCACGTATGACAGAGTGTAAAACCAATTCCCCGGCAACTCCCAGATTCTATACATATATAACCTGAGGTTTACGTATCCACTAGGGGATTACATCCAAAATTGAATATACTATTCATATTTCAGATTATACAGTAATCCCGAATTCAAAAGATATAACCAACATTCCAAAATCAACTATACCCCTAAGGGTCCTAAGTGCTCCGGGTCGGCCTCTTCTCCTTTGAGCCACATGCCCTGTCTGAAAGGTTAGTCATAGGAAGGAATGAGATTCGAGAGAATCTCAGTAGTAACAAACCACTCATACAATGTATAAATACCAAGCATGTATATAAATCACAACCAGCAACAACAGCAACATCAATCTCAAAGATACATGGTTTTCACCACAAACGACAGCACTCACGGCTGTATACACAATACGACAGTTTACGCTGTAATCACCATCACGACAGCTTACGCTGTAATCACAATAACGACAGCTTGCGCTGTAAACGACAGCTATCACCAGCTGTAACCGCAGCAGCATCAAAGATTCATCACAGAACAGTGATAACACACACATACAGAGCATTACACATAGTATAAGAGAGAGAGTTACTACCTGATCCTTTCCTGACGTCCTTCAGCGCAGTTGGCTCACGAGGGCGGCAAATATCGAATCCTACAATTCCAAATGCACTATTTAGACACTTCCATAGTGTTACTTAGGGTTATATGAGTCTATAATGAAAATTTACAAAAATACCCCCGGGGACCCGGCCTGGGCCCGCCATACCCGGACCGGTTGCACTTTTCTCGAAATTCTAATCTGGGCTATCCTAACATATTTCCGCCCAAGGAATCCATTTCCGTACTCAGAATTATCAAATTCAATGTCAAATTACGAAATTGCCCTTGGCAGCCCTACTTTTAGGGTTTTAGGGGTGTTTCCGTAATTATGCTTTCTCGGCCTTTTTTGAAAAGGTGCCCAACTGTAACCCCACCTATTTTCGCCCACTGAATCCAATGGAATCATCAAATCATTGAAAATCCAACTCTAAGACCCATTTACAGCCTTGGCCGAAATATACATGTTCTCCGGGAAAAATTGGGGTTTTACGATTTCGGCTCCGTAAACGCGTTCCTTTCTACTTCTAACCACTTTGTTAACCATTACATTAGGTTACAACTAACATTAAGACCCAATTTGGGCAGCATAACGCCTAGGCCGCATCATTTCCAAACTTTAAAACCAATGGCAATCCGGCGAAATTTCACCGATTAAATTGCCCACAGCAGCCAGAATAAGCAATATACGAAAGTTTGGAAGTTACCTCAAGCTCCTTCTAGCTTTTCTCAAGAGTGGCTGAAAACCCTAGCCCCTTGAACACCAAATTGTCTTCTCAAACACCTTAAATAACATAGAAGAGAAGCTTAGGAACAAGGTTATACACGTTAGGAGCAAGATCGTCGGAGAAATCGGCTTACCTTACGAGATTTCTCCTCTTTCTCTCTCTAAGAGCTCTCAACTTTCTCTCACTATCTTCAGCTGGAAATGGCGTGAAATGGCTGAAGAAGATGAACAATTTGATTAATAATCCATGCTGACATCATCTTTTAATGAGATGATGTCATAATTCCCATTTTCGGATTTTCTGGCAGATTTTCTGCCCAAACTTTGAAAAATCATAACTAATTCTAGAAAAATCAAAATGAGGTGATTCCAAAGCCAAATGAAAGATATTTAAGTCCTCTTCATAGGAAAAATATTGGCCATTACTGCAAATCACCACAAAATTCCCAGAATTTCAATCTTTGCATACTATTCCAGAAAATAATTAATTTCGCTGGGCAAACTTCAAAAATCCAAAACTCTTAGGTCACAAATCAAAATGATACAAATTATATGTTCATTTTGAAGCTTGACATGTGAACTTTAATACTGGAAAATTTCAGAATTTTTAGACACCATTTGCCTATTTAAAACGTCCATACAAATTGGCTGCCCTGTACAGAGTTTCAATGGACAGAGTTTTCAACTTTAGCACGATTGTTCCCAATGGTTTCAATTTCACAATAAACACTCTCCCCACATGAATTTTCACAAGGAAGCCATTGGAATCATTAAAATATCCAAATTCCCATCACACCTTCTGCAAAAGTGTTTATTCAACAATAATTATATCCACTTTTAAAGTCATTAGCCCTTAATCACTTTTTGGGATATTACATTTCTCCCCCCGAAAATTAAATTTCGTCCTCGAAATTGCTACACAACTTGAGCCATAAAACTCCGGATATCTTCTTCGCATATCTTCCTCCGCTTCCCAAGTTGCCTCTCTTTGCGTCATTCCCTTCCAGATCACCTTCACATATGGAATGCTCCTGTGTCTGAGCCGTCGCTCTTCTCGGTCAATGACTTGCTCTGGCTCCACTGCATATGTGAAATTGTCTTGAAGCTCAACATCCTCATACTCAATGATGTGAGACGGATCCGGTTGGTACTTCTTCAATTGAGAAACGTGGAATACGTCATGGAGTCTACTCAAGCTCGGAGGTAGAGCTACTCGGTAAGCTACAGGCCCAATCCTCTCAAGGATTTCAAAAGGACCTATGTATCTAGGGCTTAGCTTCTTCCTCTTGATCGCTCGCCCAACACTGGTGACAGGAGATACTCTTAAGAAAATATGATCTCCAACCTCAAACTCTAGAGGCCGTCTTCTCTTGTCAGCGTAGCTTTTCTGGCGACTCTGTGCTGTAAGCAACCTCTTGCGAATAATCTGAATCTGTGCTGAGGTTTGATCAACCAAATCTGGTCCATAAAGCTTCCTTTCGGATAGTTCATTCCAACATAATGGTGATTGACACCGTCTTCCATACAACGCTTCATACGGAGCCATTTGAATACTCGCATGATAGCTATTGTTATAGGCGAACTCAGCTAGTGGAAGGAAACGATCCCAACTTCCTTTAAAGTCGAGAACACAAGCTCGCAACATATCTTCCAGCGTCTGAATTGTTCTCTCAGATTGTCCATCCGTTTGAGGATGATAAGCCGTACTGAATCTTAGTTGAGTACCTAAGGCTTCATGCAATGCTTTCCAGAATCTCGAAGTGAATCGGGGATCTCGATCGGAAATGATATTCTTCGGTACACCATGGAGTTTCACAATTTCTCGGATATAAATCTCTGCTAGCTTATCCGGAGAGTAACCAACATTGATTGGTATGAAGTGGGCTGACTTTGTTAATCGGTCCACAATTACCCAAATCGCATCATAGTTTCTGATCCTGGGTAATCCCACCACCAAATCCATGGTCACGCTTTCCCATTTCCATTCCGGAATCTCAGGACTCTGAAGTAAACCAGGCGGTCTCTGGTGCTCGATTTTCACTTTCTGACAAGTGAGACACCTTGCAACATATTTGGTCACGTCACTCTTCAAACCCGGCCACCAATACACCGATTTCAGATTCTGATACATCTTGGTCATACCAGGATGAAGAGTATATCGGCTCTTGTGTGCCTCATCCAGAATCTTCTGCCTCAACTCTGCCTTAAGTGGAACGCAGACTCTTTTCTGGTAACGAACCAATCCACGAGGCGATATGTCGTAGCCTGAAACTTCTCCCTGTTTGATTCGAGTCAGATTGCGCTGTATCCATTCATCTTGACTCTGAGCTTCTTCAATTTCCACCCTTAGATCAGTCTCCTCTTGAGAAACAGTGTAATTGGCACAGATGATCTGATTTGTCAAATTTAAATCACGGAAATCTTCAATCAATTTCCTTTCTTGTATCATCATAGCTGCAACGAGCACAGTCTTTCGGCTAAGAGCATCAGCGACTACATTTGCCTTACCCGGGTGATATTTTATCTCCAGGTCGTAGTCCTTAAGCAATTCTATCCAGCGACGCTGTCTCATATTCAGCTCTTTTTGATCATATAGATATTTAAGACTCTTGTGGTCGCAGTACAGTTCCACAGTCACACCATACAGGTAATGACGCCAAATCTTTAAAGCAAATACAATGGCCGCAAGCTCCAGATCATGAGTGGGATAATTCAATTCATGAGGTCTGAGCTGTCGAGAGGCGTAGGCCACCACACGTCCCTGCTGCATAAGGACACACCCTAATCCCTGCCCACTGGCATCTGAATACACAACATATGTCACACTGGGATCGGGTAAAATCAATATAGGTGCCGACGTCAACCTCTCCTTCAGCTCCACAAAGCAGTTTTCACATTTCTCGTCCCACACAAACGGCTGATCTTTTCTCGTGAGCTTGGTCATCGGCAACACAATACGGGAGAAATTTTGGATAAATCTCCGATAATAACCAGCAAGACCCAGAAAACTGCGTATTTCTGCCACATATTCTGGCCTCTTCCAGTTCAGTACTGCTTCCACTTTGCTGGGATCCACAGAGACCCCTTCTTGCGAGATAACATGGCCTAAGAATTTCACTTCTGATAGCCAAAACTCGCACTTGCTCAATTTAGCATATAATTGCTTCTCGCACAAGATATTCAATACAATTCTCAAATGATGCTCATGCTCATCCTTATTCTTGGAATATATCAAAATGTCATCGATAAACACAACAACAAACTGATCCATATATTGCCGAAAGATACGGTTCATGTAATCCATGAAAATCGCAGGCGCATTGGTTAGCCCAAATGGCATCACCAAGAACTCATAATGACCATATCGGGTCCTGAAAGCAGTCTTTGGAATATCTTCTACTTTCACTCGCAGCTGATGATACCCTGACCTTAGATCAATCTTTGAAAACACACACGAACCAGAGAGTTGATCTAATAGGTCATCAATTCGGGGAAGAGGGTACTTGTTTTTTATAGTAACTTTATTCAGCTCTCTGTAGTCGATACACAAGCGAAGACTCCCATCTTTCTTCTTTACAAACAACACTGGAGCTCCCCAAGGAGACACACTGGGTCTAATAAACCCTTTCTCAAGCAAATCTTCTATTTGTTTCTTTAACTCCGCCATTTCGTTTGGGGCCATGCGATATGGGGCCTTGGATATAGAACCAGCTCCAGGTACAATGTCAATTGGGAACTGAACTTCCCTTTCTGGAGGTAATCTGCTCAGATCGTCCGGAAACACCTCAGGGAATTCATTTACCACGGGTATATTATTCAAGGTTTCGCCATTTTCCCCTTGCACAGAGAAAAACACTACATACCCCTGGCAACCCTTTTCAAGATACTTTTCAGCTTTGGCTGTCGAAAGAAAATTCATACTAGCATCCACATCTTCAACCCTCTGAGATACAGGATATACTATCCTCTTGTTTCCACAATCAAGCAATATATTATTTGCCATTAACCAATCAAAACCCAAAATGACTTCTAATTGACTAAGAGGCAAACATATCAAATCTACAATAGATTGATGCCCTTCCACAGTTATGACACAACTCAAACAAGCTTCTGTGGTCAATGCCTTAATACCCATTGGAGTTGACACTACTAATTCAAATGGCAGTTTGTGCACATGCAATCCCAGGCGCTTCACGCAATCATAGGCAATGAAAGAGTGACTTGCACCCGAGTCAAATAAAACTTGCAACAGATGGCCATGAAGTAGAAGTTTACCTTGTATTAGCTCAGGAGATTTGCGGGCCTCCTCATGGGTCATAGTGAAAACTCGGCCCTGTGTCCTCGGTCTCTGGTCTGGTCGTGGCTCTTTGCATTCAGCAGAAGTATGCCCCACACGCTTACAATTGAAGCATATTATTTTGCCATCACAAGTTTTGCCTTGATGTGGTTGGTTACACCGACGACAAATCCATGGTCCAGAATATGTTCTTTACTGGTCACGGCTCCCAGACTGGTAGGGCTTCTTATCACTTCCAGACGAAGATCCTTGCCCCTTTCGCTTTTGTGAGGTAGCACCCTTATTAGGTTCATTGCGGTGGCTAGTAGCTCTGGCAGGATACAAATCTCTCAAGTTGTTCTCTGTAATCCTGCACTGTTCAACCGCCTTGTTGAACTTGGTAAATTGATGAGTAGCTAAGTGCTTCCTCAACTCTCGCCTCAGACCGTGAATGAGCATATCAGAACTCCATTCTTCATCATCCTTGAACCGGAGATAGGAGGAGTATCGAGCCAATCGGACAAAACGGGACAAGTAATCATCGAAGCTTTCCGCGTCCCCTTGCCTGATATTCAGGAATTCTGTCTCCTTCTCGAGCCTCACTGATTTGGGAAAATACTTCTCGTTGAATTCTTGTTGAAACAATTCCCAAGTCAATGGCATCTTGTTGCTCTTTAAGGTTAGGGCGATATTCCGCCACCAACAGTCTGCATCCCCTTCGAGTTTGTAAACGGCCAGTCGTGGCTTCACCTCATCCGGACAATTAAGCACCTCAAATATTTTCTCCAGTCTGTTCATCCAATCTTCGGCTGCTTGAGGGTCAAACCTCCCTCTGAACGCAGGAGGAAGATGCTTGCAGAACCTGGTGACCCAAAACTGAAGGTCTCTTTCCTCTCTAAGCGGCATCCCATGTGATTCTTGATTTGGGACAATGTGAGGTGGGGACTCCAGGGGTCGTGCTGACCTTTCAGCAGTGTCCTCATGATGGGTTTCTCCTTGAGTTTCCTCCGGAGTGGACTGAACTGGACCTTCCTTGTTCTTCGCCTTCTCTGCTCTGAGCTCTTCTCTCAACTCAGTTATCATATCTCTTTGATCCCGGATTAGACCCATCAGCTCTTGCATAAGATCTGGTGGATTATCATTGACGACCTCCACCTCTGGGTCTACACGCGGAATATTGGGGCGTCCTCTAGTTTTCTTCATTCTACAAACAACTTGCCCCATTAATTTAGCAAAGATAGTATGCACATATAGTCACAAAACTCATATATATATCCATGTCAATAAAACATACATGTGCATACACAACAATCATTCACAGATAATCTTCTATCCCTACTACTATCTAAGGGATCTATCCTAGCAACCTCTACCCTTGCCAGGAACTACAGCTCTGATACCAAAATGTAACACCCTGCCTTTAATCATGTAATTATAATTCGATATTAAATAATTAAAGTAGATTAGAGACCTTCGGATAACTTAAACTCGTTTTAATCTCCTACTTTGTGGTAGGATTTTCACAAAATCATTCAAAATCTCTTTCCTGTTCCTGGTCTCCATTTCAAAATTCGAATATAATCACCTGTGCAGTTTATCTACATTCACGTATGACAGAGTGTAAAACCAATTCCCCGGCAACTCCCAGATTCTATACATATATAACCTGAGGTTTACGTATCCACTAGGGGATTACATCCAAAATTGAATATACTATTCATATTTCAGATTATACAGTAATCCCGAATTCAAAAGATATAACCAACATTCCAAAATCAACTATACCCCTAAGGGTCCTAAGTGCTCCGGGTCGGCCTCTTCTCCTTTGAGCCACATGCCCTGTCTGAAAGGTTAGTCATAGGAAGGAATGAGATTCGAGAGAATCTCAGTAGTAACAAACCACTCATACAATGTATAAATACCAAGCATGTATATAAATCACAACCAGCAACAACAGCAACATCAATCTCAAAGATACATGGTTTTCACCACAAACGACAGCACTCACGGCTGTATACACAATACGACAGTTTACGCTGTAATCACCATCACGACAGCTTACGCTGTAATCACAATAACGACAGCTTGCGCTGTAAACGACAGCTATCACCAGCTGTAACCGCAGCAGCATCAAAGATTCATCACAGAACAGTGATAACACACACATACAGAGCATTACACATAGTATAAGAGAGAGAGTTACTACCTGATCCTTTCCTGACGTCCTTCAGCGCAGTTGGCTCACGAGGGCGGCAAATATCGAATCCTACAATTCCAAATGCACTATTTAGACACTTCCATAGTGTTACTTAGGGTTATATGAGTCTATAATGAAAATTTACAAAAATACCCCCGGGGACCCGGCCTGGGCCCGCCATACCCGGACCGGTTGCACTTTTCTCGAAATTCTAATCTGGGCTATCCTAACATATTTCCGCCCAAGGAATCCATTTCCGTACTCAGAATTATCAAATTCAATGTCAAATTACGAAATTGCCCTTGGCAGCCCTACTTTTAGGGTTTTAGGGGTGTTTCCGTAATTATGCTTTCTCGGCCTTTTTTGAAAAGGTGCCCAACTGTAACCCCACCTATTTTCGCCCACTGAATCCAATGGAATCATCAAATCATTGAAAATCCAACTCTAAGACCCATTTACAGCCTTGGCCGAAATATACATGTTCTCCGGGAAAAATTGGGGTTTTACGATTTCGGCTCCGTAAACGCGTTCCTTTCTACTTCTAACCACTTTGTTAACCATTACATTAGGTTACAACTAACATTAAGACCCAATTTGGGCAGCATAACGCCTAGGCCGCATCATTTCCAAACTTTAAAACCAATGGCAATCCGGCGAAATTTCACCGATTAAATTGCCCACAGCAGCCAGAATAAGCAATATACGAAAGTTTGGAAGTTACCTCAAGCTCCTTCTAGCTTTTCTCAAGAGTGGCTGAAAACCCTAGCCCCTTGAACACCAAATTGTCTTCTCAAACACCTTAAATAACATAGAAGAGAAGCTTAGGAACAAGGTTATACGCGTTAGGAGCAAGATCGTCGGAGAAATCGGCTTACCTTACGAGATTTCTCCTCTTTCTCTCTCTAAGAGCTCTCAACTTTCTCTCACTATCTTCAGCTGGAAATGGCGTGAAATGGCTGAAGAAGATGAACAATTTGATTAATAATTCATGCTGACATCATCTTTTAATGAGATGATGTCATAATTCCCATTTTCGGATTTTCTGGCAGATTTTCTGCCCAAACTTTGAAAAATCATAACTAATTCTAGAAAAATCGAAATGAGGTGATTCCAAAGCCAAATGAAAGATATTTAAGTCCTCTTCATAGGAAAAATATTGGCCATTACTGCAAATCACCACAAAATTCCCAGAATTTCAATCTTTGCATACTGTTCCAGAAAATAATTAATTTCGCTGGGCAAACTTCAAAAATCCAAAACTCTTAGGTCACAAATCAAAATAATACAAATTATATGTTCATTTTGAAGCTTGACATGTGAACTTTAATACTGGAAAATTTCAGAATTTTTAGACACCATTTGCCTATTTAAAACGTCCATACAAATTGGCTGCCCTGTACAGAGATTCAATGGACAGAGTTTTCAACTTTAGCACGATTGTTCCCAATGGTTTCAATTTCACAATAAACACTCTCCCCACATGAATTTTCACAAGGAAGCCATTGGAATCATTAAAATATCCAAATTCCCATCACACCTTCTCCAAAAGTGTTTATTCAACAATAATTATATCCACTTTTAAAGTCATTAGCCCTTAATCACTTTTTGGGATATTACAGGAGCTATGATGGGTGCACCAAGTGTTCTACAAAAGCAAAACTAAGGATAAGAATAATCCAAACTGTCCATTGTTTTGTCCTAGCTACAAACGTCCCACTAATTCATCAGATCGTCAGTCCTTTGAGCCTAAGTACATTTCCTAACTTTACTATTTCATTCCAGCCATCATAGTGTTATGTATTGTAGTTCCTTATATTCTAACATTACTGGTATCTATATTTATACAGGATAGAGCTATACTACATTGCCAAAGATGAAAGTGGTACCGCTTTTGTCATATTTTGGGACAAGCTTGTAGTGTGATTAATGGAAAAAATTGCCTTGCAGCTAAAACTGACTCTTCCTGAGGCATATAGTTTTAATATCTTCTCTGTTATATCCTGTTAATCAATGGTTACTTCTACAAATAATAAAATTGTTTCTTATTTATACATGTAGGACAGACGTAAGGATGACTTTCCAAAATTTCTAAACAATCTGGCTGGGAAGAAGTTGTTGCTCAAGATCAGACTAAATGATTATCATAAAAAGTTTCCAGGATCAAGCGTCTCTACATCTGAATTTATTGTATGCAAGGACTTAATCAGTCAGTTTGATGCTGTCTGGAACATCCTCATTTTTATTTCCAGAATATGATTATAAATTAGAATTAATTAGTTAAATATATATATTAAAAAAATAATTAATTAAAAAAAATAAATAATAATATAATAATATATATATTTATTAAAAAAAGGGAAGGGGAAAGACCACCGAAAGTTTTCGGTGGAAAGTTTGGGGACATAATCATTTGTCCCTTAAAAAAAGAGGGGGGTACCTTTCAGTGCCTTGCTTGGCAGGGAGTATTCTATATATACCCCCTCCCCTCAATTCATTACTTCACCGAGAAGTGGAGTGATTTCTCCAGAAGGCTGAATGCTTGTAGGGGTATTTTCGGTTCTTCGGAGATTAATAAGGTACTTAAATTATCTTCTGATCACAAAACTCCTTTCATAAAAAATGTTCTAAGTAATTTTATCTTTCTTATGATAGTAATTTCTTATTGATTAGATAATATTTTAGGATTAGAATTTTGTGCAAGTTTAAGTTTTATCAGTATATGACTATAGAAATATAGTGGATGATTAATAGTGAAATTTTTAGGAGTAATTAATTCAAAATTTAGAAATTATAGAAATAGGTTAAATAAATTAATTTTTCCAATAACTCAAGGATTTATTAATGTATAATAAATTGATTGTTGTAGATTGATTTTTGGCGTGTATTTGAGCTCTTGGATTAGGAGCTTGTGATTATAATTTTGCTTTGGCGAGAAGTAACCACTTTCCTCTTGATGTGCATATTTGTATGATGTTTGTGAGTGATTTTTAACTATATCGAATTATAAATTTGGCTATTGATATGTGATGTGGACTTTGAAAATATGTTGTTGATGAAATAGTCTTATGGGACTTATTTTCGTTGAGAAAATTGAAAGAGGCAAGCTTCACCCAAGAGGGGTGTGAATTGGGTGATGTGATAAATTTTTCGGTTGATGTGGTGTATGGTAATAGTTGTAGCTAGAGTAGAGTTAAGAAGATAAGCACACAGAGAATTATACTGGTTCGGCCAAAAAGCATTTTTGATGATGTTTGTGAGTGTTTTCTCTCTTGCACTCGTAGGTGATGAGGGCCCCCACTCGAGCATACATACTCTTACTCGAGTGAGAAGAATATTCTTCTATAATATACTCTTTGTCTTCAGCACTTGCATCAGAATTGAGAGTTAGATTTCTCACTCACAAGTGCTAATGTATCACTTGGGCAAATGAACTCTCACTCGGGCATGCTTGTGCTTCTCTGTTATATATGACTCTCGGCCAAACACTCGTAGTCCCTCACTCGCTAGGACTTGGGTGCAGATATTATCATCACTCGAGTACAGAACTTGTGCTCGAGTGCAGTGTTGATATCTTGTTCTGACTTTACTCTCTGTCAAACACTTTTAGTTTAACACTTTCATATGCTCGAGTGCAAAACAACTTCATGCTTAAGTGTTGGTTATAGTGCTCGAGTGCATCAATAAAATTGACAGCAATTGCTCTCTGTCAAACACTTGCATGTGCTCGAGTGCAAAAGTGGTTTATGCTCGGGTGTTAACTCTATTGCTCGAGTGCATTAGCAAAAACTTATAGCAGACATCTCTAAACTTTGCCATATGCATTTGGTAACTTTGCAATCATTCTCTAGACTTGTAAAAACATACTTTGCACACAATTACCTTTTGTTATCATCAAAGCTTGGAATCTAAAATTCTCCCCCTTTTTGATGATGACAAAACCTTTGTGATGAGTTTTAAGAAAAATCTTGATTAAAGTGAAAATTGTGAAAAACATTATGAACATTTTCAAATGCATATCTCACAAAGATTTAGATTTATTTTCAGATTTTTGCACTTAACCTCATATGTTTCCTGCAATACTTCCAATGGACACTTAAACACCAAGATAAGTCATCGTATCATAGAAATCATTAGAACTGAACATAAAACTTAACAATAAAACATAAACTATTAGTGAACTTGAAAAGTACAATAGTAAACTTGAATCAACATCTACCCATAAAAACCCCATATACAACCATGTCATCAAAAGTAGAATGAAAACAACAGTAATCCTACCCCAATACAGAAAAACTACCCAATACACCCCATATCAGACTATATTCACTCAAAAACCATCACAGATCCTTCTCCCCCGTTTAGTCAATATCAGAAGGGGGCTGAGGAAAAGTGAGATCAGATAGTGGGGCAAAGAGTACCATGGCAGTGGAAGGGTCTACTGGCTTTGAATCAAAGGGTGGAGATGATGGCTGAGGAACAGAGGATGTAGGTGGTGGTGAAGGCGACCGATCATAAGTGACATCAACATTGGAATCCAGATCGGTGAAGAAAACATGAGTCTGTGAATGAGGAGGTGAAGTCGTCGCAAGAGTAGTCTCAGGTGGCACCTCAGAAGACGTAGTCGGAAAATGAGTGCGTAAGAAGATCTCCATATCAGTGATTCTTCTCGACATATCTTCTTGAGTCTTGAACATCAAATCAAAGTTGGTATTTGCCTTGTCTACCAACTTTAAGACTTGTAACTCCATCGTGTTTACCAACTTCTCATACTCAGTCATTAATTCCTTTTTCAGACAAACACAGCTTGATTGATCACTTCAGTCAGATGAGTGGAAAGTGTGCATTCAGGAAAGATGGAGGTGGAATTGAACCTTGAGTAGAAGATTGAGCCTCATCACCTCTTGAAGGAGTGGCTTCTCTGTGAGATGTAGCCTTGGTTTGACTCACTGGAAGATTGATACTCATATGTGTTAATTGAGTCTTACCAAACCTTGGAATAGTTACCCTCTCAGTTCCCTCCAAATACCATACTTTATTTTTCTTGAGAATGAGAGACACAATTTGTGGGTATGGTATAGTGGCAGATTTTGATGAAGAAAATCAAAATCTTCTCATCTCACTAAAAATAATCTCCCCCACATTTCTTTGCTGACTGACTAGAAAGGAGGCCAGCAAATAGTAATCTCTCTGAGCAAAATGGGTATAATTTTTGGATTTATTAACAATGCTACGAGAGTAAATATAGTGAAGGGCATGATTAGAATCAAGCATGTCAATAGGCTTAAAGTTGAGAGGGCCTATTGGGTCATTTAGTCTCAAAAGCCGGAAGGCTTCATTAGCTGACAGAGTGGGTGGATCAGAAGAAGGTGCAACATATCCAAGTAAATCATTAATGATACTAGCAGATATCATAATGAATTGATCTCTAACAGTGGTAGATACTGCTTCCTCAATCAATTCTCCAGTCCTAGATTTTATGTTGTGGGATTTCATGTTGCAATAAAAAGTTTTCACAACAGAGGGTGAATAAGGAATATGAACATTCAACCAGGGAGCATAAAATCCAAGAAAAGGATGAAAATCCAAACCACAACTCTTCAGCAGATAATCTAAGTCGACATATACTATGGGACAAAACTGTCTATGTGCAAACTCAGAATCATATACCTTCTATTTAAATGCCTTCAGTTCCTTAACATTGAAGTCTTCAGGAGGATTTGTGACTTGTTCTTCCTCTGGAGCCTGTGAAGTGGAAGAAACCCCTGAAGTAGCCGTATTGGACTGGTCAATTTGATGTGAACTTGAGGCACCGTCTTGTGAGGCAAATTTTCCAACCAATGTGTCAAGTTTTGATTTCTCCATTGCTTCCTGGAGTTGCATATTGAAGGAGTCATCGGAGGAAGAAGATTGTTGTGGTTGCTCTGTTTCCTTCTTATTTCCTCTTCCTTTGACTTCTTTGGATTAAGACCAAGTCATAATCGGTTCTTTGAAAACCACTCCCTTTGGTTTCTTTTGCAGAGGTTGATCCTTCTTAGCTATTTGAGGCTTAGGGTGAGATTTCTTGGCCGGGGTTCTCTTTTTGGTTTTGGGTTTAGGAGGAGGTGTAGGAGTAGAAGATAGAGAAAGAGTAGGAGATGAAGATGAGGCCATCGGAGTCTCTGAGATACTAGCGGCTGAATAGTGGGTGAAGGTGAATGGGAAACAATAGGAATCTTAGTTCTAGCCATTGAAAAACGGAATGAAAACAACAGAAATCATAGAGTTGTTGAGGATAGAGTGAGAAATTTTTAGAGTATTAGGGCACGAAATGAGAAACTTTGAGGACAAATCTCACCTTATAAAGAAGATTGAAGAGTTGTAACGGTGATTTGAAGCAAAATGAGACGTTTAATCGATGGGTAACGATAAGAGGTGAAGGGAGACGACCTTTGAGTGATGCAATGCTTTGAGTGAGAGGAGGAAGTGTGACGGTCTGAGTTATCACGTAACTGATATAAGTTTCAATGCTAGAGTGACAACCCTAGTGCTCGAGTGTTGTTCATACCATGCTTGAGTGTGATCATATTGTGCTCGAGTGATATTCAGACAAATTTGTTAAAACATGTAAAAGCGTACCTGATTTAAATATAACTTGTTATATTTTTCATCTTTGTACTCAAATCCTCCAAAATCATTTGAGTAACCATGCTTTAAATGAGTATTTGCATAAATTTCTTCCTTCTGCTCAAGTTTTCTTGCTTCACTTCAAGTAAATTTATTCCATGCTCAAGTGAAGATCTTTCCTCACTCGATTGAGACCTGTCACTCTTGGTATGCTTGAGTGAATTTCAAGAGTTCTTACATACTCTGTTAATCCCTGTTTTTCATAGCCTGGGGCAGAGTATCTGCTATAGTTTTGGACTCGAGCATTGTTGACTGACTCGAGTGAGAATGAGCTTATCACTCGAGTGACATTTCCAGTGCTCGAGTGACATACCTGTAAAAATAATTTCTACATACTCTAATGCCAAAGTTAGTATGGTTATCATCAAAAACAAAATAATTAACAAGAAAAACTTACAGCTCATTGGGATTAACCATTCCCAATTCTCTTCAAATATATAAGAATTGTTCTTTAGCTATTAGCTTTGTAAATATGTCAGCGAGTTAAAGATGTGTTGGTATGAATTCTACTTTGACATCCTTCTTTTGCACGTGATCTCGAATGAAATGATGTCGGATATCTATGTGTTTGGTCCTTGAATGTTGCACAGAATTCTTGGCCAAGCTAATGGTGCTAGTGTTGTCACAATAAATTGGAATCTCTTTTAAGTATATCCCCAAATCCTGAAGTTGTTGCTTCAACCATAGCACTTGAGAACAACAACTTGCTAGAGCTATATATTCAACTTCAGTAGAAGATAATGACACTGTGTTCTGCTTCTTACTGAACTATGATACCAGAGAACCTCCAAGGAATTGACATTGACCACTAGTACTTTTCCTGTCAGTTTTGTATCCTCCATGATATGAATCTAAGTAGGCCATTAAATATTCATGTCCTCTCTTTGGATAACATAAGCCAAGTTCTGCATTGTCTCCTAGATATTTGAAGATTCTTTTCACAGTTTCTGCATGTGATACCTTAGGAGCAGATTGATACCTTGCGTATATTCCAACACTGAACTGAATATCCGGTCTGCTTGCTGTAAGATAGAGTAATGAACCAATCATTCCTCTATATTTAGTAATGTTGTAACTAGGACCCTTTACATCAGTATCCAACAATGTTGTAGAACTCATTGGAGTATCAGCTCCATTAGCATTGTCTAATTCATATTTCTTCAACAACTCCTTCAAATATTTTGTTTGAGATACAAATATCTCATTCTTCTTATGCTTAATTTGAAGTCCAAGGAAAAAATTTAATTCTCCCATCATGGACATCTCAAACTCCCCCTGCATAATCTTGGAAAATTCTTGACACATAGATTCATTAGTAGCACCAAAAATAATATCATCAACATAAATTTGAACAATTAGGATATCATCTTTGTTATGTTTAATAAAAAGAGTTGTATCCACTTTTCCTCTAACAAAGTTTTGATCAAGAAGAAACTTGCTGAGTCTTTCATACCAAGCTCTAGGTGCTTGTTTCAAACCATATAAAGCTTTTTTAAGTTTGAAAACATGATCAGGTTTTGTTTCATCTTTAAAACTAGGAGGTTGTTCTACATATACTTCCTCCATAATATAACCATTTAGAAAAGCACTTTTCACATCCATTTGATAAAGTTTAAAACCTTTAATGCAAGCAAAAGCTAAAAGTACTCCTATTGCTTCCAATCTTGCCACTGGAGCATATGTTTCCTCATAATCAATACCTTCTTCTTGATTATAGCCTTTAGCTACCAATCTTGCTTTATTTCTCATAATGATTGCTGATTCATCAAGTTTGCTTTTGAAAACCCATTTGGTCCCTATAACCGAGTGATTTTTAAGTCAAGGAACCAAATCCCAAATTTGATTTCTTCAAAATTGATTTAATTCTTCTTGTATAGCAATCACCCGATCATTGTCAGATAAAGCTTCTTCCATATTAGAAGGTTCAATTTTAGAAATAAAAGTAGAAAAAGTTACCTCATTGAGAATTCTATTTCTAGTTTTGACACCTTCGTGAATATCTCCAATTACTTGATCAATTGGATGATCCTTAATATATCTCCATGCTTTTGGTTGAGCATGATCATCGACATCTTCTATATTTTGAAAATCATTTGTTTCACAATCATTCTGTTTTGAAATAGTTTTGTTTTTCTTTATCAAATCCATTTCTTCTTCATCAAAATGCTTTGTCTGAGAGTCAAGTTTATCAAACACAACATGAATGGATTCTTCAACTATACAAGTTTTCTTATTAAAAACTCTATATGCTTTACTTCTATTAGAATATCCTAGAAATAAACCTTCATCAGATTTTGAATCAAATTTACCTAAATTTTCTTTACCATTTTTGTGAATGAAGCACTTGCATCCGAAGATGTGTAGATGAGCAAGATTTGGCTTTCTTCCTTTGTAGAGTTCATATGGCGTCTTACCAAGTGACTTGCGAATATATGCTCGATTTGAAATGTAGCATGCAGTACTCATTGTATTTGCCCAGAACACTTGTGACATTTCTTTTTCATTAAGTATTGCTCTTGCTATTTCTGTGAGGACTCTATTCTTCCTTTCTACTACTCCATTTTGCTGGGGTGTTCTAGGTGCAGAGAAGTTGTGATCTATTCCTACGTTGCTGCAGTAGTCTTCAAAGAGTTGATTATCAAATTCTCCTCCATGGTCTATCTTAATAGAAACAATAGAAATACCTTTCTCATTTTGGACCTTCTTAGCAAACTTAATAAATTCGACAAATGTTTTATCTTTTGAAGCAATAAATATAGTCCATGTAAATCTTATAAAATCATTGACGATTACTAAAGTATATAGATTTCCTCAAAAACTTTTTACTCTTGTTGGACCTACCAAATCCATATGAAGTAATTGTAAAGGTTTGGAAGTAGAAATCTCATACTTTGTTTTGAATCACGATTTAGTTTGTTTACCTTTTTGACAAGCTTCACAAATCATGTTATCTTTGAATTTTAGTTTAGGAAGACCAATAACTAAATCTTTTCTAATCAGTTTGTCAAGTGGATTCATATTAACATGAGCCAGACGCTTATGCCATAACCAACTTTCCTTTGATTTGCTAAGAAAACAATTTTTCGAAGAATTTGAATTTAAATCAATAGTATAACAGTTATCGTCCCTTTGAGCTCTGATCTTTGCCTTGATGGAATCTTTATTAAGCGGCAGATCTTTCTTGTTTACTATCAAGCATTCTTTTGAATCAAAGATCACCCAGTTATCTTTGTCAGTACTTTGACTTACACTCAAGAGGTTATGGCATAATCCTTCAAAGTAATATACATCGTTGATTTGAACACCATCGGATTTTTCCACTTCACCAATTCCAGCAATACGTCAGATTGATTACCTCCAAACATTACCTTTCCACCTTCTCTGATTTCCAGTATGGTGAACTTATTTTTGTCACCAATCATGTGTCTCGAGCATCCACTAACAATATACCACTTGTTTGCTCGTGATGCTTTGAGACATACCTCAGAATCTGATTCTTCTTCTTTGGCTACCAAGCATAGATTTGCCACTTCATCATCATCGCTTTCTCCATCCGATGAACTATCACCCCAGATAGATGATATGTATGCTTTCTTTTTCTGCTTCTTTTTGTCTTTGTTTCTAAAGCATTTGGATTTGATGTGTCCAGGCTTCCCACATTCATAGCATACTATCTGTTGCTTCTTGTTTTCTTTCTTGCTTGGTCCACCTTGATAATTTTTGAAGTTCTTTTGACCTCTTCTATAGAACTTCTTGAATTTTCTCACGATCATTCCTATATCATCAGCATTAGGAACATCTTCATTTTTGGAAGATTCTTCTTCCTTGATAGCTTTAAGTGCAACTTATCTTTTCTTTTTATCATCGGACTCTTCTAGTTCCTTCTTGAATCTTAACTTCCCTTCATACTCAGAAAGACTACCAAAGATAGCAGCTACAGATCTCATTGACTCTCCTTTAGCTTCTTCGATAGCTGTCACTTTTACTTCCCATTCTTTCGTAAGAATGTTAAGAATCTTTCTTACCTGGGAATTTTGGTCAAATGATTTTCCAAGTGCAGATAAATGATTAACAAGATGAGTGTACCTGAGTTTGAAATCTAATATTCCTTCTCCAGGTTTCATATGAAATAGATCATACTCTGTAATTAGAGTATTGACTCTATTTTCTTTGATTCCAGATGTTCCTTCGTGAGCGATTTTAAGAGCATCCCGCATATCTTTAGCTGTTGGTAGAGTGCAGATTCGGAAATATTCCTTTTGATTGAGAGCACTCTGTATCATTAAAATAGCTTTACTATTTAACGTTACTAATCTCTTGTCATCTTCGTCAAACTCCTCTAGGCTCTTTTTAATGACTCTATCTTCGATTTTCTTCATTGGAACATAGTCACCATCTTGTATCACATTCCATAAACCGTACTCGTTAGCTATCACAAACACTCTGAACTTAGCTTTCCAGAACAAAAAATGTTCTCCAGCAAAACCAGGAGGTCTAGTGATTGAAGCTCCATCTGGAAGAATGTTTTCACCCATCGTTGCCATTTATCGGATCCTTCTCAAGCTGTTAGGCTCTTCGGAGAAGACCTTTCTTTGATACCAAATGAAAGAGGCAAGCTTCACCCAAGAGGGGGTGAATTAGGTGATGCAATAATTTTTTTGGTTGATGTGGCGATATGGTAATAGTTGTAGCTAGAGTAGAGTTGAGAAGATAAGCACATAGAGAATTATACTGGTTTGGCCAAAAACCAGCCCTACGTCCAGTTCTCAGTGATCAAGACCTACTGAGATTTTCACTATTCTTCCAAGATTCAGTGGGCTCTCGGAATGCCGTAATACAACAACTATCCTTGAAAGGACTACGAGTAGAAATACTAGAAATTTCTCTCCCCCTTACGACAAGTCTTATATGCAGAAAAAACAAATCTATGACCTTTCTCTTTTGCTTACGTATACAAGTCTTATGAGCATCAACGTTCTCTCCTACTTTCACCACTGTAAGTTTTACGAGTAGCAACGTTCTCCTCTGCTTGTATCGTGTAAGTCTTATGAGCAGAAAGTCTTATTAGGAATTTTCTCACTGCTTCTCTCGTATGGAAATCTCCCCTCTCAAGGTCCTAGTACCTTGAGATCAAATGAAAATAGAATTTGAAGTGTATACAGACTCTCTTATAGAGCAAATATAATAAATACTGAAGAACAATATGAATACAGAGAAAATGTGAATAATAAAGACTCGTGAATTTGCTTGTGTGAATTCTTGTACTTTGTTATATTTGATGGTCTTTGGAACTCTGTATTTATAGACATTTTTTTTGCCCGTTTGAATAATGATCATTGTGGAGTGGGGCATGTTACTGTGGAACGGCATGTATGCATTTAAAATCTTTGAACGCGGTAGGTACGTGCTTGGATGGTCGTAATGATGTTGTCTGCCGTTGTTTGACTTCCTCTGTGTCTTTCTAATTCAAACGTTCAAAGTCTGTATCACACTTATAATACATGTTAAATGATGTTATATAATAATAATAAGTGAAAATAAAATGAATAAATATCATTAAACCATATTCGGATTGAACGCTGTAAGATTGGTGCGTTTTGGCTTCTGGTAGAGAATCACTCAAGCACTGTGATGTCTCACTCGAGTGCAATACCATATTTTCACCTTTTGCTTCAGTTTTACACTTGCACTTCCACGGATTTTGAGAGAGTGCATTTTCACACTTGCGAGTGATGTGGGTCCTCACTCGAGCATTGGTCCCCTCACTCGAGTACTGCTTCATTTTACACTATGAGCCACGTCTCTAGACAACACTCACACCCAGTTTTATCAAGAGTGTGATTTTGCACTTGCAGGTGATGTGGGCCCCCACTCGAGCATACATACTCTTACTCGAGTGAGAAGAATATTCTTCTATAATATACTCTTTGTCTTCAGCACTTGCATCAGAATTGAGAGAGTTAGATTTCTTACTCGCGAGTGCTAATATATCACTCAGGCACATGAACTCTCACTCGGGCATGCTTGTGCTTCTCTATTCTACATGACTCTTGGCCAAACACTCACAGTCCCTCACCTACTAGGACTCGGGTGCAGATATTACCATCACTCGAGTACAAAACCTATGCTCGAGTGAAGTATTGATATCTTGTTCTGACTTTGCTCTCTGTCAAACATTTTCAGTTCAACACTTTCATATGCTCAAGTGTAAAACAACTTCATGCTCGAGTGTTGGTTATAGTGCTCGAGTGCATCAGTAAAATTGACAGTAATTGCTCTCTATCAAACACTTCTTGTCCAACACTTGCATGTGCTCGAGTGTAAAAGTGGTTTATGCTCGAGTGTTAACTCTGTTGCTCGAGAGCATCAGCAAAAACTGACAGTAGACATCTCTAAACTTTTCCATATGCATTTGGTAACTTTGCAATCATTCTCTAGACTTGTAAAAACATACTTTGCACATAATTACCTTTTGTTATCATCAAAACTTGGAATCTAACAAAAATGACTAGTGATATTATATTACATGAATTGGTATGTATTTATGAGATTGAAAAGATCCTTTTCATAATTAAGAATTGATAATGATTTGTTATAATCACACATATTGATATGAGAGGGGATGGTGAATGTTGATTTGATGGGTTGTTACTTAAAGAGGTAATAAGGTGGTAGACTTCCAAGTATACACTAGTTATTCCTTTCGCCCAATTGTGTCTAGTAGAGCCTTGACACCCCACTAATATATTTAGAGGGGGAACCCAAGGTCCGGTCTCGTGCTCTATGGATTTTGGCCATTCCATATCACTTGATTGGTGAGCTTGTTAAGTTAAACTACTAGTCATATGTGTCAGTGCTAGCCCATAGGTTCAGTTAAAGGAAATAAGACAGGAGAGGAAATAAGGGAGGACAAAGAATAAATTATTGTGTATTGATTCTTATACACTTATGTGATAAATATGTGAATGAGATTATGATATGGTGAATTAATGTGTATGTATATACATGTAGACATGTGACATTTTAATAATGTTATGATTTTATAACAGTCCCACTTGGTACCCCATGGGCACTTACTCATGTGCCCGATGAAATGGATTGTTGGTTGCTGAGGCTTTTGTCTCACCCCATTGATTTAACATTTTTCTAGGTGATAGTTGTTGTGCGGGTCCATCAGGGAAGATTCCAGAAGCTTAAACTACTTTTGCTAAAAGTAGTACTTCTATCTTTATAATATATGTTGGATTATTATATATTGTCATGTTAGGACTCATTTTGCATACTCTAATTTATTTTGTAGATTTAATATTTTAACTATATTTTTTTTAATTACTCTTGATGATGTTGGATGGCCTACAGGCCTTTGATGTGTTTTGAATTAGTGGAACCATAATTTGGTCTGATATGAATATTTTAATATATGATGAGATATTATTCGATTAAAGAGTTTTCAAATGGATAATTGAACTCTTTTCTACCATGGTAATCTTTTGAAAGATGAGTTGTAATCTTTTTATTACCATAGTAGAGATTTTAAATGATTATAATAATGTATAAAAAATGGTTTTATCAAATCCATAGTTAATTACTGTGTATAAGAAAAAGATTTTACAATTATATCATATTTATAGTGAATTGCTGTGTATAAGGAAGGGATTTTACATTGTCTTTGCTGAGGTGGGACTCAATTTCCATTTGGTCATGATGGCAATTAATAGGAACCAATCATTACGCCACTTATTTAAGTGCTTTAATAACTTCACTTTACAGGAGGTTAGGTTAACTATGCTTGAACCAGGTCAGGTTATTCCTCTAATCTTTAAAAGTTTGACTATTTATTTGCCGTGGCCTTTAACATTTATTACATGCTACTTTTTTATTCTAAATTTTTCAATTTATCCAAATAGGACAATAGTTTTGCATCTCAAGCATGTAAAGATGCCAAGGATGTTGTTAATGAATTAGTTCTACCAGCTTTTAATCGTGTTGCTCAAGATCCTATAGATGTGGAAGATGATTGTAACCCCCTTCTCGTCCAATGCCGAGATTAAGTTTATGAATATGTGATTATGTGGAATTAGAGACCGTAATATGATTTGGGACTTATTAAAATAATCTTTTGCACAAAACATGATTTTCAAAAAATTTTACAAAACATGTTCAACAAGGGTCTCATATTCAAATTTCAATTTACACAAATGGTCTGTACAGTACGATTTCATTCATAAATATTAGAGTATAATGTAAATTCCTGATACACTCGGGTTCTAATAATCAATTCAGGGTCTACATGGCATGAATGCTTATAATCAGTTTCCTAATCTAGGGGATTACACAAATACTATCCAATATCTCCAAAATATACATGTAATTCCCAACAAAATATCCAATGATTTACAAAATGATAACTAGTTATCCAAAATAGTTAACTCCAAGCCTAGAGCTCTATCCACCCTTTGTCACATACTTCTCTTTAAAACCACTAGCCCTGTCTTAAATTTGTTTTGGGAGAGTGAGATTCTAAGGAATCCCTGTAGTGTCAAATCAATCATAGCATGCACAACCATAAAGCATGAAAGCAAATCATCATACAACACATAGCAATCCCAATGGTAGTTACAGCGGTAGGGGCAAGTATGATTTGCATCACCCTTACATCTGCTTAAGTTGTATTGCACCACCACATGGTTCATAACAATATAATTCACCACAGGTGGGTTTTATATAAAGCATTTCACAACACATCAAAGCCACACTGGCATATTCTCAAAATAGGAATCCACGATTCCACAACACAGCCTCGGCAATTACAATGGTAGGGGTAGGTGTGATAATCATCATCCCCTATGACTGCTCATGCTGAACTACTCCCGCTGTAATGCTCTATGGCAGATAACACAGTTTCACAAGATCACAATGGCCTCATGCCCACAATTTTTAAAACAACATAATGATAAGTCATGCATACCAAGCATCATGCATAACATGAGAGAAAAGTCACTATCTTGGTCCTTCCGTGCGTGCTCTGGCACTGGTCTCTCCTGAATAGGGAAAATATCAAATCCTATAATTCATAATTAGGGACAAAGTGTTATTCTCTATTCCAATATTTAAATGACTTCACAATACTTAGATTGGTTATCATTCATGTCCTTTAGGAAGCTATAAATGCCTCTAACAAAAGCCCTAAAGGGTTGAAACAACATTCTAAAGATCCCCTTTTAGAAGTGAAAGTATAGATTTTTCACTGTTTCACTCGAGTGAAAAAGACCTCACTCGAGTAATGATGGACTTGTACTCGAGCATGAAAGCTCACTCGTGCGAGTGCTTGACAGTAATCACAGACAGAAACAAGAAATGCCCGCAGTACTCAAGCATAAAAGTCAACACTTGAGTAATAGCCAAATGCTCACTCAAGTCCTACAAAGTGAGGGGCAGAGAGTGCTCACCCGAGAGCATAAGGAACTTTCAAAGGAGAACATCACTCGAGCAGGGATCCCTGAACTCGAGTGATGACTTACACTCGTGAGTGCTAAGACACACTCTTGAGAAAATGGTTGCGAGTGACAACCCGAGACGCGAGTTCATAGTGTCAAATACACTTTCACTCGAGTGAGACAAGGTCCACTCGATTGATAAATCACAATACTCGCAAGTGAGACAACACTCTTGCTTTTTGCATGGAAGTATACCTGAAAACTTGAAGGAAAAAGAGAACATATCATGCTGCACTCAAGTGAGACTCGAGATCACTCGAGTGAGGCTTATCAGAAGCCAAAAACGCAGCAGAGTTGATAGCACTTTCCAACTTTTACCCAAGTGTTTCCAATGATCCTAAATCCTCAATCAAGGCTACTCCCACATAAAATTACATAAGGAATCTAATGGAAACATCAAAACTACCAAATTCCTATTCCATTATCATGTTTTAGTTTTAGGCAACATTCAACACAAAATTCCTAAAACCTTCAAACTTGACATTTCAAATCCAAACCAATTCTATCTATTCCAAACACACTACAAAACATCATTTCCATAACCATATCATGCCATACTCTTTAAGACCCTAATTTTCAAAAATAAGGCCTAAGATCCCAGAAATTATAAGCTTTATTAAATGGCATAAGACATAGATAGAATAGTCTCTTTTACTCACCTTAACAACTTTCTCAAAGGTGCTCCTTGGTTCTCCAACTCTTAAATTTCCTTGAGTGTTCAATCAACTCTAATGGACAATCTAGAACCATAGAATCGAAGCTTTCAATCCAAGGAACAAGATTAAAGAAAGGAGTTTTGGCATTTGAGGTCATTTACTCACCTTAAAATCAAGCTTTTCTTTCTCTCACTTGTACATCCATGGCTGTCGAAATAGAGAGAGAGAATGAGAGAGATAAGTGAGGAAGAAGAGGTGGAATGATGATTTTCCCCCTTGCCCATGCTTGCTTCAGTGAAAAGGAGGGAGGGAAGAGAGAGAAAATGATTTAAAATGGTTTATTTGACTTTCTCTACCCTCTCTCTTCATACCACTTGCCACATGTCCACTTCTAATTAGTTTTCATAAAGTAAGTAACCAATTAGTTACTCTAACCACTCTATTAGCCATTTGATTACACATCTCATTTCTTCTTAGTTGTAATTAATTTCTCCATTAATCACTGACTAATTAGCCCATTATTTCCATTCTTTCTAATTTTTCACTGATTTTGGCACATTAACTTAAATTGCCATATAACACATTTAAATTATTTTCCTCTTCTTCATGCGCCATTTCCCTCATATTTAGCCCAAATAATTATTTGTCACATAATTATGCTAAAATACAGGGTGTTGGCATTTCCAATAATTAATTTGGATATCAAATCAACTTAATTCACCAAATCATTCACAATAATTACCATTAGCCCTTAATCAAAATTTAGGGCATTACAATAATACTCTCTCTAACATAATTGAGTATGCCATTCAACAAGCTACAAAAGGCAAGAGAAGGAGCTACATTAAGAAGGGTGGAACTAGAGAGGATTCTACAAACCATGCCCAACCATTAGCCAACCCAAATCATGATAGAAGACTCATTAAGATTATAAAGCAGGAGAAGTAGTATTCTTGGATTGTGCTCCTTATGTTCCAACTTTTCTGTTAGTGTTGAAATATTTCCCTTCAGTCTGTACTTTTTGAGCCCTTAGGTCAACTCTGATTTGTAGGCAAGTTAGGAATGGGTTTAAGTCTGTCTTTGGATTTTTGTTGTCAGTTATCACATTCATTTGAGTCTACTGTTATATTTGATCATTGTGAACTCTCTTTTGAATCAATGTTAGATTGTTGTGTTTTATTTCTATTAATTGGTTGCTCTTTCCCTCACCATCATGTTTAGTTTTTTTACATACATTGATCGATGCTTTTCTATTAAGCATGATAGTGAGGATTCCTTTCAAACTTACACTCCTATATGTAATTAACTATAAACCAAATGGTTTGAACAGCTAATATATCTCCACAGGTACAAGGACTTATTTTAACATCACTTCTGACCTATGGATTGAAGCTTCCTTTCATAAATTGCAATTATGTTTCTTAAATAACAGTAAGTTCATACAAGATTGTCTAACTAATCTAATTCATGCATCATACCATACATATTATTAGCAAGGTAGATGTTTTAAGATGCAATATTATAGAATGTAATATTATGAACATAGTAAACCACAAATAAAACCATTAGATTATTGTCTTTAGCAATTGCATGTAATCATAATCCCACGACACAGGAAGCTAATACTAATCAGAGCCACTATTATTATAATCCACTTAACATGATATTCATTAATTATTCAAATTTTATTTCACCTAAAGTTATTGTTTACTCATAGAAATTGACAATATTCGAGCACATTTTCTTCTCTTTTCACTTATTTTTGGGTGTCATTTTGTGCATATAAAGAGATTATAGAAGAAAATGTGATGTAACAAAAGAAAACAAAAATTTGTGAAATCGTGAGTTAAATGCACATAATTTTGACTATTTGTGATAGTTAAAGAGCTCATGAATCCCTCCTCCTTATAGGTGGAGGATGACAAGTTGTAAAATCTCTCAATGATCATGGGAAGATGTGAAAGGAAAGAAAAAATGCAAGAGGAAGTTGAAAAAGGATATTATAGAAGAGAAGCATGCAATGAAGCTACTCAACAAGAAGCACATTACAAGAACTTAGAGATCAATGTTGAGTGTAATATCCTAAATTGTAATCAAGGGCTAAGGACCCTAAAAGTGACGTGATTAATGTTAGTTAAATACTTTTGAAGTATATAATTTGAATTGTGATATAAATGTGCTTGATGGTGGTTTAGTATATATTGTGATCATCAGGGGAAAGATGGTAAATTACAGACCAATTGGTCAGTTACCGAAGAAGAAGCTTATAGGTAACTTGAGATCAGTAATTAGGATTGTTGATTAAGAGAATGGGAGTGTGTGTGCATGTGTTGTATGAATTATGGAAGGAAGAATGAGATGATGCCAAGTGTAAGAACATGGGCCATTGGATCAAGGTCTAAAAGTCAAACTATTTTCCCTCTCTCTTCTCTTTCAAGGTTGGCTGTGGGCATAGGGAAAAGGTAAAAGCTGATCATCTTTTTCACCAACTCATCTCTCTCACACCATTCTCTATTTCCAGCGAAACCAAGGAAGAAAGAGAAAGTAAGGGCTTGAATTTATGTGAGTATTTGACTCTAAATGCTCACTTTACCTTTACTAATATTATTCAAGAGGTCAAGAGCTTCATTCCTGTGTTTTTATATTTTTGATTTGTGGTGTGTGGAAACTTGAGAAAAATTCGAAAGTTGAAGAACCAAAGATTTGATCTTGGTAAGTTAAAGAGGTAAGCATTTGATACATTTTGGTATATTTATTGTGATTTTTAGTTATGCTTTGTAAATTCTAGAATTTTTTGCCCTGAATATGGTGCCAACTTAGAATGGATGAATTAGGTATGGTAGTATGTAGAGAAGGGTGTTAGGATATATGGATATGACATTAGGTTTGATTAGAATTGAATGAAGAAGCTTGGTAATTTGTGTTTTTGTGTGACCTTGTAAACTAGAGTTGAAAATGTGTTAATAGAAGGGGAACTTGGGTGTTTTGAGGTTACCAATAGGTTCCTTAGGAGATTTTGTATGGGAATGAGTTTTGGTATAAGTTTTGGAACTATTGGAATCAGTTTTGGTAGATCTGGAAAACTCTGTCAGTTGATGTGTTTCTGGGTTCTAATTAATGTCACTCGAGTGAGTGAGGGTCTCACTCGAGTGAAGCAACACAAATTCCCTTTTCCTTCTACATTTTCTTGGGTTTTCTAGTGGGAAGCGTGAGTGTACTTCCCAATCTGCGAGTGATAAGGGCTATCACTCGAGTGAAAATAGGTTCACTCGAGTACATGTGTAAGTTTAGGGTAAGGGTTACTCTCGGCCAAACACTCGTAGGCCAAACTTCAAGAGTGTGACTCGACACTCGCAAGTATGGCATGATCACTCGAGTGCTTGTGTCTGTGCTCAAGTGAATCCTTGCCTCTAGGATTCTTAGTTGCTCTTGGGCAAACACTTCTTATGCCACACTTTGGGGGACTCAAGTGAGATTTGGGGTTATCACTCGAGTGCAGGTATTCGTGCTCGAGTGCAGTGAGTACTTTCTGACCATTGGTATTATTTTTTGTCAAACACTCGTGAGTGAGAGTTGTCCTCACCTAAGTGCAAGTACTCCATCACTCGAGTGAGGTCATCTTCACTCGAGTGAGCCATTCAAAATTCAGTATTTTACTTCCTAAAAAGGCATCTTTGGAGTAGTTTCTCCCAACCCTTTAGGCATATGTTTAGGCATCTAATAGCCACCTAAAGAGTTTAAATGATAACCAACTTAAAGTACTATGGAATTAAGAACTTGAAAAAGAGATTGATCGGTTGTCCCTAATTTAGTTTATAGGATTTGACATTTGCCGCCTTCATGAGCCCACGGTGTCAGAGAACGTCTAGAAAGAACAAGATAGTGACTCTTTCTCTTATACTGTGTATGAAGCATTGTATGTATGTTTGTCATGCATTGAGATACATTGAGAAACATTGTGCTACTTTGTGATACATAGTGATTGTAGGGAAAGCTGACGCATAGAGATTGTAGCGAAAGCTGACGCATAGTGTTTACAGCCATGAGTCCTGTCATTTGTGGCATGAGCCATGATATATTGTGATGCTGCTTAACATAATCATATATGCTATGTGTTTGTGCACTGTATGAGTGATTTGTTACTACTGGGATTCTCTTGAATCTCATTCTTTCCAATGACTAACATTTCAGACAGGGCAGGTGGCTCAAAAGAAAAGCAGATCACTTGGAGCGGCTAGAATCTTTTAGGGACATTTGAATGGGTTGTTGGTTATCTATTTTGTATTTGGGATTATTGTATATGAGTATTATTTTGCGAAACAAGGTGTAATCCCTTATATGGGAAATTTAAACCCTTAGTGTAAATATAGATGAAACCCAGGGTTTACTGAGATTTTTGCTATATACTCTGATATATGAATGTGACATAATTGCACAGGTGATTATATTAGATATTTGAACTTGAGACCAGGATATGAAAGAAGTTTTCAAAAAATAATTTTTTGGAAATCCTACCTCATTGAGGATATTTAAAATGAATTTTTAATTATCTGCCGGTCTCTAAACCATTTTATTACGCGTTATTGAGCTATAATTACGTTTATTTAGGCAATGGGTTACATTGAGGAGGAACAATGCCATGATAGTGAAGTAGACAACAATAATGATGACTCCAGTGAAGGTTATTATCATTTCATACTTTTTCCATGAATAATATATTTTGTGATTAAATGCCACGATGTACACTAAAGCCGTGGTTCAATGAATTTAGAGCCCATTTGGTTCAACCGCATTGCATGTCCATAATGGTAATCATGATTGCATTACCAAAAGAAGAGTGTTTGGTTACTTTTTAACATGGTAATAAAGTTTACCAACATAATGATGGTTACTAAAAAATTGGTAATCCTTATCCATATCTCCCCCTATAAATACTCATTAGCATCTACTGTATGATTAAAAAGGTCAAGTTTACCCTTTAGCTTCATTTATCCCATTACACCTGACACACCACTACTGCCGCCACCACTACTTCCTCCTCTTACACCACTGTCATCGCCACAACCTCCTTCACCGCCATTGCCTACCACAACCTTTTCCTCCACTGCCATCACCGCTACCTCCAATGTCTTCGTCGCCGTTGCTACTACCTAATCCTCCTCTACCGTTGCCATCGCTACTGCCTCTACTAACTCCTCATCATCCACCGTTGTTGCAACCACTACCTCATCTTCTTCCACCACTGCTCCCACTGCCTCTTCCTCCTCCGTCGGAGCTGCCTCCACCATTGATGTTGCCATTACCACCTCTACTGCCACCATAGCAAATAATGCCTCCTCCTTCTTTGTTACCTCCACTGTTCTAGCCACCACTGCCTCTTCTTCTACTATTGTCGCCGCCCCCACTACCTTCTCATCTTGCATTGTTATTGTCACAACCTGCCATCTCTACCATTACACCACTATTACTATCACTTCTACCACCATAACTATCACCATTGGACAATCATCGATGAGATAGCGTGATGGTTTTGATGAGGTAGTGCCATAGCTCATGACTATTTTTCTACAAATATTATATTAAGGGTAAAGTAGACTTTGTGTGATACATTAATTTTAAATAATTATTAAAAAAATAACTCATTGCACCTTGCTTAAAATCAAACCAAACACTAGCCCTGTAATTAATATCGCATTATATTACTAATGCATCGCATTGCACTGTACTGTAGGGTGTGATGGGATCGAACTAAATATGCCCTTAAGTAATCATTTATGTTGCCTTACTAGATGATACTGAAGACCAAGCATAGGGGATAAAGGGCCAGAGTATGGCCCACTAAATAGAAATGGATCTGCAAAAATTTCATATCAAGGTTCGTATTTCTTACTTGCATCATCAATATGACAATGCAACATTTTTCACTTACATTACTTGACCATTAATTAGTTATTGTTCATTAAGACTAACAAAAATATATGTATGCTATCAAAAAACATTTGTCAATACTACATTTTACTTAGACAGATGAAGGTGATCCAATCTATATATGCAAGTTTTGCCATGCAAAATTGTGGTTCAATGAAAGAGTCAAGAAGGATAGGAAGCAAACTAATATAGATACATTTTCACTATATTGCTTGAAAGATAAGGTTGTACTTCCTCCTCTAGCAATGCCTCTACCATTATTTCAAAATCTATTTTTCAACAAGAAATCTGCATCTTGTCGCAATTTCCATGCAAACATTAGGCAATACAATAACATGTTCTCATTCACATCAATAGGAGGCAAAATTGATCATGCAATGAACTCTAGTGGTGGACCGTACACATTTGTATTATCAAGGATTAATTACCACACTATTGGCTCTTTATTACCACCTGAAGGTGCTAGACCTGTCTTCTCTTAGGTCTATATTCATAACACTGAGAATGAAGTTTACAATAACATTGCAGCTGTAAGGTAGTCAACTATATAATTATCAACCAATATTATGCATTTATTGATCAATTTCTTTGAATTCGGCTGAAAATTATTGTTTCTTGTATACAGCAAGCATCAAAAGGAAGATTCAATTGACCTACTTATTGTTCATCAAATAAAGAACCATTTCAATGAGATAAATCCATTTGTCCAGCAATTTCGTTTGGCCTCAAACATCCCATCCAATTTATTTCCAAGTACATTAAAGATGTGTTTGATTGGTAGTAGACAACATGATATATGAATAAACAATTTACCAAATGCATTGAAAGTTGTAGCATTAATTGTCGGTGACATAGATATGGATTTTAGTATTCGATCTATCATTTTGGAAACACACACAAGAAAACTTGAAAAGAATCAATGAATTACATGCCTCTTATCTACCTCTTCAATAACTGCTACTATTCCCTTTCGACGAAGATGGTTATAGGGATGACATCCAGTATAGAGAGGAAACATTAATCATAATGAAGACACGTAAGAGGGTTAGCATTTGTGAGTTCCTTAGTTATAGATTATTGATCAGAGAAAATAAGCTCTCTTTACTACAGCATGCTTTGAGGTTGATCCAACAATTTATTGTTGATGGGTACACTAGATTGAGTCATAAAGATTATTGTAGATTAGAACTCACCAGAAGGAGCTAAGAGCCAATTTATACCAAGGATTATTAGATGCGATGATAAGTGAAGAGATAGATGCTTCTTCCATAGGGAAACAGATTATACTCCAAGCATCATTCACTGAGGAGCAAGATATATGACCAGAAATTACCACGATGCAATGGCAATATGTAGAACTATTGGCTACCCTGATCTATTCATCACTTTTACTTGCAATCCAACCTAGCCTAAAATTACTAGATATTGCGAGCAACTTAATCTACATCCTTCATATTGCCCACATCAACTATCTAGGATTTTTTAGATGAAGTTGGCCTCATTGATGAAGACATTGAAAAATAAAAAGATATTTGGCAAAATTCGTGCAGGTATAGTATTTACTAATATCTATAATCATGCTTTTGGTTTATAAATTTTGATAAATGAAATATTGATGAGCTCTTAAAATGATTATTACTCTCAACCACTAATAATTACATTGTCCTTTATATGGCACAGAGATATACACTATTGAGTTCCAAAAAAGAGGTTTGCCTTATATGTAATATCCCAAATTTTTATTAAGGGTTAAGGACTTCAAAAGTGGATATGATTATTATGGAATAACACTTTTGGAGTATACGATGTGAATAAGGATTCGAATGTGTTATGAGCAGTATCGAAACCCTGTATTTAAGTCCAATTGTGGATTAACATCTAAAATAGAGGGAGGACGCATGATTGGTGTGATGGAATGAGAAAAATGTGTTTGATGGTGATTTAAGAACAATTATCACAATCATGGGCAAAATGGGAAAGTTATCGACCAATTAGTTAGTTACCGAAGAGGAAACTTATTGGTAACTTGAAGATCAATGGTTGTGATGAAATGTGTAAAAGATCAAAGGGTGGAATCCCATCTGTATAGGTTTATGTGAGCTCATGTAAGGTGTTGCAAGATCATGACAAGTGGAATCATGTGAGCCAATGGATTGGTCAAAAGTTCAAACCTCTCATTTCTCTTCTCTCTCTCTCTTAGATAGGTCAAGAGCTCTTGGGTGAGCTAAAAACTGATCTCATCTCTCTCTCCTCTCATCTCTATGGACGCCCAGCACAAGGATGAGAGAGAAATGGAAAGGTGAGTTTTTGACTTGGTAGATGATCTTTTTAGCTCAAATACTCTTCTATAATGTTGTTTATAGTAATGAGAGCTTCATCTCTATGGTTTTAAATTTGTGAAAGGTGTTTTAAGAGCTTGAGGAAACTTGAAGTTGGAGGAATGAAGAAACTAGCTTGAGGAAGAGGAAGAGGAAGAGGTAGAGGTGAGTAAAAGCTTCCTTTTGATCTATTATTTATGACTTTTGGTTGAGTTTTGTGAATTGTGAAAATTGCCCTATTTAGTATAATTGTGAAATGAATGAATGGGATAGTATATTGTGGTAAAAATGGTGTCATAATGTGTTTTGGTGCCATTGGGATTGGTTTAGAGCATTGGGGAGCAAAAGTGGTGGAATTGGGTAATGTGTGTAATAAGTGTGACCAATGAGGAAAATGTCATTGTGATGTGATTTTAGGTGTTTTGAGCTTTCCAATGGATTCCTTGTATAAAATTATGTGGAAGTAGCTTTAGATTAGAGATTTGGGACCATTGGAAATACATGTTGGAAGTTAGGGAAAATTCTATCATCAGCTGTGTTTTGGCTTCTGATAAAGCCTCACTTGAGTGAACAAGGATCTCACTTGAGTACAGCATCATATTCCCTCTTTTCCCTTCAGTTTTGGGTTGCACTTCTGTGCCAAAAAGCGAGAATGCATTTCCTCACCTATGAGTGAAGTAGGTTATCACTCGAGTGCATAGGTATTTTGCACTATGAGGCCGCTTCTCGGGTAAACACTCGTAGTCCATTTGTCAAGAGTATATGCTGGCACTCACAAGTTTTAAGCTGGCACTCACAAGTTTTAAGCTGTCACTCAAGTGCTCATGGGTGTCACTCGAGTGCACTCTCCAGTTTGGGGTTTCCATTGCTTTTGGGTGGTCACTTTCTGTACTTCACTTTGTGGGACTCGAGTGAGTGTGAGGCTATCACTCGAGTGCTAAGGTAGTGACACGAGTACAGTGATCACTTCTGTCTCTGTCGTTGCTCTCGGGCAAGCACTCGGGCTAGTGAGCTATCCTCACTCGACTGCATCACCCAGAAATCAGTGTTTTCTCATCTGAGAAGGGATCTTTGGTCAAGCTTCTCCCAATCCTTTAGGTATGTGTTTAGGCTTCTAGTGGCCGCCTAAAGGTATTAAGTGATAACCAACTTTAAGTGTTTAAAGTTAAAAAAATTGGAAAAGAGAATAACCCTATGTCCTTAATTTGGTTTATAGGGTTTGATGTTCGTCCTGATTGTGAGTAAGCTGTAACCCCCTCACGGTAATTATATCTAGACTACGAAATTTAAGAGAAATACAGACCAAGAAGAAAAAAATCATTTTTATAATCACTCATCTCCAAGAGATGGGGTTAACAAACAAAACATTTAAAACAGAATTCATCTGGTCTCCCATTTACTTTCAAATACAATTACCTGTGCAGTTATATCACATAATAAATATCAGAATGCGTAATCAAAATCCTGGCAACCTCGGGTTACTTATATATATATATATTAGGTTTAAAGGTTTCCCAAAATGGGGATTACATGACCAAAAATTCATATTTACATCTCATGTACAAAGTAATCCTAAAATCCAAAACAGATAACCAACGGTCGGAACTCCAGTATGTCCCTACTAGCCCTAACCACTCCTGGTTGGCCACTTATCCTTGGAACCACTTGTCCTGTCTGAAAATGTTTGTCATTTGGAAAGAGTGAGATTTTAAAGAATCTCTGTAGTAACAAATCATTCATACCACATGTAATCACATAGCATGTAAGTAAATCATCACATAACAGCAGCAACACAAATCACACTCCACCCTCATCCCTTTTTACCGCTGGGAAGGCACACCGTCCTAACCCGAACCGTTGTTAGTGACTCAGGGACTATTGGTATGGCAGTGCATACGAATAGCCTTGCGGCCCACAAATAGCCTTTCGGCTCACATAATCACAAATGTTACACCCTAACCTCATCCCCTTTTACCGCCGGGAAGGCACACAGCCCTTACCTGAATCGTTGTTAGCGACTCAGGGACTATTGGTATAGTGGCGCATACACAATTTCACAATTATTGCAGCATACGAATCCATCACAAACCAATGATATAACACACATACAATGCATCACATAAGATATAAAGGAAAAGTCACTACCTGAATCTTTCCTGACATTCTTTGGTTCCGCAGGCTCACGAGGGCGACAGATATCAAATCCTATACCAAATTAGGGACAACCAATCAATCTCTTTTTCCAAAGGTATATTTCTATAATACTCTAAGTTGGTTATCATTTAGGACTCTTTAGATGACTATTAGAGGCCTAAACATATACCTAAAGGGTTAGAAGAACTACCTTGAAAACCCTTTTTTTGAAAGGCAAAACAGTGATTTTAGGCTGGCTCACTCGAGTGAAGATGACCTCACTCGAGTGATGAGCAACTTGTGCTCGAGTAAGAACGGCTCTCACTCGCGAGTGTTTGATAGTGAGCAACTGCCCTAACCCGAAACCCGCTTATCCATGAAACTTTATGGGGGATTGACTATGTAATTTTTTGAAAGCTGCAGTGACAACAAACATAAGTGTACAGCCGCCATGACAACAAATCGTAGTGTGCAGCCACCGTGACGTTGAATCATAGAGTAGAGCTATGGGAGCGTTGGGAGTATGGGCTTTCAACGATGTATTGGTTATGGCTTCTGGAAGTGGAACTTCAGAGATATGTATTTGTGTGAGCAGGGGTTCTTAGAAGATCCCAGTTTGAGTTTACGGTGTGTTGCAATATGTTGTGAACAAGCAAGGGTTTGGGTGTGCCCTACCCAGCTTGATGGATAGTGTGAATTGTGATATGAAAAGGCATCAGTGATGAATATACCCAATTCCAGCTTGATGTGATAGTGTATTATGAGTTCGCCTCCCCGGTTGGGCCGAATCGGGTTGGTTCAGTGCGTTGTGCCATGTTGGCTTAGGCCCAGGGTGTGACAAATATTTATGAATTCTTCACCTGTGACCCATCAGTGTTAACGATGGGAGGACTATGCCTTAAGGGTGGTGGAATCCGGGGGATGAGTGTGAATTCTTCACCTGCGGCCCATTGGTGTTGACGGTAGGAGGACCGTGTGATAACTCTCCATATTTTATACATTTAAAGAATATTTTGAAGATAATTGGAGAGTTATCTGTGCAATATTGGAAAATTCAATGAGATTTTATGAGATATCAATGGATGCATTATTTATGGGATTTCAATTTAAAATGGAAGCTTTTGAGTTTAGGAATAAATAATAATGGGAAGATTTCTCAAATAAAACAAAATCAGCCTTTATTGTTGTTATTATTATTACATATTTGGGCTTTCACAATTGAGTATTTTGAATCACTTGCCAAACAGATAAAAAAAACAAGAGGCTTTGGTGTAAGGAATGGATTCAGGGCCAGCGATTTGCATTGGTATTGGGCTTGTGCTTTTTATTGTCAAATTACTATCTGAAGAAGAGGACGAATGGACCTGGGCCGAGGAGCTATGGGAATTGGAGCTGAAATGAAGACCTAAGGAAAAGAAAAGAAGAGGCGCTGGATAGAAAAGGAAAAAACGTACTCAGCGAAGAGGAGCAGCCGACAACTTGAGGATAACCATCACCTTGCTGGAGCTTGAATCAAGGAGCTAGAGAGAAACTCCATTCATTCTCTTCTCCATTGACGGCGACCGGAGTGATGACGGAAGGAACTCCGGTTCGCCGTCTCTATCATCTGTACCGTTTTCTTCATCAAGAGAGTCAGAGATCGAGAGCTGGGTTTTGGAGAGCTCAGTGAAGGAGCGGTGAGACGGGCAAGGAAGGAGAACCAGAGATTTGAGGTCGAGGGTAATGGTACTATCGATACAATCTAAGTTAGAGGAAGCTCTCATGTGTTAATTCCATTGCCCTGTTTTATTGTGCTCTGTTTTGTCTCTTGCTTGATTTTCATGTGTGGATCTGAAATCTGGTTTAATTGTTGCTGAGATGATTGGGTTTAAAGCCATTTGTGGCTAATTATTTTGAACTTAGAGTAGTTATGAACTGATTTAAGGATTTGAGCATGTATTAACTAATTAATTTGTGCTTAGTATTATTTTTGTTTACTTAATTTGTTCTGTTTTGTCTACTTAATATTTGATCACCATTAAGTATGAATTTGGGGAATTTAGATTATCCTTGGGAGAGGGATCTTAATTGGACCATAGGATTAAGTACTGTGGGATTAGAATTTATTCTAATTTGTCAATAGGATAGGAATATACCTATTGGACCCATATAATCATATTAGAGTGAATTTAGACATTTATTGCCTCTTGAGTAAATTAGTTAGGAATAACAATTTTAACTTGAGAGAGGAGTATAAGTGATTGGAAGATACTTATATTCATTTAAACTCTAGATTAATAATTTAACATTAAGTGCTTTTAATTGAGTAAATACATGCTCTAAAACTTAAAGAAGGGATTAGTCACTCTAGGTCATTTTTATCAATTGAAATCTTTAAATCATTAGATTTGTTTCTTTTTCATTTGTTTAAATTGTCTTTCAATCTCTTCCTTTGATTTTCTCAACTTAAATAAAAATTGGAATTTTAATGCCTAATTATCTATTACCTTGGATCTCTGTGGGATGACCTTGATTTGCTACTATACTATTCTATGACCCGTACACTTACGGTGCATATTTAAAATTTAGTAGCATCACCGTGCCTTCGAGGCAGTGGAATACGGGGGATGTGTGTGAATTCTTCACCCGCGGGCCATCAGTGTTGTCAGTGGGAGGACCGTGCCTTCAAGGCGGTGGAATACAGGGGATATGACTATGTGAAAGTCAGAAAGGCTATGTGAATTACAGCATGCGCATGTCAAAAGATATGCTCTACATTTCACATACAAACTCAGGTCATTTTATACGAATATACATCCTATTTTGACATTTCTTTCATATCCTTTACTTAAGTTATTATGATAACTTTTCCTTATAGATGCCTTCCAAAAAAAATTTTCAGGTATCCACGTACCAATGAGTGAAAAAGAACAAGCTACACTTAGAGAAATTGATGCCCTCCTTCGTCACAATAGCAAGAAATTGCATGACTTTAACACTCCTCTAATTCCAAATGAAATACCAATCATTGACATTAGTAACCATTTGATTCTACAAGAGTTGAGCTATGACAAAGAGTCTTTGAGATCACAGTCAGAGTCATTGTTAAGGTCACTAAATTCAGAGCAGAGGGATGTGTTTGACAAAGTAATGGCATTATTGCAATTACCTCATGGAGGTTTCTTCTTTGTCTATGGGTATGGAGGCACTGGCAAAACCTTCTTGTGGAATGCATTGGCATCAAGTCCTTATTTGAAGGGGGATATTGTACTAACTGTTGCATCAAGTGGAATAGCAGCTACATTACTACCCTATAGAAGGACAACACATTCAAGGTTTTCAATACCTTTTCAAATTATAGAGTTTTTAGTTTGTTTGATTCAGCAAAACTCAGAACTAGCAAACCTAATTAAGAGCACAAAGTTAATTATCTACAATGAAACTCATATGGTTCAACATTACTATGTAGAAGAATTCAAAGAACTCTTAAGGATATAATGCATTCTAACTTGCCATTTAGGCACAAATGCATTATTATGGGTGATGATTTTAGGAAAATACTTCCCGTCATTCCTAAAGGTACAAGAGCAGCTATAGTTAATGCATGTATAAGTTCTTCTCACTTATGGCAACATTGCACAATTTTCATGTTGACAAAAAAACATGTATCTAAATAAAATGAATGACCCCAATGTGAACCAAAAAATTGAATGGTTCTCAAGATGGTTACTAGATGTTGGTGATGGTAATTTGGGCAATTGGATTGACAATGTTGCTGATATAGAAATACCAAACAAAGTTTTGATTGGAAATTGCCATGATCCAATACATGCAATTATACAATCAACATATGAAGACCTCCTTAACAATCTAACATTGAATGAGTACTTCAATGACAGAGCAATTCTAGCCCCAACAATTGAAATGGTTGTAAAGATCAATGATCATATATGTTCCATGCTACCAGGTGAGTAGTTCGAGTTCTTAAGTTGTGACTCCGTATGCAAGTCAACTGACGATTCTGACACTTTTGACAATCTGTACACAACTGAATTCCTGAACACTTTCAAGATAAGCCTCCTCATAAGCTTATCTTGAAAGTTGGGGCACTTATCATGTTAAGAAACACTGATCAAGCATCCAGATTGTGTAATAGAACCTGTAACCCCCTGCCTCAAAAATCGTAATTATGATTCAAAATACGTGATTAAAATGAAATAGAGACCAATAATAATCAAACTCATTTAGTATCCCTTTCTTACGGTAGGGTTTTTATAAATTCTTTCAAAATTTTCTGCCTTATCCTGGTCTCAAAATTTCACAATTTGAATATAATTACCCTCTGCAATTAAATCACATTAATATATCAGAGTGTACAACGAAAATCCCGGCAACCCCCGGGTTGATATATATACATACTAATGGTTCATACATTCCCATTTAGAGGATTACATAACCATATCCAAAATACTATTTACAGAATATACAGTAATTCTCAATCCAAATATGACAACCAACTAAAATCTATGTTTGAGCTATCCGCCCTTGGTCATCTCCTTTCCCTTGGAGCCACTTGTCCTGTCTGAAGGTTAATCAAAGGAAAGAATGAGATTCAAAAGAATCCCAGTAGTAACAAATCACTCATTACACATGTAATCACATAGCATGTAAGTAAATCATTAAGCAGCAGCAATACACATCACACCCCACCCTCATCCCCTTTTACCATTGGGAAGGCACACAGTCCTTACCTGAACCGTTGTTAGCGACTCAGGGACTATTGGTGTGGCGATGCATACACATAGCCTTATGGTTCACATAGCCTTTCGACCCAACAAATAGCCTTTCTGCCCATAAATAGCCTTTCGGCCCACAAATAGCCTTTCGGCTTTCACATATCCACAGGCTTTGCAGCATACAAAGTCTTCACAAATCAATGATAAATCAAACATACAATGTATCACATATAGTATAAGGAAAAGCGCCACTACCTTGTTCTTTCCTAGTGTGCTCTGGCACAGATGGCTCACAAGCAGGGGCAAATATCAAACCCTATAAACCAAAATCAAGGACGATCGATTATTTTCTATTCCAAGTTTTTATCTTTATAACACTTAAGTTGGTTATCATTTGAACTCTTTAGGTAGCTACTAGAAGCCTAGACATATGCCTAAAGCGTTGGGTACACTACACCTGAATGCCCTAAATTTTGAGACTCAAGGCTAGAGAATAAGCCTGAGATTAGTGAATTGCTATGCCCCATTTTAGCAAGATCTCAATGGTAATTAAAGATTAATGACTCCAAAAGTGAGTATGATTATCATTAATTCGACACTTTTGGAGAATACGACATGAGTTGTGATTAGTAAGTGTGTAGCCAGTGCCCAAACCCTATATTTAAGCTTATTTGTGTGTTGAAGCTTAAGATGCATTGAATATGAAGGGGATGGTGCATGGTATGAAGAAATATGATATAAAATGTGTTTGGTGGTGATTCAAGAGGAATTGCCATAATCAGGGGCAAAATGGTAAAGTTACTGACCAATTGGTCAGTTACTGAAGAGGAAACTCATTGGTAACTTGAAGATCAATGGTTGAGATTGATTTGTGCAATAGATCAAGGGGTGGAATCATGTATGGATGTGCCTATGTGAGCTCATGCATGTTGTGGTAAGATGTTGACATGTGGCACTTTGTGGACCCTTGGATCTTGGTCAAAGATTTCAACTCATTCCTCTCTCTTCTCTCTTTTCTAGTCGGCCAACAATTGGGGCAAGGGAAAAAAACTGCATTCACTTCATCATTTTCATCTCATCTTTACTCTCTCTCTTATGCTCCATTGACGCCAAGCTTGGAGGAGGAAAGAGAAAAGAACAATGTGAGTTTTGGTTGGTTTATGGTCCTCTTTAGCTCAAACACTCTTCTTTAATATTGTTCATAGTGATGACAGCTTTATTGCTATGGTTTTAGATTTGGGAAAGGAGGTGTTTGGGAGCTTGAGGAAAATTAGAAAGATGATGAATCAAGGAATTGGTTTAGGAAAGAGGAGGAGGTGAGTATTTGAAGCCTTTTGATCTAAGTTTTGTGATTTGTGGATGAGTTTTGTGAATTGTGAATTTTTCCCTGATTTTGTAGTAATTTTGAAATGCATGAATGGTCATGTGTTTTGAGGTGCAATTGGTTTTTTATTATGTTATGTGTTCATTGGAATTGGTTTGAAATGGTTTGGAACTTTGGAAAGTAAAGAATTGCAATGTGAGTTTAGGTTGTGACATTGTGTTGACATGTTGTGATTATTGGTGAAACATATCAATGTGATATGAATTTGATTGTTTTGGTGTTTCCAATGGATTACTTGTGAAATTTTGTGTGAGAATGATGTTTGATATGAAAATTGGACCATTGGAAGCAAGTGTGCAAAATCTGGAATTCTGTCTTTTGAAACTATGTTCTGGATAGTCTGATTGTGTAGACGTTTTGAATGGGTAAATGGTCTCTAAAAATTCTGAAAATTTTCAGTCTTAAATTTCACATCTCAATCTTCAAAATGGACATATAATTGGTGTCATTTCATTTTGTGAACTGGGAGTTATGGTTTTCCAAAGTTTGACGTTAAAACTGGGTTCAAATCTGGAACAGCAAGGGAATTTCATGTAATTCTGGAATTTTGTGGTGATTTCTGGTAATGGATCATATTTTTTATATGAAGAGGACTTAAAGATCTTTTAACGGGCTTTGGGATCACCTCATTTCAATTTTTCTGAAATTATTTATGAATTTTTGAAGTTTCCTTGGTTGCCGCCAAAAGTTCTTGGCTGCAGCACAAAAGTTTCTGTTTGCGTTTTGGCTGCAGCCAGAAATTCTTGGCTGTAGCAAAAAACCTTCTGTGTGCGTTTTGGCTACAGCCAACCCCCATTTTCAGTATTTTATGATTTTGAAAGGTGATTTCTAACCTAGTACTTCTCAATCCTTTAGGCTTTCGTTGAGCTTATTATAACCACCTAAAGGGTGTGAATGATAACCAACCTTAAGTGATATGGAAGTAAGGATTTGGAATTAAGATTGACCCTATGTCCTTGATTTGGTTATAGGGTTGGATATTCGTTCGGATCGCGAGTAGCCGATGCTGGAGCATACGTGGAAAGAATAAGGGTAGGGAACTTACCTCTCTTGCATGTATATGATATTTGTGTTGGTATTGATGTATGTTATTGCTTTGCTTGATTATGTGAAACATGTATAAATGATTTGAAGCTATGTTTCAATTTATGCTATGGCCATATATATGTTGTTCGAAGCAATGAGCTTACAGATTTGTCATTGTGTGTAAGCATGAGTTATGCAAGCATGTCATGCATTAAACATCTATCTTGCATGCATATTGGTAATGTTTACCTACTGAGATTCTCTCGAATCTCACCCTCCCCTAATAACATTTTAGACATGGTAGGTGGATCAAGGATGGAACATGCAACCAAGGGCGGCAAGGATTCCTTCGGGTTATTTAAGTTTGGTAGTTGGTTATCATTGTAGTTAGGATTATGTATATTTGAATATGTACATGTTTCATATGTATATTTGGTTATTTGGGATAAGTATTGGGATATGTATTTGAGATGATATTGTATAATCCCCGTTTGAGGAATTGTAATGGGCAAATATGTCCCGTAAAGCTTGAGTTAATATGTGAAATCCGGAATTGGCCGGGAATTATGTTGTACACTCTGATATTTATATAAATGTAATTTATCTTCGCATAGTAATTGTATTCGAAATATGAATTTCAGACTAGGTTAAATTGTTTGTGAAACGTGTTTATGAAAATCTTATCGTGAAGATAGGATTTTAAAATTGAGTCTTGATTATTATTAGTCTCTATTTCACTTTAATCTCGTATTTCGGATATAATTACGGCAGGGGGTTACAACACCGAAGATCACTTTTTCAGAAGAGAAAAGACTAATTTTTCAGTTCTTGCACTAGAGTGATAGATGATGCACTAAAGCATAAATTTTGCTTCAATGGCTTCAAAAAAAAATTAATGTTAACATGTTATATTATGAAACATGTTGAGGATACTTATAATAAAAACTAGAAAGAGTAAATACACTTTTCTTATTCAATCTCCCCAATCAAAATAACCCATATAATACGGTTATAATGAGATTTGAAGACAAAGAAAATTCATATTTAAAATTGTTTTCACTTCACTAATGGGGTTGAACCCTATGGAAGGGCTAACTCCTCACAATGTGACAAGTCAAAGTTTAAGTACATGTTTGAAGTGACTATAGATGCTGTTTTTTCAATATGATTTATGATGTATGAAGTAAATATGTGAGAGGGATTTTGTTTTGACTTACATGAACACACATTTCTAACGCTATCTCAAACAAGCTCTAAATCCTCATTGGGAGAGATGCCGATATTTAGTTTATGACAATTCCTCGAACAAAATTACCTTTAATATCCAAGGCTCATTACACATCTACTTGTAGTTGGGCACCATGCACCACTTTAGAGCCGAGAAAACGGGCCGAGCTTGTAGGGTTGGTGTAACCCCCTTCCGTAATTATATCCGAAATATGTGATTAAAGTGAAATAGAGACAAATAATTATTAAAACTCATTCACAATCCCATCCTTGAGATAGCGTTTTCACAAATACTTTTCAAAATCTAATTGACCAAATCTCATATTCACATATCGAATATAACTACTCTGCGAAGATAAATCACATTCATATAACTATCAGAGTGCACAATATAAATTTCTGGCAATCCCGGATTTCTTACATTAATCCAAGCTTTACAAGGCACATTCACCCTTTACAATTTTCCAAATAGGGGATTACACAAATTCTCATACCAAATACATACTCGAATATACATTCCAACCTATACAACCATATATCCAAATATACTTAATCCCAAACATGCATTGATAACCAACTATCACAAGATTACAACCCGAAGGAGTTATCGCTGCCCATAGTTGCTTACTCCATCCTCAATTCCACCTACCCTGTCTAAAATGTTGGTAGGGAGGGTGAGATTCTAGAGAATCTCAGTAGGAAACAAATACTAGCATGCATGCAAAATAAGTGTTTAATGCATGACATGCTTGCAATACATAACTCATGCTCACACAATGACATATCTGCGTGCTCAATGTTTCAACAACATACTCATGGCCATAGCATAAATAGAAACAGAGCTACAATCATTTATATATGTTTCACATAATCAAGCAAAGAAATACATGCATCAATACACCAACACAATTATCAAATACATGCAGAAGAGGTAAGTTCCCTACCCTTTTTTTTCTTTCCACTTATGCTCCAGCACCGGCTACTTACGATTAAGGCGAATACTGAACCCTATAAACCAAATTGAGGACATAGGGTTAATCTCTAATCTAAATCCATGCTTTCATATCACTTAAAGTTGGTTATCATTCACACCCTTTAGGTGACTATAATAAGCTCAACGAAAGCTTAAAGGCTTTGGAAGTACTAGGTTGGAAATCACCTTTCAAAATCTCAAAGTGCTGAAAACAAGGTTTTGGCTATAGCCAAGAATCTCTAGATGCGGCCAAAAACAGCACAAAAGGTTTTTGGCTGCAGCCAAGGATTTCTGGCTGCGGCCAAAACGTGCACAGAAACTTTTATGCTACAGCCAAGAACTTTTGGTTGCAACCATGGAAACTTCAGAAATTCATAACTAATTCTAGAGAAATCGAAACGGGGTGATCCTAAAGCCCATTGAAATCACTTTAAGTCCTATTCATAAGAAAAATATGAGCCATTACCAGAAATCACCACACAATTCCAGAATTACACGAAATTCCCTTGCTGTTCCAGATTTGCACCCAGTTTTAACATGAAACTTTGGAAAACCATAACTCCCAACTCACAAAACGAAATGAGACAATTTATATGTCCATTTTGAAATTTGAGGTGTGAACTTTATGACTAGAAAGTTTCATAATTTTTAGATACTATTTGTCCATTCAAAATGTTCACACAAACTGACTATCCAGAACAAAGTTTTAAAAGACAGAATTCTAGATTTTGCACACTTGCTTCCAATGGTCCAATTTTCACATCAAACCTCATTCCCACACAAATTTTCACAAGGAATCTATTGGAAATAACAAATCAATCAAATTCAACTCACATTGATATGTTATACAACAACCACAACATATCTCACAATGTCACAACATAAATCACAATATTGCAACACTTTCCAATCCAAGTTCCCAAATCAATTCCAATGGCTTAATTACACAACAAATCACCACTTTCAACACAAATCAACATGCAATTCTCCCAATTACATGCCACACGAAAATACCACAAAAATCAGGGCAAAATTCCAAAATTCTCAAAACTCAACCACAAGTCACAAAACTTAGATCAAAAGGCATCAAATACTCACATCTTCCTCTTTCCTAAACAAATTCTTTGATTCTTCATCTTTCCACTTTTCCTCAAGCTCTCAAACCTCCTTTCACAAATTTAAAACCATAGTAATGAAGCTCTCATCACTATGAACAATATTAAAGAAGAGTATTAGAGCATTAGAGGACATATACAAAGCTAAATCTCACCTTGATTCTTTCTCTTTCCTCCTCCACTTTGAGCGTCCATGGAAGCTAATGAGAGAGAAAGATGAGATGAAGAAGAAAGAGGGTTAGTTTTTGAGAACTAAAAGCCTCATTAGGATGATCAAAAAGGAAGAGAGGAGAGAGGATGAGTGTTGAAATATTGACCAAGATTCAAGGGTCTAAAACTTACAAAGTGTCAACATCTTATTCCATCTTCTATGAGCTCACATACACACACATACACTTGATTCCACCCCTTGATCTCTTGCACAAATCAATCCTAACCATTGATCTTGAAGTTACCAATGAGTTTTTTCTTCGGTAACTGACCAATTGGTCGGTAACCTTACCGTTTTGCCCCTGATTATGGTAAATCCTCCTGAATCACCACCAAAACACAATATCTTTCCATACCATCACAAAATGCGCCCTCCCTCTATTTTAAGTTAATTTAGATATTAATCCATAATTGAACTTAAATACAGGGTTTCGGCGCTGCTCATAACACATACAAATCATATTTTCACATCATAATCTCCAAAAGGGTTTATTTATCACTAATCACATCCACTTTTGGAGTCCTTAACCCTTAATCACAATTTAAGATCTTGTTAAACCAGGGCTTAACAATCCACTTATTCAGGCTTATTCTATAGCCTTGAGTCTCAAAATTTGGGGTATTACAGTTGGCCCTTTTAGACCCTAAATTTATAAGGGCCGGGTTTAATATTTTTATCTTAAAAGTGAAAGCAGGCCTCAAAAGGACTAGACCCGTAGGGTAAAAGGGCCAACCTTTTTAGGCTTGTATGTTTTTTTAAAAATTATTTACATGATAATAATATTATTGATTTTTAAACTTTGTTAAGGATGTTGTAAATAGTTAGTTATTATTATCTTTTTAAGAATTAAGTTTCATAATAACATATTGTACTAAGAATCCTAAAAATTTAAAACTTATAAAATATATTTCTTATTTTTTAAGTATTTTTACTAATTTTGTATTTTTTTAACTTATTTTCTAGTGATTGTTTTATTTATATCTTGTGTTATTTATTTTATTGATTGCTTACACTTTTCAAAACATATTTATAAAAGTATTTTAAATTTTGTTAAGTCTTCTCATTAATTATTTATAATTGTGGTATATGGATAATAGTTTATTTTTTATTATGACTTAATGATTGTATTTGTTTGTTGCATGATGTATACCATTTACACCTTAATTTTAACAATATTTATGTGCTAAATTAATAATTTCATTTGTTGTAATTTTATCTCTTAAAAAAAAGCTGAAAAAGATAGTAAAAAATTGTTAAAATAGCTTTAACCTTGTAGGCCCTGCTTTGACTCTTATGCACAAATGTCAGGTCTTAAAAAATGATTGTTTTTTTTTTTTCTTTAACCAGCCTTTTAAACCCTGGCCTATGAAGGACCAGCTATTAGGACCGGACTAGCTTTTTTTACCAGCTCTATGCGACTTGTTAAAGTCCGTGGGCCATTCATAATGGACCCAAGAATGTAATTCCGACCCGGAAAAACTTTTCCGATGGGAGCCATGGGTGACGAAGATCAATACTGTACTAAAAACACTGAAATATTTAAAGAAAAAAAGTGCCCAAAAACACCTAACCACGGGCAAAGAATAAAAGCTCGAGATATAAATATGACTATTCTTTTCATCTCTGCATGCTGTCTTCTTGATATCAAAAATTTGACAGCTCTCTTCTTCTCTCTTAATTACAGCGATACTCACAACAGACTCAGAGACGACGATCTTCATCATCCGCCTCTGTGAGTCTTTCTCATCGCCCCTCATATTCTGATTCTTCATTCTCATTGGGATCCTCTCCGTCCTCCTTCTCCCCTGTTTATTTGACTCTGCTTTTATATAAATATATCTCTATTTTTTTTCTCTCTCGCATACCCTGTATATAGATTGATTAGATGGGTTGCACTGTAAGGGAAAAGCACCTCCGTGCGAATCGGAGGCCTCGATCATCCAAACCCGATATGGATTCATGTTGTTTTCTCGAGAAGGCTTCTTTCTCCAAATCTATACTGGAATCAAGCATGAAGCCTTTGAAAAACCATCTCGCTATCAACGATTCTTCACAAAATCTAAATTCCAACTCTAATCATACCCTTAACCCTAATTTCTCCCTTAATGTTGAGGAAACAGGCTGGGGTTACTGCACAGAAGAACAATTAGAAGAAATTCTATTAAAAAACTTGGAATATCTATATAACGAAGCTGTGTCAAAGCTTGTTGCGTTGGGATACGATGAGGACGTTGCTATCAAAGCAATACTGCGAAATGGGCACTGTTATGGTGGAATGGATGTGCTCACCAATATATTACATAATTCGTTGGCTTATTTGAATAGTGATTGCAGTAGTACTTGTACTAGTATTAATGGCAATTCGGATGAGTCGGATCCTGTTTTCTCTGACTTGAGGCAGTTAGAGGAGTACTCTCTGGAAGGTATGGTCGGTTTGCTCCGACAAGTCAGACCGCATTTGAGTAAAGGCGATGCTATGTGGTGTTTGCTTATGAGTGATCTTCATGTAGGACGGGCAAGTGCTATGGAAATTCCATTGCATCCTGCTCCAGGCAATGGTTGTCCAGCTCCTAGTGCCTCTGAGGCTGTTAGCAATTCTGTTGGTGTTTCAGCCCCTACCCTGTGTAGGTTTCATGGGGGTTGGGGATTTGGAAATGGGGGAGGCTCAGATCTCCCCTTCAATGGATTCTTCTCTTATAGTGCAGCGATGAATTTACAAAGAGATATTGAACTTCCCAAAAGGTTTAATCTTTCTCCTTCAATGAAGTCTTTATTGAAAAGAAATGTTGCAATGTTTGCTGCTGGTTTTAGGGCAAATTCAAAACAATTGCAGACACAGGCTAAGGCCTCTCCCAGCACTATCACTTTGTCAAGCTTGGAATCTCCAGCTGTATCTGGGGCTGATGTCCCAACTGAGCAGTCTGGGGATTCTCAGAAGCTGAATAACCATGATGCGGTGAACTCAGTGTTGAGCAAATTCCGTGATCTGAATCTTGATGAGAATTTGGAGCATGTGACAGAAGATCAGAAAGATGAGGTAATTGTCAATCTAGTTCATCAGATTAAGGATCTTCAGAAACAGGTAAAGGAGCGAAAAGATTGGGCCCATCAGAAGGCAATACAGGCCGCAAGAAAGCTAAGCAATGATTTGACTGAACTGAAATTGTTGAGGATGGAAAGAGAGGAGACTCAGAGATTGAAGAAAGGGAAACAGGCGCTTGAGGATACAACCATGAAAAGACTCTCAGAGATGGAGAATGCTTTAAGAAAGGCCAGTGGTCAAGTGGACCATGCAAATGCAGCTGTGAGACGGCTTGAGACAGAGAATGCAGAGATTAAAGCAGAGATGGAGGCTTCCAAATTAAGTGCTTCAGAATCAGTTTCAACCTGCTTGCAAGCAGCAAAGAGGGAGAAAAAGTGCATGAAGAGGCTTGTAGCTTGGGAAAAACAGAAAGCTCAACTACAGCAAGAAATTTCAGGTGAGAAAGGAAAGATATTGGAGATGCAGGAAGAATTAGTTCGGATTAAACAGTGTCAAAAAGATGCTGAGGTGTGCACTCCATCCTTTTTCTGGCTGATCTAAATTTGTTTATTAGTCAACAATATCATTAGCGAATACCTCATAAAAAGAAGGTGAAAAAGATCATGTGCATTTACATATCTAACGTTATAACAATTATAACCTATTTCAAGATTAGATATCTTAAATGCGGCCTGGATAGGTATCAAATTTAAACACCGCTTATTACTGTCACCTTGTGATCTCTAGTTTCTACATGAAGGTCTTCTCTTCATAAGTGTGAATGGTTTCATGGTTATTTGAAATTATTGTTTAACATGTCCTACATTATAGGACTTGCATTTATTTATTATAACAAGTAACTGGTTATTAAAGTGTGACTTTAGAAAGGTAAAATACTATTGTTTTTGCCTCCATTCCAAACATTAGAATGTAAAGTTTGTGTATGCATAGACATATGCTTGGGGTTTTGGGATAATGAGTTTATCAAAAATTGTTCAATTTTACTTCGCCAAATCAGGCAACTACACACTTGAACTTGCTGTACTTGGATCCATGGATTTCAGTGTTAAATTCCAATTAGCCCAGAAGTTATTCATTAAGGTGAGATCTTTGATTAGGTTATGATGTAGTGTGATGTTTCATCTCTTGATGATAGTTTGGGATAATGTAGCATCGTATATAGTATACTGATAAAGACTCTTCAATATGCTTATACCGTAGTGCCTTTATATGGGATGTATCATTTATTTTCTAATATTATTTGAGCTAGCTAATGGGACCACATTGTACGTGAACATGTTATGCTTTCCACTATTTTTTTTACATTATATTCTTATTGGTAACTATAATCTTTCTTTAGGTGGAATCTTCAAGATGATTATGAATTTATATTACATCCAACAAATGCCAATCAAACTAAACTCCTCTTAATAATGTCTTGATATACATATTTATTACAACTGAAGTCTATTTATCATCTGCGGCAAAAGAAGAAAAAGAAGTCTATTTATCATCATTATTGGTAACTATGATCTTTCTCAATGACAAATGCTTTTAATCAAGATGTAATTTATGTCTTTCTTGTTTTGATTTTTTATTTTGAGTGCAAAATTGCAAATAGAGTTTATATTTCTTTCTACCTTATTTTACCCAGTTTAAAACCAAAGGAAAATTAAATTCCACATAGTTGAAGGAACTCAATAATGATACTAATATTTTGGAGATAATTTCTGCAGATAAACTGGTCCCCAGTTGTCGGCAACAGAACTTTGCTTATCTGTATGCTTTTATATCAGCGTGTTGAGAACTCTGATTATCCTATATCGTACATATTATGTATTTGTTTTCTCACCCATAATCCTTAAAATGAAAGTATGTGGTTAATCGCAGCTAATATGATAATGATATTCCTGAAAATTCCCTCTATTAACGTCATTCAAGTCTCTTTGAATAGTATAATATGATTTGGCCTGCATTCAACCTGATACAACAAATTTCTTCTGGTTGCCTCTTATTTATTTCCCTTATAAATCTGATACTGTGAAAACTTCTGTTTCTGTCGGGTGCTTCTTTGTTTTTCTTCTAAAGGTGGGTTATGATGGGGGAATATGGGGCAGAAGGGAAGGTTTCCTTGAAACCTCTTCCCCATTTGGGAATTTGTTTTTTTTTTTTTTTTGTTTCAAAGTCTTTCATAGTCCTCTCTGTTATAATTTTGAGCTCCTCCAAGTTGGGGGAGCTTGGAGGAGCAAGTTTTCCCGTAATAAAGGGAATGAAACGACCATTTAACCTCTTCTTTTTCTTCATTCTCCTCCCTTTATATTTTTCTTTGGATCCCATCCCATTTCCTTCCCAAATCTGAATTCCCAAGTTCTTCTACTGAATCAGTTATGTTGCCTCGCTCGCATCTTATGGCAGGTCAAGTGGAGGGAGGAGTTGAAGGCTAAGGAGGAAGCCTTAGGATTAGTTGAGGAGGAGCGACGCGCTAAGGAAGCAGCGGAGGCTAATAACAAGCGGAAGCTTGAAGCTTTGCGCCTAAAGATAGAGATAGATTTCCTGCGCCACATGGATGATCTCCTAAGGCTCGAGCAGGAGCTTTCACGTATAAAAGCATCTGCTCAGTCTGCTGAGTTTCAAAATCAATCAAATACTTCACCTGCGAGTGAGTCTGAGGGTGCAAAGCCCCAAAGAGAGACAATTGCTAAGATGCTTCAAGAATTAGAGAAACAGGAGGCCTTTTCAGATGAAGAAGTGAACAGTGATAGGGAATGCATAATATGCATGAAAGATGAAGTCTCTGTTGTTTTCTTGCCTTGTGCCCACCAAGTTATGTGTGCTAGTTGCAGTGATGAGTATGGGAGGAAGGGCAAAGCTGTTTGTCCTTGCTGTCATGTTCCAATTGAGCAGAAGATTCGCGTATTTGGGGCAAGTTCGTAGCTGATAGTTTTTTTAATATATGCTATGAATTTTCATACTTGTCCTTCATCTTACACAGCATGCATGCTGTGAGGCTTGAGCATAATCAGGATTTATGTAAATAAAAGCCTAGTCCTGGCGCTAGCTCGTCCCGTGGAATATCTCAAACTTTTGTTTGGTTGCAGGTTGCTTCTGAAAATAAGCAATAAATAATTAAATATGTCAATTTTTTTCCCAAATAAAAAAAGTTGACCTTTTGATGCTAGTATGAAAGATTACGGCAATCGAGAAAATAGGAAGGTGGTGCTTTATGTGTAGCTGCATATTGGATAAAAATGATCCATTGAGTATGACCTGGAATTCAGGTACGCTTGCAGTTTTGCAACTTCATTATATCAAATGTCAAGTGGATGGCCTTTTCTAGGACAAAATTAGCATATTGGATGACAAGTTGATTAAAAATTTTGTTGTGGTTGTTGATAGAATATAATAACGTCATGCTATCAATATAACAGGCCCTACCTGATTAATAGGATAAAGCTTGCTGCTACTGTTGCTGTAATTAACATATTGGATTTTTAAAATTACTATTAGTGATAATTAGTAATTCTTCCTGCTCAAGGCTGAAGCTAGCTCATTTATGTTACAAATCAAATGATGAGTATTGAGGTTCTCTTTTGAAAACTTCCTACTTCTTAATCATGAATAAATCAAACAAAGCCCCATACGCCTATATAGTCACCTATAAAAGTCGTTAGGGGTGGGGACATAGAAGTGGATTTTCACGAATGTTTTATACTTTTTTATATGGACGATCCATCTTGCTTAATAATCCCTATGAGTATTGGACTTGTCTCAATTGCCTCTCTAAGTAATAATCCCTTGTATTTTAAAAGGGCAATTACAATGAAATCCTATACAAGAGAAAAAATGAAGAAATAGTCCCTGAAGTTGTCAGTGTAAGCTCCTCAACTTGTTAATGGACGCTCCTCGACTTGTTATTAACAACTTCAGGGACCATTTTTTCATTTTTTCTCTTGTATGGGACTTCATTGTAATTGTCCCTATTTTAAATCATATTTTGAGGAGCTGATATAAGAAATTCCTAACCTTGGACACCTGATGTTTATCCTCAAAAAGGCTAGTTTGTACTCCATCATGTCCTTACTATAAGACATATTTGGAGAACTGATATTAATCTTAAATATAAGACACAATTTTTACATTTGTCTTTCTTTTCTTAATTTACCCCTATTAATGCTCCCTCAATAATAATCAAGGAGAAAACTAAGGAAGGTGACTATGGTATTTTAAAAAATATATGTCATATAAACTAACTTAACTAACTTCTTTAATCTAATCAAATTATGTAAATATGTCTTATATTAAATACGGATGAGTAGTAAATACCAAAGAGAATTCTCTTCTCTTTTATATAATGTCAACAAGTCATTCTCTTCTCTCTCCCGGCCCCCCTCCAAATTTTTGTACTATTGGCACGTTTTGAACCATTTTTTATAATGTCTAAATTTTATTTGATTAAAGAAGAAATACAAACCTTTACCAAAGAAGAAGAAATACAACCCCCTCCCGAAAAGGAAAAATCCCAAAAAAGGAAGCTTATGAGAATAGCAAAGAGGAGCAGGTGGCAACTGAAAAATGGTGCCACATGGCGAAATCGAAGAGTTTCATTTAAATGGAGAGGTTGAGAAAATAAATATCATCCTAGCTGTTGTGAAAACAACAGGCACAGTTAACAACAACAAAAATGGGCAAAAGATTCATAAAGTTCACAAAATAACAGTCACACGGTTCCTTTGGTTGGCAACGTCCGTTAATTGATAATATGGTCCATTTTTCATTTCATTTCCCGTGAACCTCACGGTTCCACTTAGTTAGAAAAAGCAAGGGTACGTACGTATATATTTAATTTCAATCCAACTTATTCCAACTAAACTCCCAAAAAAGTTGGATATAAGTTACCTATTTGTTGATGAACTTGCCAAACCAAGTAGTTGTGATGTATCGTTTTCGTACCTCTATGTACGTAACCCCCGTGTATTCACCGTCATAATACAGAATTATAAAAATGCTAGCCAGATAAGTTGTGCCACAAAAATTCCAGGTATTTAATTTATTTAGCCACCCCACCATTACTGGCAGATTACAGAAGCTTCTTTCTGACCGCTCTTATATCAAACTTGTATTTTTTTAAAAAAAAAAAAATCAGCATAGTGGTGGCTAGATTTCTTCTATAAGTTGACTACTTCTAAGACTACTTGAGAAAACTACTCACCTTAGAGTTGTGTGCGCTTTAATGGATTGCATGTGAGTGCAAGAATGACATTATCACGATCACCAGACTGTCTTTCTCTCTCTTTACCACACCAATATAAAGTTCACACATGCATGTTGAGAGAAACTTGGGATTCTTGACGCATAATCTAGACTCCCCAGAAGAAGAACAAGAAAATATTGCTATTGCCATCAAGTTCTACAAGGTGTGAAACAGAGGAAGATCAAGAAAATGGTGGCAAAGTTGGTTGATATTGCAGGATTGGAAATGGCAGTGATGGGAGAGAGGATGAAGAGAATGGGAGAGAAGGCGAAGTGGTTTCCGAGTAAGGCGTGGAAAACAACGTGGAAGGTTGGACGTGAAGATCCGAGAAGGGTGATTCATGCACTGAAAGTGGGTTTGTCTCTCACACTTGTATCTTTGCTCTATCTTCTGGAGCCACTCTTCAAAGAGATCGGCCAGAGCGCGATCTGGGCCGTCATGACCGTCGTCCTTGTGCTCGAATTCACCGTAGGTCGATCACTTGCAGTTTCAATCTCTGAGTACTCATGCCATAACTGAATCCTAGATTAGCTTCTTCAGGATATAGTTAATGATAATTTTGAGTTTTGGGTTTTGCAAGGGCAACACTATGCAAGGGGCTGAACAGAGGGTTGGGGACAGTGTTGGCTGGATTATTGGCATTTCTGATAGAGTATATTGCTGAAGCCTCTGGTCGTGTCTCTCAAGCTGTTTTCATTGGGGCTGCTCTTTTCCTTGTAGGTATTTCCTCATTTCCTTGTTACAAAAGCAACTAATAATAACTTTGCATTAATTAATATGCAATCTAATATATGTGCAAGTGGCCTCCCCAATATGGAATTAACTTCTGTATAATGCAATACGAACTAATATGTGATTGCCTTCCCGAAGATGCAATTAGCTTCCATGACGTGCAAGTCGTCTCCCTGAATATGCAATTCTATACCTTTCCTAACCAATATGCAATAAGCTTCATAATGTGCATAAAGTGACCTCCCTGAATATGCAATTACCTTCCACAAGGATAATTTGCTCTTTCTCCCATCACCCCATATTTACACGGAAGAACTCGAAGCATTTCCATGATAGTCAGGTCTCGTTCTCCAAATAAATATTCAATTGGGGATTTATGGCCAGTTTTCCCATAGAAAATGATGACAATTGATTGAACGTAAAATTAAAAGAGAATAAATTTTCGGACATAAACTAATTTTTCAGCATCTGAACATTAAATAATTGTATCTTATAATTAGAACTGAGGAGTATATAATTTGTGAAGAAAGCTACTTTGAATATTTGACTCATGAATAATGCTTTGATTTAAACTAGTAGGCTTGTACGTATAAGGCATATTATTTTGTCTTTTTTGTAAATTTCATTTGTGGAGTCAATCCATATTTCAACTAGTTATTCTTGAAATTAAAAAAAAACAAAAAATTTAAAAAAATGATAATTAAAATATTATATTTATTTTAGATTATGTTGCTGTTAAAATAAATTTTAAAAAAATTAAAAAAAAAATCAAATTTAAGCTTTTCGTATTAAATCTGAACAGTCCAAATTTCAATGCTCGTAGCTATTCTAAAATTTTTCGCTTTTGTATATTCATGACTTCATAAATTCTCATACCATAGGGGGTGACATATATATATATATATATATATATTTGCTTAATTGGCATCAACCTCTTCATACAAAATGTATGTCACAACAGCTTAGGGAAAACTAACGACAAAATCCTAAACACATACGTACACAACAGGAGCAGCAGCAACGTACATGAGGTTCATTCCATACATAAAGAAGAACTATGACTATGAAGTGGTCATATTCCTGTTAACCTTCAACTTGATCACTGTCTCTAGCTTTCGTGTCGACAATGTCCTCAAGATTGCCCATGATCGCTTCTACGCCATCTGCGCTATCTGCCTCCTCATGAGTCTCCTCGTCTTCCCTAACTGGTCTGGCCAAGACCTACATGAATCCACCGTCTTCAAGCTCCAAGCCCTCGCTGATTCAATCCAAGGTGTGCACTACATTTCACTGTGTACCTTGTCCTTTTTCTTCGGCAAGAAGTCCCACAGATGCGACTTTATTTCAGACAAGAATCAAAAGGTTCTGATATTACACTGTGATACTACCTCCGGTCCTAAATATAGGATAAAATTTAGAGTGCAATTTACATTACAAATTTTGTTTTATATTTAGGACCGGAGGGAGTACCAAAAAACCAAAGTGAAATTGTTGGCGGAATTACTATGAAGTCCTAATTAAGGAAATGACTTAATTATCAAGAAATCTCAATGAGTGACAAGAGAGTTTTTGTCATTTCTTATATTGAAACTTGTTATTGTATGTTTCTCAGTTGTTATTAGGATTTCTTGATAATAAATCCCTTCCTTAAAACCTTATTATAGTGATTATTTTAAACAAGGATCAAAAGATTTTAAAATTACCCTGCAGTTTCAAAGAGCAAAAGTGAAATTATATTTTGGATGATAAATGACCTAAATGCCCTTTATTCATTACAATTAACACATGCGCTTTTTAATAATTAATATTAGCAAAAGTGTGCAAATGAAAATTTATAACTACTAGTTTACATTATATATGATATCTAATAAAAAAATTTACAAGTGTACATATGAAAATTTATAGTTTCTAAGTTGCAACAGCTAGTACAAAAATGTACAAGTGTTTATAGATAAATTTACAAATGTACATAAGCACTTTAATAATTAATAATAGCAAAATAACAAGTGTTCATGCGTAAGAAGGGCATTTTAGTCATTTACCGTCAAACATACTTTCACTTTGGCCCATTAGTGCGGAAGTGTATGTAACTTCAAAATCTCTTGGTTCTAATTTGAAAAATAGTCACATGAGTGGGGTTAATTAAGATTCTCACTTTCCCTTTTAATTCCTTCCATGTCTCAGATTCATTATATATGAACAAACATGCTGCAGCTTGTGTTAATGAGTACTTCAAAGAGGGTGTAATTCATGAAAATGATGAGGACATTAAATCTTCATCCGAGGATCCTATGTACAATGGTTATAAGGCTGTTCTGGACTCCAAATCCACTGATGAAACACCGGTAATTCTTAACACAAACAAACACAAGTTTAGAAAAAGTAGAAACCCCATTCTAAGATCATATCATTCTCAATAATCCTTGGTTTATATCGATCTGTTGAGCAGGCATGGCAAGCAAGTTGGGAGCCGAGGCATTCAAAGTACTGTCACAGATTTCCATAGCAGCAGTATGTGAAAGTAGGCGCTGTTCTTCGCCAATTTGGCTACACCGTCGTAACCCTCCATGGTTGTCTCAGAACAGAAATTCAGGTATATATATATAGCATAGGTACGGTAATAGATATAAACCCTAGCCGCACGGTTACATGCACGGTTACATGGTAATAGACACAAGTCAAGTAACTCTTAAATCCTAAATTAAATCCTAAAGGAAGATATCTCTTTATGAATCCATGTCTCTCTATATTTATATATAACAGCCCCTCTTGAACTGGGTTTGGGCCTAATCTATTAATAGTAGACTAGGTATGTTCCAACAGTCATAAAGTTGGCGTTTTTCATTAAAATATTTTGATTTCAATTTGTGGTTTTCTTCAGACTCCATTATCTATTCGAGCCTTGTTCAAGGACACCCCTGTATAAGGCTGGCAGCAGAGGTATCAAAAGTACTGATAGAACTTGCCAACAGCATAAAGAACCGCCGCCACTGCTCGCTGGAAATACTCTCCGATCATCTTCATGAAGCCTTACAAGACCTCAACGCCGTCATAAAGTCCCAACCTAAGCTCTTCCTAGGCTCTGATGCCACCGCAGCAGCAAAGAAAAAGCCCGGGAAGAAGAACTCATCATCAGGAACAACATTATCAAGTGTTAAAACTGATTCCTCTGCCTTAATTGAATGGAAGAACAAAAGAAGTAGCGCTGAGCAATCCAAAGAATCATCAGATAGAAAGGTTTTGAGGCACCAGTTGAGTAAAATCGCCATTACTAGCCTTGAGTTCTCTGAGGCTCTTCCTTTCGCTGCTTTTGCTTCGTTGCTTGTGGAAACCGTGGCGAAATTGGATCACGTGATACAGGAAGTTGAAGAACTGGGGAGATTAGCGAGCTTCAAAGATCACAGACCTGATGATGATGAGATTGTAATCACTTGTGAGAAGCCTCGGGTTGATGTGACTCAGAACCATTTACCATCTCATGGAGTAGATTAGTTTAGAAAGACCTTAGCTAGGAAGTGTAATTCTTTTAGGGACATGAACAACGATGATGATGATAAAGATGATAATGAGTTTCAAATATATGGACAATTATAAATCTCTCTACTGTTTGAATTTCTCCATAAATTGTAAGATGATGTAACCAGATTTATCTAATCTGTTAGTCAAGGGAAATTGCATATCACAGATGCCATCAGAAAACAAAACTAGAAAAAGCACAAGCTGCTAGTAGTGATGTGAAAAACTTGGCCACATTATTTGAACTTACTAATTACAGATTGGACCATAAATCCCTAGTTCCTACAACCTCATCAACAACAGGCCAATCAGATTCGGAATTACAAATCCAACAATCTAGTTTGCAAGCTATTAGATGATACTGTATCTACTTCTGATTCAATAGGGGATTCGAGCAAATATTTGTTCTTAGTGCCAGTAATCATATAGCCTATGAACTCATCAATGGAATATGAACGTGGGTATAGCTATTAGATTTCACTTCATTGATGACTTTTTCAAGATATTCATGGATTTATCCTATTAATTACAAAATTTCTGTATTTGTATAAGTAACATGAACTACAATTTGGCACCGAGCTGAAAAGCTTTTCAATCATATTGGGGAGCGGAGTGAAAAACCTTTACATGTTATGTTAGCAGTAGCACCAGTGGTATCAACATAAATATAGGATATCCTTTTTATTACTTCTCTGCCATTTAGTTTTTTGAACTATGCTTTTCAGAGAGTTGCATGTTTGATCCATACTTCCTCATCCTATTTATAAAAGCTCGATAATTAAATTACGCGGCTTATGAAAGTGATTAAAATTAGTTAAAAAAAATAAGAATGTTTATAATAAACTTTTTTTCTCAAGCATGCCCTTATTTATGAAGGGTAAATAAGTGAGAGAAATAGAGTAAATATAAGTATCACCAACTTTTTAATTAATGTAATACATATAATTAATGATGGACAAACACTTAAAAAAAGTCATTAAATGTTTAGACAACTTTTATCATGCTTTTATAAAAACGATTAAAATAATTTAAATTTTAGGCTTTAATAAAAAAAAAGCAGAGAGAGTACCAGGCCACTTCCCTTCTCAATAGTCAATCTTCTTTTGGAAAGCCTCACATTAAGTGTATGTTTGGCATCAAGTTAGGGTGAGCCTAAATTGAGTTCCAACCGTTAAAAAGTTAGTTTAAGCCCAAACTTTTGGAATAGCTTTTGAAAAAAAAAAAAAAACCTCTTCTGTTTCAAAATTACCTTTAAAGTTAAATCAACTTTTTTTTTTTTTTTTTTTGCTTTCAATGTCACGTTGTCTCTTCTCCTTTTTCTAGTTTTTGTTCTAGTCTCTCCCTTTTTTGCATGCACATGGTTGGATTTAGTTACATCTCAAGCTTCAAGCCCCCAATCAATTCTATTAAACAAGGGTGATTAACAAATTAATTTTTTACTAACAAGCTTTTGATTGAGGTGATAAACGGCTTCATTCCGTAAGAAAGATAATACAAGTTCGAATTTCAAGAAGTATACTTATTGGGAGAAGCAAAAACTCTTTGTGCTTATGCTTGGAAAAGGGAAACCATTTATCAAATAAAATAACATACTAATTTTATTAAAAATAAAAATATCAATTTTATCTATATTTAAATTTATTTTTATTAAATAATAAAACTTATTACATTCTTTCAGCATTGCTGATAAATTTTGAATAAATAAAATATTAAAAATAGAATAAATATTTCACAATAATACATTAACTCTTTTTATCATATATTAATTTTCAAATTACACACATATAATACAAAGTATATTGTTCTAAATTTAATATCATTTTCAGTCATTTTATATTTAAACTTATTTTTCAATTATATCATTCAAACAAAAACATAAATTACATTACACTAATTAAATTGACTTCTTTTTGTCTCAAGGATATATCATCATGTCCTTTGAGTCTTCCAATCTATGGTGCCCTTAACTACTTTTCTAGTTAGACACGCTAATTAACTTCTTGCCCAACTTCAATTTGCAAAAGTTAATTGAAATAAGTCATTTACAGAAACCTTAATTCAAACAAACCTTGCCTTTGGCTGCTCATAGTTTTCCTTCAATTAGACCCTTTCACCCTAAAAAATTTTCATTCAAATCAGTTGAGTGTTTGTTTCAAGGCTACTACAATTTGGAAGAGTCATTTTATGCTTGCCTTTGCTATTGGTTTTTTTTTTCCCGTCCAAAAACCTACCGCCTCAATCAAATTAGTTTCCTCACAATCTCTCCCACCTCCTCTTTCTCCAATAACTCATGAAATGTTCCAAGTCAAAATTTAGTCCCATTATTTAATTCTGCTTCTACTTTGAACTCACAAGGTGCATGTCCTACCAATTTTTCAAACTGAATCACCTTTTCCAGCTTCTGAATCTCAACTTAATTAGCACTAATCCACTTTCAACTACGATCAAGCTTAAGTTGGTTCGCTCATAATCTGGCTGCTAAAATTTTGGTTTGTTATCGTTTGTCATCTCTGCACTTAAATCATTAAAAATAGGGTTAAAGGTCAATTTTGTCCTGAAAGTTTTCACTAACAGGTAATTTTGTCCCGAAAATTTTTCGAGAGGCAATTTGCCCCGGAAGTTCTTAAAAGAGAGCAATTTTGCCTTGACCATTATCTCAGTTAATTTTGACCATTAGTTGATTAAATATATTAAGCTGACAGTCTAAATATCATCCATATCATTTTTATTAATGTTCAAATTTGTCTTAGAAGTTTTAAATATAACTTCGAAAAAAAATGAAATAGATGATACAAGGATTTCCAGACAAATGTGCATCTTAACAAAAATGATGTGGATGACTTGTGAACTACTAGCTCGGTATATTTGATCAACTAACGATCAAAATTAAATGAGATAATGATCAAGGAAAAATTGTTTATTTTTTCAAACTTCTAGGACAGAATTGCCCCTCGATGAAAACTTCCATAACAAAATTTTTCCTAAAAAAAAAAACTTTCAGGATAAAATTACCCCTTAATCTTTAAAAATAAGCAAGAAAGGCCTGAAGGTCAGAGATTGCTAGAGAAGAGATAGCACCGTGGCTATAGTTTTGGGTTTTGACTTTTACCATAGTTTTGCCTTGATATTACCTCTATGAGAATGAGATAATAACCCACATATATTTGAATACAATAAAAGAATAAATAAAGTACATATAATTCATTCAGGAAAAAAAAACTTTTTTAATGTGAATTGAAGTAGGATGTGACTTGGCTTATTATGACTAGAGATCACGATGCATTGAATGTACAATTTCAACAGAATCAACATTCTATTCTATTAATCATTCCCCAAAGTCAACATTCTTCAGCGTCTAAGCATATGCATATGGCTTATTATTAATTCTACCTTCAGAAGTAAACGTTTGTGCAACAAAAAAGTAATACTATGAACCACTCAACTTGTGTGCGCCCAAAGGCTCAACAAATAGACTACTACCTTGGGTTATTAACATCACATCTTTAATTAATTTAAATAGATTAAGGACATTAGTTAAATTAGTTATTTGTTAAAAATGCGTGTTAATTTTTCTAAAATACCCCCATAAATGATTTACAATGAAGCTATCTATTGATGCAAACTCCCTTAACATGTGTAATCAATAGAGATAATTTAAAAAAATGAAGTTTTATATTTAGAATCAAATTCAATTCTCAACTAACTCTTATATGATAGATTGAAAGTAGCCATAATACATCCTACACATTAATCCATTGAGTTGCGTAGTGCAAAGTAATGAAATCAGAATGTGACTTTCCCATTACTAAATAATAATGGAGGATCTATCTAAAATCAAACAAGCTGGAATGCCCATAAGTTGACTTATGTGAACTTGGCACTTAGAAACCGAAAGGAATATACAAACAGCGACAGGGATAAGGTTGTTCTATCCCCACGTTTGCCCCATGAAAGAATTTCCATAGCTTCTTCTATCATTGCAATCCCAACATCTACTTCTTCGTCTTTTTATTCCTTTTTGGATTCATTTTATTGTCGAAGTTTAGCACTGTCATGCATTTATGGAGATTAGATGTGTGCCTGTGCATTGCTCAAAATCCAAAATAATGATGTTAATGCTAACGGAGATATGTACAATGCCATACTAAAGCCTCACATTGAACAGTATAGGATGTTATAGAGTATTTTTATAATTAAGTAGGTTGCTTCTTCCACCTCAGTACTAAGGTTCTGGACGAGGTTTCTTGTTCTTGGTAACAATCAACTGGCATCAAAGTAAGTTTTAAGAAAGTTTGGGGATCAAATAGACATAACATGTTTATAGCTTATAAATAGCGTGACTTGTTAAAATTTTTATATCTCACTATAATAAGTGTGTGTTTGGGATAACGGTAGGAAAAATGACTTGTTGTGATTCTGACTTATTAAAAATGACTTAAAAAAAGTCAATTTTTGATTCGTGATTTATATTTGAATGAGCGATTGAATACGTGATTTTTCATAAGTCAAAACATGTTTGGATTAGTGATTGTATAAGTGTGTTTTTAAAAGTAAAACGTTGAAGGGCATTTGTATATTCTTCAAATTTTAGATAGATCATATATACGATATCCAACAGTAACATATCATCTGGCCCAAGAAGATATATGAAAATGCAAACTTGTAACTCCAGAGATGAAGTCCAAACTAAGAATGAAATTTCAGAAATTATAACAACATAAACACATTGTGATTCACTCTATTATGCCACTAGATCAAATAACTCCCAATCTAGAATTTCAATGGCTACAATTGTGGTACGAGGTCTAAATGTAGGTAACGTTGAGCTCAAAAAACCAAATAACTTGGCAAAATACATAATTTCACAAAAAAACTATTACACAACTAATTGGGATCATAAATTTCATACAAGTTGATATGTAATCATGTCACGAATGCGATTCATTCTGGTTGAAGATGTCGCAGCAACATTAGACGAGGAAGCCGCATCGTCTACAGTATTATTATCTTCCTGAGCTACATTGGCACTTTCTGCTGCGCCGAAATTAACATCACTCTGAGAATTTTTCCTAATAAAGTTATGAATGGCCATAGTTGCCACAACTAAACGGACTTGCGTTTGGTAGGTGTATTTGCGCATTTTTTGCAATAATTTGAATCTATTCTTCCACACGCCAAAAGTCCTTTCAATAGGTGACCTCAAACTGGAATGATAGTAATTAAAGGTCTCTTTAGCATTTTCCAAACCAGGTCGACGCTGAAATTCTGCCAGGACATCTATAAGGACCAAGATACCCAACTAGTGTAGGATATCCAGTGTCAACCAAGTAATATTTGCCTAATAAATGTCTCAAATCATTTTGAAGGTGTTAGATTAAGCAAAGTGCGCACTGAAAGTAATTAAACTGAATGGGATGAAAATATACCTGCATGTGGATGAGGGAAATTCTGAGCTGGATTTGAGACAGCAGCTTCAAACACATGAGCGTCATGTGCAGAACCTTCCTAACCCGCCAACATGAACATAAAACACATATCCCAATCGCATACAACCATTACATTCTGTGTTGTATATCCTTTTCTCCCGATATATCTTTCCAGGTTGGGACCAGTGATCACACACTTAATGTGAATTCCATCTATGGCTCCAATGGCATCTTTAAAGTAGGAATAATAGCGAGGATCGTCAAGTATTTTTGGGTGGCATCCTTTGAATTCAGGATCAGAGGGTTTGATATATTCTCGAGCTAGGCTAATACAAGCCTTAGTACCATGTGCAATAGCCGACTGACAATTTCCCCTGAATGCTGAAACAACTCTTGGACCATCCTATTACCGACGCCATGGCCAACTGTGAGAAAAAACATCACAACCATTTCTTTGACTCCGACATTCTTAGAATCTTGTAACCCATGTTCAACCAATTTACTGCACAATCGGTAGAACACATGTCTTTCAACTCTAAACATGTCATGACATTGTGTTTCATGCTCTGCCAATATTTCTTGGACAAATAAATAACCGAATCGTGACTTGTTTTACGAGGTTCTTTACACATGAAAGGAACCCAATATTAACACACCAACGTAGTTAATTGTTCATACTCTGTTATCTCTTCATCGATAAGAGCTAGTATCTGAGAGTCGTCGTCTTCTTCCTCCATCCAATTTGCCATTGCAGATGTAACATGTGCATTGAATTCAAACATATATAACATAAAGGTAATTCAGTCAAAGTTATAATATATGTCATAAAAGGAACGTTGAATTAAAACATACATAATATATATTCGAAATTTGCATTGTTGGTCTAGTAAAAACAAAAGAACAAGCATGCATACAATAAACACTAAACTATTTTGCCATAAAGTTCATATCAGGATGGTGTCATCCAATGAAAACAATATCGATAGTCAAGAACATAATCCGTAGCGACTCAATTAAGAGTCGTAACCTTATAACGCAACCACGCAATCAAGGAATCCTTGTTCCGCTTAACAAGTGAGAAAAACATGTCCCGACTAGTCTTGTCCATGATCAGCCTGATACAGCAGACTTGAAAGTCCTCATCTTCTTGCACTTCTTCCAGCACAAGCAGGTTTGCAATAGCAGCATCAATACTCCTTGCTTGAATCTCATTGATGGTTGCAGATCTACTCTTCGATGCTTCTGCCATAACACTAACCGCATCCGCAATTTGCTTTGTCGCTGGTATCTTCTGCTTCTTTTTCTTCCCAGAGTGATCAATTTGTTTCCGCTTTCCCTGACTTCAGGAATTAGTTGGAACAGAGGATGCGCCTGGATCATAGGGAGGGGTTTGAGTTGATAACCCAATACTCGCTAGCTCATCTGTCACTCCTGTGCTAATTGTTGGGTTAATTCCAAAATTCTCATCCTCGATGTCCCCTGAACCTTCCTCCTCGTCCATAGTAGGTCAGTACACATCTTCTTCCTCTGCATCCTGTGTACATGTCTCTATGAATGATGGATTAAAACCGCCTGTTGCCACGACATCCTTAAATATAAGCCTCAATTCTCTTTCATTCTTGAGGGCTGAACGGCGAAACTTTTTATACAACGAATTCTCCAGCATACAGACAAGTAACAAAACCATTTGCTATATTACAAAAGATGATTGAGGCAACTGAATTACTATTTTGCAACATTATAAGTTTCAGTAGGAATTACTAACCTGACATTTGCGCTGCCACCACTCAGCCGAAGCAACTACATTTCTGGTTCCAGGCTCTTGGCCCACACCGATCTCTTTTATTAACGCATCCCAAGTCCTTAAATCCTTTTTTAACATATCAAACTTATTTTTTAACTATTTCTTCTCATACGCTTTCCCAGTTTTCTCGTTGAATGTAACGATAATAGCTTCCCAACCATCTTTCGAAAAAGACATCCCTCACCGTTCTTTTTTTAAGATTTTGTCAACCATGGCGTAGACAAATATCTCAATGGACGCATCATCCAATAACGCTGTGTCATTCATCTTTCTTTGGAAAAGTTTAACTTTACAATGTAGACTATGAACATATGTCACTGATAGCATTTTCATGAAGCAATCATGCAAGAGAAGCAATAGAAGTCATGGAGTGTAAAAGCAATACAAAGTTTATGACAAAAAAGAAAAAGAACATGATATACAAATGGACATGCATCGAATTCATTGTTGCTTAGACTTTTAAGGAGACGTTAATTTTGTCTTCTCCCACTAACTTGTCACAAGCACGACGAACAAGTCCATTTGGGAGAAGAAAGGCAAACTGAAAGTATAATAGCAAAGAAGTGAGATCAATACATTTTTACCATATATGATATAGTGACAATTGTTAGCTAAGTTAACATGAATATCATTTTCAACCAGCTGCCTCTTCCATATAAACCTTAACTCTAAATTTTCAAAATCATTTCATACCATAAAAGTACATTGATCAAACATTGAATCTATTCCAATTAACTCATTTAAAAAGATTCAAATATTAATAGTTGAAACTTGTTGGAGTTTCAAACTGTCCATAAATCCTAACTTTCAAAACTGTATATAAGAACTGTCCATAACATCGTAGAAGATTGGAAACAATCCCCCAACCAGTTCAACTCCATATCCAAGTTATTAATTCAAGTATTAGATAAATATGGATGACATATAGAAGAACCAATATCATGCAAACTTTTTAAGCCTTGTTGGTACAAACTTTTTAAACCAATATGACTTTGAAATCTGAATTCCTTCAAACTTTGAAATCAGAAATCTGAACTCCTGTTTTTTGATAGATCTTAGGAATCTATAGGTTTCAGACGTAAAAGAATAAGAGAAGAGTTTGGAGGAGGGATGTAGTAGAGGGGGAAGAATGCTTAGAGCCAGAATATGAATTCTAAACCCAATAGAAGTGATTTCTGTAAAATACTTTTTTCCCTTTTTCTGAAACATAAAGACAATACATATTTATATCCTAAGCAACTCCCCTAAAGATTAACTTCAGCCAACATAACTACATAACTGCTAGTCCACTACTTCCTACCACTAGACCACTACTTGATAACTGACTCCACATTAACAGAACATGATGTAAAACAGAACATAATGTAAATGCCATGTCTGAACTACGACCTAACAAGACATCCCACTTTCTAATGTTTCCTTCTACTATAGACCAGTAAAGGACGTGGGTTCCTATCAATTTTCTTCAATTGAAAAATTTAGTTATAATGTTAATGTAAAAAATTAAAAAAAACACACACACGCACACTACATCGACAAGTAGAGGCAGAGCTTCTTTACAGCGTCGAAGCAGAGCAAGCAATGCGTTATATGCTACAGACCGAACAAAACAGGGAAAAGAAACAGAGGCTTCAATCGGCTAATGATATCACAGTTAAACTTCAATCCGCAAGAAACAAATGCATTATAATGTTATTGTAAAAAATTAAAAAAACACAAGCAACTACAACTCGGCAAGCAGAGGAAGAGGTTATTTATAACTGGGAAGCAGAGCAAGCAATGCCTTCGTCTACAGATCGAACGAAACAGGGAAAAGAAACAGAGGCTTCAATCGGCAACTTCAGGAACCAATGGCTTTATCACACAAAACGAAAAATAGAACACACCTAGCCACCACCAGAAAATACATATCGGCTTTTATTCTGAGCAAGTTGTGAAGCTTACCTTGCAAATGCAGGGAGGAACCGACAGTAGGGAGCATACCAGACTCGCCGATGGACTACCGGAGGAGAACTTTGCAACACCACCGTCTACACTGGCCGAAAATGCCAAGAAACAATAGATCCACCACCGTGAGTGAACAAATTGGCCAACCTAACACCATAAGACACCGCCGCAGTTCACCTCCACCAACAGTCCACCTTAGACTGCAAATCGGAAGCTCACTGCTAACTCCAACTACCAGCCACACCACTAGGGATGAGCAAAAACCCGGTGGTCCAGTCCGGTCCGGTCTGATCCGAGTTAGTCCGGTCTGATCCAGTTCAGTCCAAATAAGCAACATAATGAAATCGGACCAGACCAGACCAGACTAACTGGTCAGGTTGGACCGGGTTCCAGACCAGGGGACCAAACCACCTAGACTGGTCCAGTCTGGTCCAGGTCAATTTCTTAAAAAATATTTTTATAACTTAGATGTTATTTTTTATTTTTTATTTAATGTTGTTAAAGTTTTTTCAAGGATTTATAATCAAGTTTTATTTTTTATGATGATTTTTATATGATTATAGGTATTTTTATTATATTTATCATGTTTAAATCTTTTTTCTCAACATATTTTTTTTATTGTTCTTGATTGTTGTTGGATATTCTTATAGATTTATGATGTTTTAATTTTTGGAGACATATTTTATATTATTATAGGTATTTTTGTAGTCCTAATTCTATTTAATAGGTTCAAATTTTGCTTTCCAAAGAGGAAAAAATAAAAATAAAAAAATATTAAATTTAGGTCCTGGACTACCTAGACTAGTCCAGGTAGTCCACCAGACCCAGTCTAGTCCAGCTCGACCTCGGGTTAGTGCTGGACCAGACTAGACCACGGACTGCTTTGTGCAACCCGAGATCTTCTCAAGACCAGACTTCGGGTTGATGTCAAACCCGGTCCAGTCCAGTCCATGCTCATCCCTACACACCACCGCAACCACTAGACTCAGCTTCAACTGCAGCAACACTACCACTTCACCAAGTTTCGGACGCCGAGCGAGAGAGGGATGAGATTTGGAGATCGGGAGAATGGTTCGATCGGAAAAGTGAAGAAAGGAGGGAGAGAAACTGTAGTAGTGGCAGGGGCATTAAATGTCCATAATAACGGTAATAAATCATGGGCCAAAAAAACGCATCTTGTTTTCAAAAATAAGCCTCAACTTCGGGCTTATGAATAAATCATCTCGGTTGGGCTTTTTTCTTTTAGCAAAAACGTTGTACTAAACACTTACAAAACGAGTTACATTTTTATTTGGGCTTTTTGTGCTGAAAACGGGCTTATTTGGCTATTTAAGTGATCCCAAACACTCCCTAATAAGGATTAAGAGTCACTTTTGTCGCAAATAAGCTATGTGCATTCGGAAGTTTTTTTGTTTAATATTACTCAAAAAGGTTAAAAATTAGCAGTATCACCCCAATCATTAAAAAACAAACATTGGTCATTAATATGTTTTAGCAGTTAGAGCAACATTGCTCATATTTTAACACTTTCAGACGATGTTGAGTGAAAAAAATTCCAGATACCCCAGTTCCTATGACCCTTAACCTTAATAATAATGTTTTGATAATGATTCACGGCGGCTTTACAAATCGATGTCCATAACAATTCTGCTTCACTGTGCGACCCCAGAGAAAAAAAAAGGTGAAAAAGCAGGGAATCATTTATATTAGTTTTGGAATTTTCATTTCCACAGTACATAAATCCGAAATTGTCGTTTTTACCATCCCATCAATCTGAACGCAAATATCGGGGGTTAGTGACTTAGTGACTTTGATCAGAAAGCTAAAACGATTGTTATATAAGCCTGGACCACCCAAATCAATATATATATATATATATATATCAATAGTAACCAAAGAACATACAAGGGTTTGGCTCCTATTGCCTTTTCACAAATTGGAAAAAAAAAAAAAAAGTGGCAATACATGCATGCAATCATATCATTGATTTGACAAATTTAAATCCTATACCACAAGCGGGAAAAAACATATCATTGTTAAAGTCGGAGGAAAAAAAAAAGCAACAGCTTAGATACCCTAGATATAAACTAATGATTGATGATGATATAGGAACTTGTATTCACTTTTTCCCCTTCAGGTGCAGAGAAGCCAAAGCTTTATATAATTACTTCGCTGCATTTTGATTAAAAACTAAGGTGTATTCACCTGCATTAAGTGATCAGACAACTTATATATGAACATTTCAAATTTTATCACGTTATGTCTGTCTCAATACTGCAACCTGTCAATGTCTATTATTTGCTTGACTATTAATGAAATTTACAAAATTCAGATGAATATTAAACCTGAGACTGAGAACATACTATATCCTGAAATAGAAACTTTTCCCTCTATTAAGATTTGATACGAAATGATTGTTGGAAAACTGTGCTTTTTTTTTTTTTTTTTTTTTTTCATGTATAAAAAAAAACTGTGCTTTTTTCTCAATCCTGAACTTAAAAAGCATGGATTATTGTTCTACCTAATTACACAAGATCTCTTTCGCAAAATCCCACAAACTAATAATGACATGAGAATATATCACCAAAAAAGTAAGTATAACTAAAGCAAGGCTTTAGTTTTAGTTTCTGTTTTTTGTTTTCACTTTAACCCTTTTAGCTTTTGGTAATACATCAGCAAGATATTCCACTAATTAACCCAAGATTTTGATTGAGCAAACAATCACTTGTTGTTCTCACAAATGGTGGTTTGAAGGGAACTTTACTGCCTTCGTAACAACTATAAGTGATTGTTTGCTCTTTCATTTGCTGTGACTATTAACAAAAGTCAAAGGCAATCTCTACAATATGTTGGATTGTATCTTTACAAGTCCGTCCTTACACATAGCTAGTTACATGTTACATTGTCCAGAGTTAAAAGCATGAAAAGTTTGAAGGTAGTTGTGAGTGATAATGACAATGCGGACAAGAGGATTACAAGAAATGTTGTGTACTGAGAAATATTCAAAAATGTTAATTAGTGATAGCAGGACTATTAATTTCATACTGTTCTTCCATTCTACATAGGATATCATTAATTATGGTATGTTTAATGTATGAAAGACAATGATTCAAATTAACTGAAATAAGCATTGAATTGTTCAAAAAGTAGGGGGAGCACAAGCTAGTTTTCAAGAAGAGAATTTGATGGAAGGAGGAATGAGTTCTGATATGTTCCAAAACAAAGGAAAAATCATTGATCACTTTTCTAAAATTACTTTTGGTGACGCAATCAGTGAATAAAAAGAAAAGTTAAAGTTATTTAGTCTGAGTCAGTAATGACGTGAAAGAAACTTGACGGTACTGACAGCCCCAAGAAAGAATAAATTCCCGCTCTAAAACTTGACCCCATGGCAAGTAGGTGACTCATATTTCACAGGATTGAGTTCAAATCTTATTATGCCCCAGGAATATATAAATATATTTGCAAGTTTTTTTTGAGTTATGACACTGCATCAAACTTTTTTTTTAGAATAAAGTCTAGGTGAGTTGAGTTTCGGGGCTCACTAAGATTAAGTACATGTCTTTAAACTTAAAAGGTGCTTAGAGAGGTAGATACTTATATATTACTCACCAATAATATCTTCACGTCAACCATAAAATTTGAACTCATAACTTTATAGTTATAAATTAACTCTTTATTAATCAGATCAACCTTTATTAGTACGGCACTGAACTTTTCGTAACATCCTTCGTGTGAACTGGTTAATGTGGTGGGCCACTAACTTTGGAATTTTGGGGTGCACAGTGCACACGAGGCAAGCAATCTCAAACTTTCGGTGTATCTTGTATTTGTGTGCTGATTCCCTCGACTAATAATATCTATATATATGATTGGTGCCTTTGATTTTAGTCTGCATTCCCACTTTCTTCTTTTGTTAATTTGTAGCTATTTCAGTCTCTTGCTGGGCATTCACAATACTACAAGATGTTCCACCTCTAGGATTTCTGTCAAGTCTTTTAGATTTGTTCTCTCATTCTTTTTCTGTTAAGAGCATTTCAGGGACCTGAATATTAAGGTAGCCTTCCACTAGAAACCTTGAATTTCTCGAAGACCATGATTCTGACATATAATGAGTCATTTTACTTGACTCTTGACAAAAAACACAAAAAGATTACATTTTTGGACCTTCCACATTTTTATCACATGTTCACCGGCTACTTAGCAGCACTTCAAATTGTATTCTTTTTCTCTTTCTCTTTCTGAAGTTTTGGGCTTCTGTGAGGGTGAGTTTCCCTTTCTTTGCCTTTGGTTTTGTGGGTTCTTTCTTCAAGTGAGATAAAAGTAAGAAACAGAGAAATCTTCAATGGGAAGTGCCCCATTACCACCAGGTTTTCGTTTTCACCCAACAGACGAAGAACTGGTCGGATATTATCTAAAGAGAAAAGTAGAAGGGCTTGAAATAGAGCTTGAGGTTATCCCAGTCATTGACTTGTACAAATTTGATCCATGGGAATTGCCAGGTATTCTTAGATTTCATATTTTTATCATGTGCATTTAAAAAATAACAGTACTTGCACCAAACATGAGGCATTGTAATTTATTTATTGTGCTTACCAGAATTGAACATGTGATGCAGAGAAATCATTCCTACCAAAGAGAGATATGGAGTGGTTTTTCTTTTGTCCACGAGATCGAAAGTACCCAAATGGATCACGAACAAATAGAGCCACCAAAACTGGGTACTGGAAAGCCACTGGAAAAGACAGAAATGTAGTGTGTCAGTCAAATCCCTTCACTGTTACAGGACATAGAAAGACCCTTGTTTTCTATCGTGGAAGAGCTCCACTTGGAGATCGAACCGAGTGGATCATGCATGAGTATCGACTCAAGAATGACTCTGATCTCTCAACACCTAGTTTTCAGGTAAATTTATTACTTTTAGATACATGTATATAGGCCTTAACTTGGCTGAAAACTTTGAGACTGAAGTTGGTTGTTTTATGGCAATTTGTAGGGTGGTTTTGCATTGTGCAGAGTGATGAAGAAGAATGAGAAGGCCAAGAGTTCACAGGAAGAACAAAAGGGTAAGACAGCAAGAAGTAGTTGCACCAGTGAGAATGAAGAAGCTTCAGTGAAGACTTCTCCATACCATGCAGCTCCAACAATGGCAGAGCCAGAGCAAGCTTCTTCCTTGGAGTCCATCAACCTTTCACATTTTGATGTCTCTCCTGAATTGATTCTAGACTCTTCCAAGGTATTGCGTTTCTTTTTCTTTTCTTTTTTGAATTATAGGGACAAACACTAGAGATTTGAGGTTACAAGCGGAATCGAATCTATGACCTCCCACTTACTGGAGCCTTTCATACCACTAGGTTATAAAACCTTTTGACAAGTATTGAGCTTCTAGTCTAGGAATAAAGGAAGAAGGGAACTTTTCAGGGATATTTCTGAGTTCAGACTTCACTTGTTTACTCCTCTAACTCTGCAGGAGTACTCTCAAGTACAAGATGCCATGTCCGGGTACTATACACAGTACGACCTATCATGTTCAATGAATCCATGGCAACCATTCCTACCAACAGAAAATTCAACGTCTTCATCTTACTCAAATGTAAATGGAGAAATTGAATTTGCTGAAGATCTCAATCAATTTGGCTACTTCTATGGAAATGAGCATGTGTCTCATGAAGACGGCTCTGATCAAATCAATTCATTCAGATATCCAAAACCGTTCTAAAAAGCTGCAATCTTTGCAGGCAAGACAATTTCAATGCCTTTGAAGGCCCAACCTTTGTGGGACTAAAACTTAAGTTAGATAAAGTTTCTTGGTGTTTCATTGGGGAGGGAGGTCTCTCTCTGAGACAACGCCTTTTAAAGTACGTCTTGGAGTAAAAACTATGTGCATGAGCATTCAATCCCTTCCTAAGGACTACATGTATCACTCCTATTGTTATAGTGTCTACTCTGGAAATAATCACTTTTATCTGCTCACTCAGCCATCTTATGAATCTATATCAATAAAATAAGCTAATATATAATGGAGAATTCTATATGTGTATACCCTTCTTGTCTGCCTACTGCTTATGGATTCATCATTACTGCATCTTGATGCTTAAATTTCTAAAGCTTAAAGTTGGAAGCAAAACTAACATGTACATTATGCATGCAAACAAATTGAAGTCCTAATTCTGCTTCAACTCGGTTTTCTCTTTAACAAAAAGAGCTAAGATGAAGTTGTTTACTTTCCGATTTGACAAGACATCACACTGTGCAGCTGCTTTGAGAAGCATCTAAAACTCATTATACCTGCTTATTCTTAAAGCCTAGCCTATATAAACTACAAGCTTCAAGGCATAAACATTTTAAACGATACCATAATTGAGCAGAAAAGCGGTTTCAATGTAATCATCAAGTAAGGCATCAAAATAGCAGCAAGTATGAATATTTGTTACCCATTATGAAGTTCTAGATTTCTAGTACAAGCTAGCAATTTGGGGACTGCAAAAAACTTCAACTTCTTCAAGCGTAGCCCTAGACTCATCCCCAAAAAGAGATTCTTTTCCGTCTTCCCTCTTAGCATAAGACAATCCCAATCTAGATTTAGCTTGCCTTAGGTCACCAATACCAGAATTCGTATCAGGTCCTGCAAAACCACCCATAACTGGGGCCAAGGGGGGCCCAATGAGAAGCCCATCAGCCCCAAATTGTGGGCCCCCACGAGCATAATCAAACAGAGCCGCACCACTGCCACCAACTTTAGGCAAAACAATGGGTTGGCTTTGAGTAGCACCTTCAGGCCAATAAAACAAGAAAGCATCAAAAGTATCATAGTAATCATCAGTGCTTCTGTAGCCTTCAGGATTAAAAGCTCCAAACTTGAAAGACTTGTTTGTGTAGCCTATGATCACACATGGCCCTTTGAAGTCGCAGCATTCGTGAAATCTCGTCGCGCTAAACCCATTGATTGTGGCCCTATAGCAGCATTTGAGTTCCTTACCTGATCAATAATTAGAGAATTTTGAAGGTCAGGACCTGCAAGTTTGAAACTTTGAGAGAGAGAGAGAGAGAGAGAGAGATAGAGATGACCCTTCAAGAAAGTTTTGTTGAGAAGAGAAGGTGGGAAAGTAAGATCAAGGTCGTGGTACTTAATCTGAGGTTTGTCGTCAGGCTTGTTCTTGCCAATGTTCCAACCGAATAAGCTAGAAGGGGTGGTTCTCTTCCAGCCCTGTAATAATGCAGTGTTTGAGATACAAAAAGAAGAAGCCATTTGCTCGCATCACCACCACCACTCTGACTTCCTCGCAACATCTTATCCTTTATCAATTTCCACTCAAAGTATCTTTTTGAATAAATTTATAAAATCAGTTGGTAGCTGATCCAGAGGTTACCTGTTCGAACTTAGGCGACTCTCTCTGTCTATCACATGCAATGCACGAGTATAATAAGCTGCTGATAAAAACTTAAAAGAAAAATGACAGAAAAATACTTGAAAATTATAAAATCCTAAATTAAGTATTTCTTATAAAATGTATTATGAATTGTTTATTAAGTATGATCAGTACCTTATTGATTGTATGTAGCAAATTTAATTTGGAATTTTTCAATTTTCAGGTTCTTTTTTTATCATTTTCCAAAAGAAAACTTAATTTGAACAAAATGTTATTAAGAAATTAAAGATTCAAACCCAAGTCATAAAAAAAGTAGAGGCTAGAGAAAATAAATGTAACAAAAAATAGAGGAAATGAATAAAAGGTCCGTGTTTAAACAAGAAGATTTGATATGTTTTTACACACAAAAAATACTCATATTTTGAAAGATTTTAGACACACAAAGTATAGTATTGAAAATTGACAAGCCCTGTGAATCATACATTAAGAGATAACATTTCAACGGTTCATCAATGACAAATTATTCCATAATATTGTAGGAAATTTTTGTGTAATTAAAGAAGCTAGTCTTGTAGATTTGACCCTTGTAATCTCAGTGTGGGCGATGACGGTATTCAGGTTTCATAAAAAAAAAAAAAAAAAGACCACATCCAAGTACGGTCTACGGTGTTTAATTGTTTGTAGGCTTAGGTTTGAACACCTAGTCCAGGTCAAAGTAACAAAGATTTTGTTACATGCGCTTATGAAATTCGTTGCATCCTATAGTACGCCCCTATTGGCATGCTCAAGGCCCAAACATCCTTGCAGAGAAGAGGAAAGAGAGGATATATCAAATTATCAATGAAATGTGTAAGTTGGAACAAACGGATATTAAGGATTCATATATATATAAATATCCATAAAATTTTATAAAAAATATACCCAGCACTATATATATTTCATAGGAGTAAAAATACTTATACTCATTTAAAATAAAAGCAAAAATGCCAACATTACTAAATATGACCTGACACCATTATATATTTATATGCAAAAAGAACATGGACCCACTATAAAAAGTAACTGTTAGGTCAAATGTTACAGTGCTGTCATTTTTGTTCTTATTTAAAATACTCCTTCCGATTCTAATTATAAGATAAAATTAATTTTTTTGGAGAAATTAAGGAAATCAATTAAATTATTTTAGAGTATTTTTATTTTTATTTTTTTCTTCAAACTAATTAATTTGACTAATAAACTAATATATAATCTAAGGATACTAAAAATATAAACATTCTAAAGTAATTTAAATGGCTTCCTTAATTTCTCCAAAAAAGTCAACTTTGTCTTATAATTAGGACCGGAGGGAGTATTTATGAGCATTTTTTCATCTCTAAATAATTTATAGTATTTGATATTTTGATAAAAATTTATGGGTATTTTTACACACAAAAAAATCATAAAAATTCTGAAGTTTCTTACTCGGCGGACGCCCTCAATTGCAGGCAGTGTTGTCAAGACCAGACCGGACCAGCTGGTCCGACCATGAAACCATCGGACCGGTGGTCCGACCGGTCCGGTCTGGCTATTGACCCTAGTTCAACCGGGTTTCACGCGGTTTGAGCAGTTTTCTCACAGTTTGACCGGTTTTTTTAATTTTTTTTAATATTTTATTCAAATTTTCATATAAATAATTCTAAAATCTTCTCTTCTCATCGGTTTAGCCCCGATTTAGCTTCGGTTTGACCCCGATCTGACCCACTAACCCTTGACCCAGTACCCCGATCAGTTCAGTAACCGGTCCGAGTTTCAGAACCTTGATTGCAAGAGAAATTCATGGATATATATCCCCACCAATGTACGCCAAAGTTTTTTTCTGCTACCTTGAAGGAAAATGGAAAAAGAACTTGAATGAAAGCAACTTTAAGATGTTTTCTCATGATTTATTTCCTGAAACTTCTCTTTCTTAGGCTTATATTGTGATGGCAGCTTATTAACACTAACATCAGCCATTCCTTTATCATTCTGCAGGACCCTCCAAAAGGAAGCAAAGAACAAGAATGATGAAAAAATGGATCGGATTCAACCGGATGGAATGGAGGCTCACTGAGATAAGCAAGCTTTTTCAGGTGTTAGATATAGTTGCCGCGATGATTTCCAGATTCTGCCTTCAAGTGAAATGACCATAACAGTAACATCATCATGGTACTTCCTCCTATCTCCTTGTGGAATATCCAGCAACTCATGCACTTCCATTCCTGCAACAGTACTCAACATCATAAATGTCAAACTCTACTTGACAATCCACAATTCTATAAATTCTTCTGCTTATAACAAATTGTACATTATGAGCAAATAAACAAGCTCTGAAGTTGGCCAAACTCTACAAACCCCTAAGAGTATTCGGCCATCTGCATATAATACTTAACATTTTAAAGTTTAAAATTTAACCGCCTTAATGTTTTGAATTTTGATATTAAATCCCCTGTCGTTAATTTTGCCATTAAGTTTTTGATAAAAACTGTCACATTAGGTTAATGAGAATAATGTGGCATCCTATAGTTAAAAAATCTATTTTTAAATAATTTTAAAATAGTAAGGGAATTATATACAACTATCCTAAAGTTTAGAAAGGGGTTTTATATATTTTAGCTTAAATTTTTTTAATCAATGTCAGGGGCCACATTGTCGTCATTTATTTGATGTGACAAACTCCATCAATAACTTAGTGGAACAATTAGCACAAGGAGTTTAATGTAAAAAAATTAAAACGTAAGTTATTAACTTCGAAATATCATTGAGTTATATGTAATTAACCTAAAGTTTAAGAGGATTTTATAAATTTTAGCCTTAAAAATTCTATTTTACCAGCTTTATTAGCCGCACGGAGGAGTAGCTCCTCTATCAAATGCTGGGCAGGATCTCCATCTGGAAATTTCTCCATCAAGTTCTCAACTTGAGAAACTACTTCTTGATTGGTTAGATATTGATATAATCCATCTGATGAGAGGATTAGGAACTGATCTCTTTGGCTTAATCTTTGGTGGCATAGTGAAGGAGAGCAGCATATATATGGAGCTGTCCCAATATAATCTGTACGAAACACTTCCAGCACTGCATCATTCCACTTTGGCTGCCCCACCATGCAAAATTATACCATCATGTAAATATAATTGAATTAATATAAAATTAACGCAGTCACTGACAAGAGAAATGCAAAAAAAAAAAAAAAAACAGAAAGAAAAAAGAAAAGAGCAGAACTCTATTTCAGAGTCTGCATGAACATGGACACATGTGGCTTTCCGTAAGTCAGAGAGTTGAGCTTTGGCTCTCTCTCTCTCTCTAAAGCCTAGGACCTCACTTTAATCAACAAGCACAAAGTGGCAATGAGAAAACAGAGTTATGAACTCGTTTTCCGTATGCAGCATGAAAATGTAGGTAATGGTAAGATAATGCATGCAAAAAGAAAATTTGATATTGCTCGAAATTAAATTCATCAAGACCACGCCACCTGATGAGAACAAGAGTTCAAATCTAAACCAACTAATCATCAAGACTCTCTTAAGAAAATCAGTATCTTTACATAGCACAGCCTATAAGAATGATACATCTTGAGTCTAGAATGGGACGTGGATCAGGTTTGATCTAGTGAATCATAAAATCATAGGAAACTGGTGGGCTCATCTATTTTCTACAACTTTATGGTCCACCAAGTTGAACTCGATTCACACCCGTAAAAGGCCTAGAGATGTAGATCTGATAAAAATATATGACATCATATAAATAAATAATCCTAAACCAACAAGGGTTAGGTTTAGAAGAAGTGATAATCTCTCACAACGTGACAAATCATTATTTAAATGCCTATTAAGAGAGTTGATCATATTTAATGTCTGATAATGCCTCAAATAAGATTTCTGTTATACCCCGCCTTCGTGGCTAGGTCCGCTGAGCACCCTTACCAACAGTCGTGGACTCACTAGGATATCGGCTACCCCCCACTCCAGCCTTTCTTCGCCTTCCTAGGTTTCGAACACTTGACCAAGGACCAAATATGAGTGTCATATGAAACCTGGTACCATTGAGCTAGCTTACCTCAATGGTACCAAGTCTCACATAAAGCGCGTACTTATGACTCTAGGGTCACGTCTTTGAAACTTGAGAAGACGAAACAAAGGTGTGTAGGAAGAGGCCACCGATAGTTCTTGTGAGTCCATCCCTCGCTAAGGGTGCACAATGGGCCTAGGCTGAAGGGGGTGTGACAATTGCCACCAATATAAGGATATATGTGCTTGTTAAAAGGAAAACAGAGAAAGAATCTTAAAAGAAACCTGTTTCAAAAATCCTGCCCCAAATGCTCTGGTGACCAGAAGACGACCTTTCACTCTATCATTGACAATGCAGTGGTTATCATCGGGATGTTCATTCTTGATCCTTATGACTTCCTGCAAAACAATGAACTCTCACGTTTTGAACAACAACTCATATAACCAAAATCATAAACCCATCATCCTTAAATAATAAAGATGTTTTTATATTAAAATTGAGCGTACGTACCTCTTCAATACTGGTACTATGGTCGGTGGAAAGCTGTAATGCAACTAACTTCATTTCTTGACCCGAATCCTCATTCTCCAACTTGATTTCGCCTTCATCTCTACCTAACAGCAATCCCTTCACAGGAGAATTCAACTCTATAGCCTTATATTGTGCAACAATGGCTCGGCTATCTCCCACGTTCATCACGTACACATCCTCGTCCCTCATTATAACAACTAACACACACGACCCCATTAAAGCAAGTTCTGGATTTGAATCAATAAGCTTATCCGTCATGTCCAAGTATGCAAGTTCAGTGGCTTCAAGTGCCCTAGACATTGCCCTTAACACTAAATCATGATCCATGGGCCCCACCTTCCTCTTCCTTCCTCCATGAGAAGACTTCGCTTTTTCTGCTGCGACAACCAGTTTATGTTTTGATGATCCATGTTTCAATTTTGATGATAGCCACCGTTTACTAACTGCTGAGCCCGCTTTTCTAATGGAAAATGAGAATCTTTCTGATCCTGAAAAATTAAGACCATGATCACGATCGTCTTCTTCGAGAAATTCCCATAGCCTGCGTCGCCTACTTTCATTTCCTTCCGCTTGAAACATCTGAAGCTTTGTGTCTTCTAAACATACTGAAGTTGATGGATTAGCTTTCTCTGTTTCTTCAACTTCCCAGAACAAACCTTTTAGTTCATTGTAAACAGCACGATAAAGATGGCACATTAGAAATTCCGGCGCGTCGGGGCCGTTGAAGCCGTCGTAAATCCCGACGAACAGCCAGGCGTGTTCTTCTGATACAACCACATGTACCCGATCCTCCCCTGCTTTCCCAAGCGCCCACTGCACATTATGACTCTCACTCTTCATCATCATCTGCGGCTTATCGTCGTTCGACGGAGCTTCCTTTCTGCCCACGGAATTCAACTCCGGCATCACCCCTGGCTGCTTCTTCTTCTCCGAAATGGCCCGATGGAATGCATCGCGCAACCGCGAAAACGCCGTTGTCTTCCGCTTCCTTTTGGTATAAAAATGGCCCAGAGGAGCCGAAAAAGGGACGTGGCTTCTACTTTCTGAGAGGGCACTACGCTCAATTGGACCTGAGAGAAAGTGAGCTTCCCCTCTCGCCGCCGGCAGAATCGGCATAGCTCTAAACGACGACGTGCTTTCGAACCCATTCACAATACTTCCCCTCACGCCACCTTCATGAACGGTATTATCATTTGCTCCATCGTCGATATTTTGCAGTTGGAGAACAGTTTTCCGAGTCGAATTGTTGGCACTCACCGAAGCTCCGGAAATGGCCTTGAACCCGGTTTCATGGTAACCGGATCGGGCTGTGATTACGGACTCTCTGGTGGGAGAGAACCGGAGGGAGTTAGAAGGAGGAGAGACGAACCGATCCGAGTGAGCCGGTGAAATCAAGCGAGCTGAAGATCTGACATATCGGAATGAGTGGCCTAGAGTTCCATCCAGAGACTCCATCGGAGCAGAAATCCCGTCGTGCTGGTCCGGTTGGTTCGTCGCTGTCGTCACCGCCCCGTTCACCGGTTCAAAGCACGAACAGAGTTTGGAGAATCCACGTCCCATCACATTTGACTGCCGCTAATGTACAGTGAGAAAGAAGAAACTCTCGACAATTTTCCGGCGAAGTTTAACGAAACAGAGCAAGAGAAGAAGAAGAAGGAACAGGGAAGGAAATTAAAAGCAGGGGATGCAAGGAAGTGGCAGTAATGTAATTTACAAGAGTGAGAGGTTAAGAGTGAAGACAAAGGTGTTTGTCTCTATGTATGTACTCCCTCTGATACAAGGTATCCTCTAAGTGTATTTAATCATTTTTATAAGATATTTGTTTATTTCTAAAGAACATTAAATTTTTTTTTTTACATGATCATAATTAATAAGATAATGGGTGAGAGTAATAATTAATATGATATTAGAGGTTAGTGAAATTAATAGGGATAATATTAGAAATTACTTAAATTTTAGGACAAATTTAATGACTTTAACTGTTTTTATTAATTTATGAGAAGTGTTAGTTGGTGTCTTATAATAAAGATCAGAAGGAATATAAAATAATCTATTTTTGTTCAGGCAAAAAAAGTATTATTTTTGTTTGTTTTTGGGTTTTTCTTCTTTTTGTGGAATTTTCTGCCTTGTTTTTTTACCACCTCCATGATGTGTGTGCAGTTGTTGTTGGTTACTTGTTTTGGCTTCCAACGAGACGGTTACATCTGGCGCCTTGCAAATGATGTGCTCATTGTGTTACCTCATTTATTTTCTAGCTTAATAATTTTCAATATACATAACCAGTCATTGAATCTGTTGAGTCGATGACTTTTAGGTCAACATTTCAAACTGACTTCAATATCCTGTCATAATAATTAGAATAATATTTAAATGAAAAGGCATGAATCTACAAATATAGAGAACATTCATATATAAACCATACATGATTCAACAAAATGTAGTTATTAAAACCAAGGTATTAAAATCCAGATCGAGTATTGAACTTGTTGGGGTATTAGGTTAAGGACCAGTGAGTCAGACTAAGGCTAAACCGGAGCTAAAACGAGATCAAATCAGTAAGAAATTAAAGATTTTAGACTTATAGTATGAAATTATAAAGGAAAAATTTAAATTTTTTTGTTTAAAAAAAAACTTGAAAGCCGGACCGAACTAGTTTACCAGCCAGTTCGCCGGTTTCTGGATAGGACCGGCTGGTCCGGTCTGGGTTGTACAACATTGATTAAAACACAAATCTATCGCTACTATTTTATTGAACTCAAAACAATATAATTCTAGCACTGATAAGAAAAGAAATAAGGTTATGGTTTATTTTTATCTTGAACATTGTCACAAAATTTCAATTTTGCGGCGAAAATATTTGTTTGAATAATATTGTCCCAAAAATTTTCCAACTATAGCAATTTCACCCCGACCGTTATTTAGATTAAGTTCGACTGTTAGTTAACCAAATATGCTAAGCTGACAGGTAGATATGTCATCCATATCATTTTTGTTAAGGTATAAATTTGTTTTGGAAGTTTTTACTCTAGAGCAACATTGTCACGCAATTTTTTTGGATTCAATATTGCCCTGTAAGTTTTCAAATTGTAGTAATGTTACCTTGAACATTATAAATGTTAGGTTTAACTATTAATTGACCAAATTTACTAAGCTGGTAACGTGAACGACATTGAAGAGGAAGTCACAAATGGAGGAGGAGATCGAAAATAATGAAAAAAAAGATTCAATATATATACTACGCAAGATTATCAAAAACCAGGCCATTGATAACCCTCCATTGGCATACCCTAGCAACAGTTACATCGGAGCCTGGCAAATGTTGTGCCCATTGTGTGTGCAGTAGTTGTTAGCTTTTTAGGTGACGGTTGCATCTGGAGCCTTGCAAATGTTGTGCTCGTTGTGTTACTTATTGGATCCACTTTAGATATGTGTGACCCTCATTTATTTTTTAACTTAATATCACTCGAGTCCTATTTATAAGTCATTTTTAACTAATTCTCATATACCAAGGAGAATTAGTTAACTTAAGTTAGTTAACTCATTAACTATTGGCTAAATTTCTAATTTTACCCTTATTTATGATTGGTTCCAAAAGTCAAAATGAATATATTCTTTTTGTTTATTGTAATTAATAGGGATAAAAAAGTACAAAATGCATTAACTACCCTAAAACTGGATTTATAAATAGGACCATATTTTTTTTTTATCAAAAAGGATTTATAAATAGGATCAGAGTGATAATTTTCAAAATACACGACCAGTCAATGAATCTATTGAAGTGATGATTTTTAGATCAATGTATCAAACCGACATTAATATCCAATTAGATCAGTTATAATTAAAATACTATTTAAATGAAAAGGATAGAACGTTCTTGCATGATGTAACAATATATAGTTATTAAAACACAAATCTATCGCTTCTATTCTTTTTTAAACTCGAAATTATATGATTTGAGGTTTGATAAGGGTTGGGGGGGGGGGGGGGATATATATATATAAAAAAAAAAATCCAATTGTCTGACTCATCAAAATTTTTTTTGGGAAAATCACTCCTAGGTCCCAAACAAGAAAGATAATATCAGAAAGGTCCCTCGAGGTTGTAAAAACGCACTCATCAAGTTGTGAATGCGCGCTTTGGGGTTGTACCCAGGGACCTTTCTGATATTATCTTCTTTACTTGGGACCTAAGAATGATTTTTCCATTTTTTTTACTGAATCAATCAAAGGACTAATTCACCAATTCACTGATCTAACACTTGAGTTGACATTTAATGCATCTGAATTCATAATTTGCAAGAGGATTTAATACCATGTCAATTTTGCATTAGATGTCCAACCAATATGTGAGTATAATTTAAATTTATAAGAAATTACACTATTACTATCATACAATTCATTTCAAACTTCGTACAAAACTTGAAGACCACATCTAGTTTAGTCAACAGAAGTTAGCAAAGATTTAATAGTCCTTAAAAGAAATAAAACGGTTTTACTTGACCTATATATTGCTAAATTGGACCCCAAAAGCCATTGGAAATAATAAATTTTTTCTTGATAATCATTGAATCATCACTATTTCTACATTGAGAGAAATTTTGAGTATTTTGCGAATTTTTGAATTTATTAATAACATTTAGAAGTGCAGTCTTATTCCTTAAAATACTTGTTAAGAGCATTGCTTTTCAACACACAGAAGCAGACAAACTTGGTTTATGATAAAAATCTTAAATTACAAATAATTTTGAAAAATGTAAAGACCAAAACTTACAACTACAAGGGAAATTGATATTTCAGACAGCATAATAAAATTCTTTTTCCTTTGTTCTTTCAAAATAAATTAAAACTTCGAGATCTTTTAGGACAAGTATCTTTAAGTGGTGGCTTTTATATGCAGCCTTGTTTTCGTTTCTTATTTCCCCCATGTTTTAGCTTTTGACCCTATATAATGGTTTTGAATTTATTTCAAATCAGTCACTTTTTGTTCAATATAATTTCTTTTGTTCGCTTTCTCTTATCCTCAAGGTTGCCATTTTCAAACAAAATCAGTCTCTTCCTCAATTTGACTCAACTTTCTCTTTTTCTTCGTCAATATGGAGCTTAGAAGTGTGATATTTTTATGGGACCCACAAATTGCATATACTCCCCTGTCCATAATATAAGTCGCTTCTAGAAGAACGACTTAATCTATAATATAAGTCATTTAGAGAGTAATTAAAACTTATTTAACAATTTTGCACCTATAATTAATGTTGAAATACATCATTAATCCATTATTACAAATTAACAAAGGTTGTATAATGACAAAGGAAGTACCTAACCTAACTCACAACAGAAAAAACCAACTCATCATCTTATTGTTATTAAACTCGTGAGTTGACTCTTCGAGTATAACGACAAAGGAAGTACCTAATCTAACTCACACAATCGAAAAGACCAACTCATCCTCTTATTATTGTTAAACTCGTGAGTTGACTCTTCGAGTTTACGGTTTTTACGTTTCTACTTTACTAAATCGAGTCGAGTCATTAGTAAACTCGTGCTAGTTGTAAACTCGGTTAAATTCACGAATTCACACACCGAGTTTACCATTTTTACATTTCTAGCTTACAAAATCATGTTAACTCACTCTTAAACTTGTGTTAATTTTTTTGATTTTGTCATGCTCAGCGGCTTTATATATAAACTTTATATAAATTTCTTTGTTAAATTTAATAAATTATGAATGTTGATAGATTTAATTTCAATTATTTGGATTTAAAATATATTTAAATCAAATTGTTGTTATTTTTATATTTTAAGTATTTAATTATACACTATTAATACCTATTTAATAATAAAAATAATAAACTTATACGAGTTCACATTCGAGTTTACGATACAAGTTTAGGTCATTATCACGAGTTTACTTAAATTCACAAGTGTGACAATTTAACCTCAAATCCTTGAATTGTGTTCAAAATTCCAAATAATATCAACCTATTTCTTAAGTTTCATTAATTTTATATTCATTATATACAGAATACTTAGTCAACACGAAACGTTAATGCATAATTGCTAGTTCCTTGAACAAATGAAACCGTTTGACTAATGTAGATTCAAATTAAAACCAGAGACAAAAAATAGACAACCCTAATTATCGGTAAGCAATTTATTTAATACAAGGTCACGGCAACAAGCTTTGCCGATAAATAGATTAACTAACTTAGTCAAACTTAACTGTGACAATATTTTGGGAAAAATAACTTGTATATTATTCATTGATGTGAGTGCAATATTTATACAGTAATATCTCATCTAACCTAGAACTAATTATGGTTAGGAATACATAATAGAGGCTCTAACTAAATAACAGAAACTATTATAATTGTTATTTTGCACTTAACACCCCCGCAAGCTGGACTATAAATATTTGTCAGCCTGGATATGAGCTCATGAAACCTTGTCGGATGCAAATGTTTAGTGAAAACATCGGCTAGCTAATCGGAAGAGTGAACTCGTAAAAGATTAATGAGTTTGGATTATTGAAGCTTCTCACAGACAATGTAACAATCTAACTCAATAGATTTAGTTCTTTCGTGAAAAGTGGGATTGGCTGCTATTTGAATAGCTGATTAGTTATCACAATAGAGTAATGTTGGATCAATATGGGAGACGGTGAAATAATTGAGAAGATAAATGAGCCATTGTATCTCACCAGTTGTTGAAGCTAGAGCATGATACTCAGCTTCTGATGATGATTTGGAGATAGTAGTATACTTCTTAGCTTTCCATGAAATTAAAGAAGAACCAACAAATATAGCATAGCCAGTAACAAAACACCGTGTGTCAACATAACTAGCCCAGTTTGAATAACTAAAACTTCTCAATTTTAAATCAGAATCAAAAGAAAAAGAAGATACTAGTTCTAGGAGAGGATTCAATGTAGCTCAAAACGCGATGAGCAGACTGTAAATGAATATCAATTGGAGCAAACATGAATTGACTTAATTGTGGTGTAGCAAAACTTAAGTCAGGCCGTGTGGTTGTCAAATACTGCAATCTCCCAATCAACCTTCGATGGAGCTATGGATTGTCAAGAAGTATACCTTTATCTTGTTAAGGTTTCAAATGGGGATCCATGGGTGAAGAAGCCGGTTTACACGCTAGGTACCCTATGTCTTCAAGTAATTCTAGAGAAAATTTCCTTTGGGGTAGAAAAATACCATCCTTAGATCTTGCAAACTCTTAACCAAGAAAATATCACAGTTCACCATGATCCTTAATGGTAAAAGCCCTATCGAGTTATATCTTGACAGAATTTATTTCAGAAAGATCATTCCCAACCAAAACTAAATCATCTACATAAACTAGAACAATAGTAAATGAGAAAGAATTGGCCTTAAAAAAGAGAGAATGATCAGAAGCTGACTACGGAAAACTATAGGATAGCAAAGATGAAGACAACTTAGAATACCACTGTCTACTAGCTTGCTTGAGACCATAGAAAGACTTTTGCAACTTACAGACCATGTTTAGCTGAGGAGGTGTGAAGCCTTGAGGGATTTCCATGTACACTCCTTCATGTAAATCACTATATAAAAAGGCATTATGAACATCTAATTGGTGTAAAAACCAATTTTTGGCAACTGTTATAGAAAGAAGCAATCAAAGAGTGGTCATTTTTGCAACAAGGGAAAAAGTATCAAAATAATCAACCCTCTCAGTTTGTGTGTATCTTTTTGCAACAAGACAAGCTTTGTGTCTCTCTATTTCACCATTTGGCTTAAATTTTGGTTTTAAAAACCCACTTGTAGCCAATAGTTTTCTTACTAGGTGGTAAAGAAGTAAGGGTCCAAGTTTGGTTTTGCTCACGAACTTTAATTTTTGCAGTCATAACATCCCTCCAAATAGAATGCTTAAAATCTTGATGATAAGTTTTAGGATCAGGAACAAAAGTGACATTAAGAACAAATGTGTATAAGCAAGAGAAAGAGAAGAATATGATAAAACTGAAGATAAAAGATATCTAGAAGAACCTTTGCCTGATGATTGGTCAGTAGAAGTAATAAGGGCATAATGATAATCTTGCAGATATGAAGGAGGGTGGTGAGGTGTAGTGGAACAACGGATAGGTAGGGAATTTGAATATAGGTACTGGAAGGTGATGTATCAGTAAGTGTAGGAGAAGGAAGGTGAAGGTAATATCGCAGGGGAAGGTGAAGGCAAAAAATCCATCTAAACATATAGGTAGAGGTTGGATGGTAGGGTTAGATTTAGAAGTAACACTGTCAGATTTAAAAGAAAACACAAGTTCATGAAAAATGACACATCATGACATAAAAATTTGATTGTTACCCAAATCTAATAAAGTGTATGCTTTAGAACCAGGGGAATGCCTAGAAACATACACTTTCTATCAAATTTGAAGTGATTTGATGCTAAAATAGAAGCAAACATAAAGAGCCAAACACTTTAAAATGAGAATAAGATGGTGGAGCATTATACAAACGTTCAAATGGAGTAAAACTTTGAATAGTAGGTGATGGAAGTTGATTAATGATATAAGTAGCATGTAAAACAATAAAAGACCAATAGGAAATTGGTATATTAGATTCAAACAATAATGCTCTAGAAACATTTAAAATGCGTTGGCGCTTACGTCCAACCAAGCCATTTTGTTGTAGGGTTTCAATACAAGATTTTTGGTGTATGATACCTTTGGATGCATAAAATTGTGGCATTGAGAATTCAACACCATTACTTGTTTGCAAAGCCTTTACAGAGGTAGAAAATTGATTTTCAACAAAAGCAAAGAAATTTTTTAGTTGAGTTTTAGTATCAAATGTATATTGCATAAAAAATAGCCAAGTATATCTAGAATAATCATATACTATTGTGAAAAAATAGCGATAACCTTGAATGGATGGAACTGAAAAAGGGCCCTAAATATCGACATGAATAAAATCAAAGATTTTATTACTTGAACATGTACTTATAGGAAATGAAAGACATTTTTGTTTAGCAAAATGGAAAGTGCCACAAGTAAGGGGTTAGGGAAATTAACAATATCAGGTACTGTCTCATGTAAAACTCAAAAGGTAGAGTCAGAGAGATAATCCATTTGAAGGTGCCATAGCTTGAATGATGAATCAAAGGTGGCAGCGGTTAGGAAGGTATAACACCTTAATTTCATAATCAATCTGATGAGTTTTACGCACCAAATTTAAACCACTAAGCGATACTCCTTTGTAAAGTTTTTTCAATTCCCAACTTCAAGATAGGACTCGAACCTATAGTTGAGTGGGTCTTTCTGAATAATTTTAAACTTTTCAAAAACTATCATAAAATGGTTCATAACTTTTTCGTAACTCATCGTTTCTTAATTCCTTTTATTATTATCAGAGTATTTCTCTACTTAATAAATCGCTCAGTTTATTTGACTAATGGGCTCGTATTGTACGATTACCCCTTTCCTAGTTCATTTATCATGCTTAGGAAACATTCATCCGTCATGTGGGTCATACAATTAACCATATCAAACGTTAATATTTGCAAACAGAGTATAAATCCTTAGCTCTACACTACAACTTCTTCTTCTTGCACATCGTTCTTCATCCCACTTCTATGCACACGTGCCTATATGGTTGGTGAGGAGAGAGTGAGATTTGAGAGAGTCTCAGTAGCAAACTTTGCTATTTATGCATATAAGATACAAAGCTTAATATATGACATACTTGCTTACATAAATTTATGCTAACATATTGACATATTTGCATGCTCAATGTCTAACACATTACACTAATGGCCACAACATAAGAAAAACAGAGCTTCAATTATTCACATATGCTTCATACAATTCATTAAAGCCATTCAACACATCAATGCATAAGCATAATTATCAAGTAAATGCAAGTCAGTAAAGTTTTGTTACCTTTTGTCTTTATGTCCTCTTCTTGTCTCCTTTTCTTCCAACTATTGAAGTTGCTTGAAGATTCTTCCATTTTCTCTTCCTGGCCATCTCATGACCCCTAGATATATAATCACATCATTAGAGTCATGATAATTGAATGTCTAATGTGGCTACATTAGCCTCTAGAACATTTCTCTTATATTTGGACTCTTTTCTTATCTTTGGACTCATACTTGTCCTAAATTACCTTAGGTGCCACAAATTCATGGGTCACCCTAATCTGCCAAATTTGTTACTTAAATATGAAAAATCATAACTTAATCTAGAAAACTTCAAATGGGGTGGTTTAAAGCCCTAGGTGAAGCTCTTTAAATCTACTTTAAGGGAAAAATGCCTCCCACTATCACTTACATGCACATTGTTCCAGAAACTCCAATTAATCCTCACTGCCATAGAAATCATTCCAGATTCAATGCCCAACATCAAAAATTCATATCTTACAACCTACTAAGCCAAATGACACATATTATCCATCAAATTAAAGCTTATGACGTCTGCTATGAATTTAGAAAGTTTAATGGCTATTGGATAACATTTGATCATCTAAAAATACGTTACAATTAGACTATCTCCCAGAAAATGGAGACTGGCAGTACCTAACCTTAAGTTTCAATTCTTGGATTTTCAATCCAACCCTTCTAAAATTATGTTCACAACCTATTCCTATACAATTTCGTGTGTAGAATCCACTCTAACCTCAAAAACACCAAAATCACATTCCTTTTCTATGATTCAGGTCTGGCTGAACAGAACCCTAAATTACCATAAGTTGATTTCTTGCAATTTAACCACAAAACTTATGAAATATCATCTTTAAATCTTGTTTAACTTCATTTCATAATTATAGGATCATTTTAAGGCTCAAACCTTTCTTGGCCGAAATTAGGTCAGTCCTAAAAATATAACAAAACTTAGTAAAATCTCAAGATATTCGGCTCAAATCGAAGCTTATACATACCTCTACACGATTCCATATCTGGTTCTTGATTTGGCAGCAACTCCACTTTGTAGATGGAACAAAACACCTCTAATCAAGAATCCTAAACCATAGAAATGTTGCTCTCACTGAGAGGAACAACATTAGAGAGGACTCTGGGAGCTAGAAATACCGATTCGAGCTTAAATCGGAGCAAGAACACTTTATGTTCTTACTTTCTCTCTTCATTCTCTCCTTTTTCTTTTTCTCCCTATTTTCTCCACGTTTTTTCTCTAATTTTTCTAACCTTGGCTAAATTTAAGGAGCATGAGAGAGAGTTAGGAGTGATTTAGATCTTAATTTCCCATATGTTGCAATCTTATGGTAACATGTGCCCTTGATTAAATCTTAGCCTTCCATGTGTCCTTTTTACTTGTATTCTATATCTTTCTAAGGCCACTTGGCCAACTTGGATAGTTGGGGAAAGAGGAGTCTGATGAATTCCTTTGACCTCCATATTCGTTTCTCGAGAGGTTAATCATGTGATCAAGCCAGGGACCAGTGGATTTCCTTGACTAAGGTGACATATGGTGCCCCAATAGCATGCTAAGCCCTGGTTTAGCAGGTGTCCCAAATCTATTCTTTAATGTTCTTATATCTTTGGGGCATTAAAGAAAATAAAATGGTTAATTTTGAAGAAAGTAATTATATTTTTTGTGAAATCGTCTATGAGGTAGTAAGATTGTCATGCAATTTTGTATGACCAAATGATGAGAAAAAATTATGAAATTTTACAAGGTGAAAGTATGTAACCCCCTTCCTAATTATGATTCGAAATACGTATTTTAAAATGAAATAGAGACCAATAATAATCAAACTCATTTACAATCCCTTCCTTACGGAAAGGTTTTCACAAATATTTTCAAAGATTCTGCCTTACTCTGGTCTCAAATTCCACAACTCGAATATAATTACCCTGTGCAGTTACATCACATTTACATATCAGAGTATACAACAAAATCCCGGCAACCCTCGGGTTTCATACATAAACTAAAGGTTTATAAATTTTCATTAGGGGATTACACCACTGTCTCCAAAACAATATTTATAAGATATACGGTGATCTCCCAACAAAACATGATATCCAACACCAAAATATAAATCTCCCTAAGGAGCCTTATCCGCCCTTGGTCGTCTCCTTTCCCTTAGAGCCACTTGCCCTGTCTGAAGGTTTGTCAATGGAAAGAATGAGATTCAAAAGAATCCTAGTAGTAACAAATCACTCATACCACATGTAATCACAAAGCATGCAAGAAAATCATCAAGCAGCATCACAACATAAAGCACAGCACGCAGGCTGCCACATATGCACATAATCACATAATCTCATCCCCCGTATTCCACCGCCCCGAAGGCACGGTCCTCCCACTGTCAACACCAATGGGCCGCGGGTGAAGGTTTCACAAATAGCCTTTTGGCTTTCACATATAGCCTTATGGCTTTCACATAGTCTCATCCCCCGGATTCCACCACCCCGAAGGTACGATCCTCCCACCATCAACACCGATGGGCCGCAGGTGATAGACTCACAAACAATGATTAAACAAACATACCATGTATCACATATAGTATAAGGGAAAAGAGTCACTACCTTGTTCTTTCCTGACGTGCGCCGGCACAGGTTGCTTGCGATTAGGACAAATGTCGAACCCTATAAACCAAAGTCAAGGACGACAGGTTTTTCTCTATTCCAAATTCTCACCTTCAGAACACTTAAAGTTAGTTATCACTTGGACTCTTTAGGTGGCTACTAGAAGCCTAGACACATGCCTAAAGGGTTGGGGAGTACTATCTCAAAGACCACCTCTTAGTGTGCATCGCAAAACGTGCTAACCACTGGGCTCACAACTTAGTCCTAGAATTCCAAAATACAATTTAGACACTTCCATAGTGTTTCTGGGGGTTATATGAGCATATTATGAAAATTTACAAAAATGCCACCAGAGACCCGGCCCGGCCGTACCTGGTCCGGCTGTACTTTTCCTGAAATTTTGACATGGGCTATTCTGACATATTTTCACCCAAGGAATACATTTTCGAACTCAAAATTATCAAATTCAATGTCAAATTACAACATTACCCTTGGCAGCCTTACTTTAAGGGTTTTAGGGGCGTTTTCGTAATTATGCTTTTTCGGCCTTTTCCGAAAAAGTGACCAACTGTAACCCCACCTAATTTTCACTCCTGAACTCAATAGAACCATCAAATCATTGAAAATCCAACTCTAACCCTCAGATCTAGCCCTGGCCGAAATCTTGGCATACTTTGGGAAGAATCGGTGTTTTTCGGTTTCGGCTCCGTAAACGTGTTCCTTTCTACTCCTAACCACTTTATTAATCATTACATTAGGTTACAACTAACATTAAGACCCAATTTGGGCAGCATAACCCCTAGGCCATATCATTTCCAAACTTTAAAACCAATGGCAATCTGGCGAAATTTCACCGATTAAATTGCCCATAACAGCCAGAATAAGCAATATACGAAAGTTTGGAAGTTACCTCAAGCTCCCACTAGCTTTTCCTCAAGGTGGCTGAAAACCCTAGCCTTAGAACACCCAAATTTGTGCTCCACAAACCTTGAAGAATATAGAAGAATAGCTTAGGAGCAGAGTTATACACGTTAAGTAAGGATTTACCGAAGAAATCGACTTACCGTACAAGTTCTCTTCTCCTTCTCTCTCTAGAATTTCTCACACCTTCTCTCTCTTGATGCAGCTGAATATCATGGTTTTGGGCTGATGGAGGAGGTGGATGATGATTTAATATAATATAATATTATTTTCTAATTATTTACTAAATTTCCATCAATTTCGGATTTTTACAAAATTCTGGCAGATTTCTGCCCAAACTTTGAAAAATTATAACTAATTCTAGAAAAATCAAAATGAGGTGATCCCAAAGCCAATGGAAATATATTTAAGTCCTCTTTATTGGAAAAATATGGATCACTGCATTTAATAACCTCAAAAATACAGAATTGCACAAAAGTCCATACTGCTCCAAAACAGATTCCAGTTTCCATCCCAAACTTTGGAAAATCATAAATCTTAGCTCAAAAATTGAAATGACACAAATTATATATCCATTTTGTAGCTTGGCATGTGAAATTTAAGACTGGAAAATTTCAGAATTTTTAGACACCATTTGCCTATTTAAAACGTCCATACAAATCGACTGCCCTGTACAGAGTTTCAATGGACAAGTTTCCAACTTTTGCACAATTGTTCCCAATGGTTCCAATTTCACAATAAACACTCTCCCCACACGAATTTTCACAAGGAAGCCATTGGAATCATTAAAACATCCAAATTCCCATCACTCATTCTCTAAAAGTATTTATTCAACAATAACTATAGTCACTTTTGAAGTCATTAGCCCTTAATCGATTTTTGGGATATTACAAAGTAGACATCCTAAGATTTAATTTGATAGGTAATATGACTCAATTAGAGCTACATACAAAAAGATAAGGATTTTTGAAGTTAGATCAGAAAAACTGGAAATTTTCTGGAACAACATGCAAAGATTGAAATTCTGGGAATTTTGTGATTTCAGCTAGCAAAATTATATATTTTTTCTTGAAACCAAACTCAATAAGGGTTCTATAGGCTTTGGAATCACTTCAATTCTATTTTTCTAGTATTAGTTATGATTTTTCAAAGTTTGAGCAGAAATTTGCCAGAATTTTGTAAAAATCCGAATTTTGGAAAAATGGTGTCATAAAGAAAAACGATATAAAAAAATAATCATCTCCTTCCTTTAAAACTGACGTGAATTTCAGTTTTAGAGAGAGAGAAGATTTGAGATTTTTAGAGAGAGAAAGGGAGGAAAAACTTGCAAAGGTAAGTGTTTTCTTCGGTGAATCGGTTCCTAATGCGTATAACTCCGTTCCTAAGCTACTCTTCTATGTAATTTAAGGTTTGGATGCTGAATTTCTTTTGTTGAAGTGAGCTAGGGTTCAGCCACCTTGAGAAAAAGCCAGAAGGAGCTTGAGGTAACTTCCAAACTTTCGTGTATTGCTTATTCTAGCTGCTGTGGACAATTTAACGACGAAATTTCGCCAGATTGTCATTGGTTTTAATTTTTGGAAATAGGTTGGCCTAGAGGTTATGCTACCCAAATTGATACTAAATGGTAGTTGTAACCTAATGGAATAGTCAATAAAGTTGTTAGGAGTAGAAAGGAACGTGTTTACGGAGCCGAAACCGAAAAACACCGATTCTTCCCAAAGTATACCAAGATTTCGGCTAGGGCTAAATCTGAGGGTTAGAGTTGGATTTTCAATGATTTGATGGTTCCATTGAATTCAGGAACAAAAATTAGGTGGGGTTACAGTTGGTCACTTTTTCGGAAAAGGCCGAAAAAGTATAATTACGAAAACGCCCATGAAATCCTTAAAGTGGGGCTATCAAGGATAAATTTGTAATTTTACATTGAATTTGATAATTCTAGTCCAAAAATGGATTCCTTGGGTGAAAATATGTCAGGATAGCCCATGTTAGAATTTTGATAAAAGTACGGCTGGACCGGGTATGGCAAGATTAGGCTGGGCGAGGTCCTCGGGGGCCTTTTAGTAATTTTCCAAAATAAACTCATATAACCCCCATAAACACTACGGAAGTGTCTAAATGGTATATTTGGAATTGTAGAACCAAGTTGAGAGCCCGAGTTGATGGCACACAAATCGAGGAGAAAAATTAGAGGTAGGGAATTTACTTCTCCTGCATATATTTGATATTTGTATTAGTGTGTTGATGCATGTTATTGCTTTGCTTGATTATGTGAAACATGTATGAATGATTTGAAGCTATGTTTCAATTTATGCTATGGTTATAAGTATATTGTTCGAAGCATTGAGCTTACAGATTTTTCATTGTGTGAGCATGAGTTATGTGATGCAAGCATGTCATGCATTAAACATTTATCATACATGCATATTGGTATTGTTTTCCTACTGAGATTCTCTTGAATCTTACCCTCCCCCTACCAACAATTTAGACAGTGAATACAGACGGTATACAGAGATCATAGACGAGACTATACGAGAGCGAATTGCGATAGTAGAATAAAGACGGGAAGATGTCTCCATTTTACTGGGATGTGTTTAGATACCCTAGTAGCCTTGTGTGGCTACATTATTTGAATTTATCAGGTACAGACCCCTATAGAGAATCTATGTAATCATGCACTTATTATCAGTATATTCATGTTATTCCTGTGTTGCCTACAGAACCGTATATCGTTTTTTGTGAATACTCTGAAAAAAGGTTAAAACAAGGTAAGGGCGTGACACTTCCCAAATTGGGCTTAATCGTTTGCCTAATACAGACTTTTCCTCAAATTCTTAGGTCCAAAATTTTGGATTTTACAGAAGGTGTGACTGATGGTAGCATATCTACATTGAGAATATAAAGCCCTTCCAAAAGTTTAGCTGAAACAATCATCAGAGAAAGTTGGAGTAAGTGTATCTAATAAGAATTGGAGGAAAAAGTCATGAAACAATTGAGGGACATGGATAGCCTTGAAACAGAGAAAATGTTGAAAGAAAAACTAGGAAGCTGAAGAACATTTGTTAATACTAAAGTAGAAGAGAGATGTGTTGTTCTTGAAATAGAGGCAAGAGCTTGAGAACCTATGGGGAGACTAACAAAAACTGGGGAAATAGAATGACAAGAGGAAAAAAAATCCAAAGAACAACAAACTTGATCCGTTGCACCAGAATTAATAATCCATGTAACAATATTCTTAAAGGAAAGAGAATTATAGATACCTACAACTAAAAGAGAAGCTGAAGTAGAGGGTTGAGAAGAATTCAAGAAAGCAATAATCGGTGATATTGTTTAGTAGACAATTGAGGCATAATAGAGGCTATTGAAGAAGACTGCAAAGGAGAAATGGACTTTGCAGTAAATGTTTCTTGAGCTGAACCAGAAGCCTGAGCTAAAACTTGATTAACCATAGCAAATAGAAGAGTGAAATTTGAAGCCAGGTGGAAAGCCATGCTTGCAATAGCACATTTCTTCAGTGTGACGAGGCTTACTTCAATAAGTGCACGTCTTATTGTTGTTTGTCTTCAGGCCAGAAGAAGGAATATGCTATCCTTTAATAAAGAGAACCTTAGATTTAGGAAGAATATGATTCTCACATTTTTGTTGAAGCACTAGAGAAAAAACATGATTTATAGGGGGCAAGGGATTGAGGAGCATGATTTACGACTTGACTGAACCATATTGTTCATTGAGACCTTTCAGAAATCTAATGACATAATCTTCCTATATGTGATTTTAAGCACTACTGGTAGATCCACATGAACAAGCCTTCAAGGGTCATTATATTGGATAATTCATCCCATAATATCTTTAGCTGAGTGTAATATTCACTAACACTCAAACTATAGATTTCATCCTGAAGATCAACAATACAAAAAATATCCGATTAAAAATAACAAGATCAAATATCAGACCAGATTTCAAAAGCTGGATCAAACCAGAGAATTACTCTTTGGGATTGATGGAGATAGAGACTTAGTAAGCCAACCTTGAACGAGATTATTGCAACGCTCCTAAGCTGGAAACAAAGGATTAGAAGGCGGCAGCGGCCAGTGGAGAAATTGTTCTGTCAACGAACTTTAGCTTATTTTTGAAAGCAACACCATTCGCATGGCCCTTACCTAGCTATGGTAGTTTGAACCATCAAGAGGCGGATCAACCAGTACCAAGGTGGGATTTTCGTTAGGGTGAATATCAGGGTTATCTAACCCTGATCGGACTGGCCAAACCGGATCGAAAATCGGCGACCAGCCCACTAAACCAGTCCGGTCTAATGACCCGATCCGGGTCAAGTTTTTCGATTTTTTAAAAATTTGTCTTTTAGAATTCCATACTATAAGCCTAAAATATTTCATTTCTAACCGGTTTGGTCCCGGTTTAGCTCCGGTCTAACCCATTGACCCTTGACCCAACACTCCAACCGGTCCGGGTTTAATTACCTTAGTGAATATAGTAAGGGCTGGCTTGTTCGAAAGTTGCATTAGAAGCCGTGAGAGAAGAAAGAAATCAAAGAAGATGAAGGGTATTGAAGGGAAAAGAGAAAAGGGGTCGAAGGATAGAAAAGGGAAATTGAAAAGGACGAAATGGGAGACGGAAAAAATCACAATGCTCTGGATACCATGTGACAATATTTTGGGAAAAATGAATTATATATTATTCATTGATGTGAGTACAATATTTATACAGTAATATCTCATCTAACCCAAAACTAAGTATGGTTAGAAATATATAACAGAGTCTCTAACCAAAAAACAGAAACCATTACAATTGTTATTTTACACTTGGCATTAACATCCAATCATATATAAAAAAATTCCTATAGTCAATGGGAAAGGAAAAATATCATGAAGTTCAAATCTATATCACGAGCATGGTGAGTTAACGAACTGGCACAAGTATGTATTGGCTTTTTATTAAGGTTATATTATTAGGTTGAGGCATCAAGAGCTCTCTTATCATATTAAATCAATCATTATAATATAAGGAACATGTACTCGGTAACCACTGTATAATTTGCAAAGAGAATTTTGTAATTACATAAGCAATTTTCTTCTGGTAAAAATAAAAATAGATAGATGATGAAGAAAAGAAATGGAAGACACCAAGTTCTTCTTCATTTGTTTTTTGCCAACAAAGTTAATCTTCTTAATAAGGAATCGACAAAAAAAAAAAAAAATACATATTTTAACCGTAGTTTTAAGAACCACAATTTATACTTTCAAGAAAATAAGTTATGAAAAGTATCATTAATTTTTTAAATAAATATATACTCATACGCTAAAAATTGTATAGTTTTGTTTTACAAAGGGAAGACGACCTGTCTCAGTATCTTAGAAATCCAAGTTTTTTCATGTTAATTAGTCCTACCACTATATTTTCACCAAGTGCAACTTGACTTCTTTCGAATGTGAAATGTCTTAAGGGGTATATTTTGATTAATTTTTTTTGGTGTATTTTAATTGAAAATAAACTTTATATCCTTTTTTTTCGCACAAAAAACTTTATATACTTAATTTAGATGCCCAACAAGGTTTAGGGATATAATAATTTGTACCATTTAAATACATAAAGATCATTAGCTTATCTTAACTGTTTACCGTTCATTTCGTATGTAAGATTAGCAATATAATAATTTGTTAATTATTTCACAAGCAAATTGGAGGGGGCAAAAAATAATTTTATACTCCCTTCTATTTTTATTATAATATATATTTAGGAAGGTAATCTTGATTTTAAATATAAGACATATTTTTTATATTTATCAATCTTTTACTAATTTACTTATATTAATGTTCTCTCAATAATAATTAAGGAGAATAGAAGAAGAGAAATTAAGGAAGATGATTAGGGTACTTTAGAAAATACATATCATATTAACTAACTTCCTTAATCTAATCAAATTAAGTAAATTATGTTTTATATTAAGGACAAGAGGAGTAATAATTATGGAAAGTCTTCAAGGGAAGCTTTTTCCACTGAAGTCAAAAGATAATCCTCTTTAATGGATGAATTTTTTTGGGGCACTTTAATGGATTATTAATTTAATATAGAGAAAATGCAATAAATGCTAAATAAATCCGTATTATATTTTAAAAAAATTTATAGATGCACATTCACATTAGATTACTAGCAAGATTAATGTACTTCTTCATTCCGTTCTTTTTTCCTTGAAAAAAAAAAAGGAGCTTAAAGTCTGCCTTTCTTTTTGGGTAATAGAGCTGTCACTTTGTCATATGGAATGAACATTGGCCTAAGGTTTAGATAAAGTTGGTCAAATTATTCACCAAAAAATGTAAAGTTCGGTGCAAGAAGGAACGAAATGCCCAAACCCTAAACACCAATGCTCCTAAATGTTCGAAAAAGGTCTATGGTTGGAATATGATGTATGTGTACTTTTAAAATTTTAACAATATTACATAAACTGGCATAAAGTAGTAATGAGATTTGAGAGTGGAAGAATAAAAGAAACTATTCGATACCCCTTCAATTTTTTAGCATTAAAAATTATGATTTTGACCTTCTCTTTTATTCTCTCTGTCTCAATGTAAATTAAGTGTATTTCAAATTTACATGAAAAGAGTTGGTTTTTGCCATTATAAAAATTAAAAAGGGTTAAGGAGAAATATTTTTGTTGAACTATTTTGAAAGAGTATTGGTTATTCTAAATTTTCTATTAGAGCAGTGTTATCTCGAGTGTCAAAATCATTGCAATATATCTTATAAACTAACATACTTTGACTGTTAATTTCAGACTAACTTTTCTTAAAAAACATTAATTTTTGCCCCTAAAGTATTCTTGAAAGAATAACTAGCACCCTAAAGTTCACTAAATGCAGCAATTGGGACTTTGCTTTCTGTGTCTTTTTATTGAAACATGAGGTAAAATTGTGTGTAAAATGTCACATGTTTTGCAATTAGATATTTATTAGTTAAAAGAATTTATCAACCCGATAATGAAAACTAGCAATTTCGTCACAAATTCAATGAATGGATGCTATTTGATTTGCCGCTTAAGAATTAATTGGCAAAACAAAAAAAAAAATTGTTAGGCCAAATCAGTGAATAGATTAGACTAAGTCAGACAAACTGAGCTTATCGTTTGACAAGAGCCTAAAATATAAGCTTATATGGAGGTTTCAAGAGATTAGATTAGGCTTGAAACCTTTTTGAAGGGATACTTTAGGCCATACCTGTAATTTAAATAAGGGAAAAGTATTTTGAAGGTACATCTCAATTGTAATTTGTTACCTTTACATTTTTCTTTTTTAATTAAATTCTTAACTTTACCTTGTTTGCACAATTAACTCTTGGACATCGGCTAACGCCTAACAATACTAACAAAATAAAGGTATAGGATTAATGATTGTAACATAGTAAAATTAAAAGATTTAGTTAAAAAAAACAAGTATATAGATATCAAATTAAAAATCAAAGAAAAATATATGTATTATCACAATTTATAGTAGGGGAAAAAAATTAGCAAAGGCCTTTAGCCTAGTGGCGTAAAGCTCCTCTCTAAATTGGAGGTCGTGGGTTTAATCCTATTTGTATCTTAAGCAAACAGTCTGCCCTCTTAATTCAAATAGGAAAAAAAAAAGAAGATAAGAAAATTAATCTAAAGAGTTAACTTTTGAAAAGTTAGGCCTTACAAATTTTTAATACTATATATTTGTCAAGGTGGGTCAAATTTATAATATATACTGTACTGATTTACGTAAATAAGTTATATTGGGTTTTAGATGGAATAATCTTAATAAGAACATTTTGAGAATGAGTTAGAAAAAAGGATTATGGGGGATTTTGCCAGTGAAGTTTTTATTAAGGGGTAATTTTGTTTTGGAAGTTTTTGAGGGTGTAATTTTACTCCGAAAGTGTAAAAAATGAAACAAAGTTTTTCCTGGACGTTATTTTATTTAATTTTGACCGTTAGTTGATAAAATATGTGAGCTAATACTCCACATGTCATCCGTGTCATTTTTGTTGAAGTGTAAATTTGTCCAAGAAGTTTTAAATCTAACTTTTAAAAAAATGAAGTAGATGATATATGGCATTCCGAGGCAAATTTGAGCTTTAACAAAAATGACTTGATGAAATATGGATTGTAAGCTTAATATATTTAGTCAATTAACGGTTAACATTAACTGGGATAACGGTCAGGGTAAAATTACTCCATTTTTTATACTTCTAAGATAAAATTATTTTTCGGATCAAAATTACTTATAAGTGAAAATTTTTGAAATAAAATTATCCCTTAAAAAAAAAAATGGGTGGACAAAAAGTTATAAGAGTTATAATTGTCAGAATCTTGTCCCATAAGACAATAAGAATAATTTTTGAAGTTTCATTAAGATTTTTTTGGGTAGGGATCAAATTTATTGGGGGATGGTTGGGTCCAGCAGCAAACAAAAGATGGTCAAGGCCTTTTTTGACACAGTGAGGGATATGGGTCCAAGCAGCTTCCCTGCGGATCTTCCTATGACGTCATCCCTGTCGGCACTTTTTCACACTCTCGTCTGCCCGTCGCCATTCACTTGCGTCCATGTCAAATTGTCCCCTGTTCTTTTTAATTCATCTCATATAATTAATAATTCAACATGTGATTTTTTAATTTGAATTTTGTCGTAATTAAGAAGTTAGTCGATGGTAAATGACGGTATAATTAATATTTAATCTTTCTAAGACATAAATAAATGAAATATCTTTTAGGAAAATAGATGTATTCTCTCAAGTCAATTTTTTTTTTTCAAGATAAGGTTAATAAGATATAAGTGTTATGAATTTTAATTATGTGAATGTCTAATGATTCATATTCTAGTCAACATTCATAAATATGTTGTCGATAAACTAAAAGGCTATTTAATAATATGAAGAGTTATATAGTATTAATTGCACAATTTATTATATATTAATTGTAACCCTTAGTAATGACTTTTGGAGGCTATAAATAGAGGCCTTATACATATCATTGTAATAACAAGAAACACATGTGAATGAGAATTGCTCTCCTTCCTTTCTCTCACCATTTTAGGCCTTATCGTCTTGCTCTTCTCTAGCTCTTATATCATATTTCTTTTATTTTTACAACACATTATTAGTACAAAAGCTCTAACAAAGTTATGTTTATCTTATCATATTTTTAACGTTTTCATCTATGTTCTTCTATGGAATCTTTATTTGATCTATTTGGGATAATCTGAGCAAATATATGAAATTAAAGAAAATTTTACCAATTGTTATTATCATCAGGTTCTATGGCTAAGATTGGAGATTGTTACTATTTTTATATCTTATTTTAATCTCCTTTACGAGTTCTTCTATATTATTGATGTTGTTACTTTTATTATGGTTAAAAGTCATATGTAATGCCCCAAATTTCGATTAAGGGCTAATTACAATTATTGTGAATGATTATGTGGATTAATGTAGATTTAAGATCTGGATTAAATATTGGGAATGTCCAACACCTTGTATTTTAGCATAATTATGTGATGAAATAATTATTGGGCTAAAATAAGGGTAAATGGTGTATAAAGAAGAGGAAAAGAATTAATTATGTGTTATGTGGCAATTTTAATTAATGTGCCATAATCAGTGAGAAATTGGAAGAATGGCCATAAGTTAGTGATTAATAGAGAGATTAATTACTAACTAAGAGGAGAAATGAGATGTGTGACCAAATGGCTAATGGAGTGGTTAGAGTAACTAATTGGTTATTTGCTTTATGAGAGCCAATGAGGTGGAGACATGTGGCAAGGATGAGAAAGGGTGTTGGAAAAGTCAAATGGCCTTATTTTATTGTTTTCTCTCCCTCTCCCTCTCTCTTATGCGAATTCCCTCTCTCTTATGCGAATTGACATGGGCTTGGGGGGCAGAAATTCTGCACCTCACCCTCATCTTCATCATTTCACTCGCTCCCTCTCTCTTGTTTGTTCTCTTGCGCCATTGTTGAAGGAGAAAGAAGGAAGGAAAGCTTGAGATTAAGGTGAGTAAATGACCTCAAATGCTCAAACTCTCTTCTTTAAAGTTGTTCCTTGAGTTGAGAGCTTCACTTTCATGATTTTAGATTTGTCATTTGATGGTGTTTGAGCTCTCACGAAATTGTGGACTTAGGTGAACCAAAGAACTTCTTTGGGAAAGTTGTTAAGGTAAGTGAAAGCTTCATTTTCATATAAATTTTGTGGCCATTTGTTGGGCCTTGAATTTCTAGAAATTTTGCCCTAATTTTCATGATTTAGGGTTATGGGGGAGTATGGTATGTTATTGTTATGGAAATGGTGCCTTGTTTAGTGTTTTGAAGTGATAGAATTACATTGAAGCTTAAAAGTGAAGTTTGGCCACTTTGTGTTGGTTTTTGTGCATTGGGCAAAACAGGGCATGTCAATGAGTTGTGATTTTGGTCATTTTGAGGTTACCATTATGTTCCTTGTGAGAAATTGTATGGGAATAGGTTTGGTTATTAATTTTGGAGTCATTGAACACTTTGGTAGAAAAGTTGGAAAATCTGTCTTGTGTGAACTCTGTTTGGGCATTCAGTTTGTACGAATGTTTTGAATGACCAAATGATTTTGGAAAATTCTGAAACTTTTCAATATTAAATTTCACATCCCAAGCTTCAAAATGGATATATACTTTGTGTCATTTCGTTTTGTGAACTAAGAGTTATGCTTTTCCAAAGTTTGGGATCAAAACTGAACTCTGTTTTGGGGCAGTGTTGAGTTTTTTGTAATTCTGGAATGTTTTGGTGATTTCCAGTAATATTCCATATTTTTCCAATAAATAGGACTTAGATACCTTTCATTTGGCTTTGAAATCACCTCATTTCTATTTTTCTAGAATTAGTAATGATTTTTAGAAGTTCAGCCAGGAAACAGAATTTTCTTGGCCGCAGCCAAAGGTTATGAACCGTGGCCCAAGACCTTCTGTGCATCCATTGGCCACGGCCCATGGGTAGGCTGGTCGCGGCCAAACCCCAAAAATCAGTATTTTGGACTTTTAAAAGGTGACCTTTGGTCAAGTGTTTCTCAAGCCTTTAGGCATGTGTTTAGGCTTTGATTAGCCACCTAAATGTCATGAATGGTAACCAACTTTAAGTGTTATGAAAATGAGAATTTGGAAAACAAAATGATCCTATGTCCTTGATTTGGTTATAGGGTTGGGTATTCACCCTGATTATGGTTTGATATCCGCTCGGATCGCGAGTAACTGATGCTGGAGCATACGTGGAAGAATAAGTATAGGGAACTTACCTCTCCTGCATGTATTGATATTTGTGTTTGTGTATTGATGCATGTTATTGCTTTGCTTGATTATGTGAAACATATATGAATGATTGAAGCTTTGTTTCTATTTATGCTATGGCCATGAGTATGTTGTTGAAACATTGAGTATGCGGATATATCATTATGTGAGCATAAGTTATTGTGATGCAAGCATGTCATGCATTAAACACTTATCTTGCATGCATATTGGTATCTGTTTCCTACTAGGATTCTCTAGAATCTCACCCTCCCCTACCAACATTTTAGATAGGACAAGTAGCTCGAGGAAGGAGCAAGCGACTAGGGGCAGCGAGAATCCCTTATGGGCATTTGGATTTGGTAGTTGGTTATCGTTATATGCTGGGATAATTGTATATGTTCGGATGATAGATTAGAATGTTTATTTGGATTAAGTATTGTGTAATCCCATTTGAGAAATTGTAAAGGGCGTATGTGCTCTACGTATCTTTAGTGAAGATATGAACCCGGGATTGCCAGTATTATTATTGTGCACTCTGATATTTATATGAATGTGATTTATCTTCACAAGGTAATTGTATTCAAAATATGAATGTGAGACCAAGTTAAAGTGTTTGTTAAAGAAATTTGTGAAAACCCTATATTAAGGATAGGAATGTAAATGAATTTTGATTATTATTGGTCTCTATTTCATTTTAATCGTGTATTTCGGATATAATTATGGAGGGGGTTACATCATACACCTTTGATTTCATATTCTGACAGAAGCCATATCCCTTACTTGAGTGGTCATTCGAGTAAGCCATCACAGAATTTGCTCATTACTCCGCTTACTTCAAGTAATGCTTTGCCACTTTGTTCAAATTTATTTGTTTGTTATCAAATCCTTTTATATCATTGATCCAATCTTTGTTATCATCAAAACATATGAGATCTAACACTAACCACTAAATACACCATCCATATCATAACAATGATTCATTCTCAAACTAAACCCAACATGATTTTCTCACCAAAATCCATTTTGGGGTAACCTCAGGTACATACTTCTTATTGATATTCCTTTTAGGTTTGTATGCATAATACCTATTGTTCTTTAGCTTTGGTCTAATCTATGTTCGTTCTTTTTGCTCCCTTGACGAAAATGGCTTTACACTACTAAACACGGAGGTGAAGGTCTATCGTGTAACCCCTTTCGTAATTATGATTCGAAATATGAATTTTAAAATGAAATAGAGATCAATAATAATCAAACTCATTTACAATCCCTTCCTTACATAAGGGTTTTCACAAATATTTTTAAAGTTTCTGCCTTACCCTGGTCTCAAATTCCACAACTCGAATATAATTACCTTATGTAGTTACATCACATTTACATATAAGAGTATACAGAAAATCTCGGCAACCCCTGGGTTTTATACATAAACTAAAGGTTTATAAATTCCCATTAGGGGATTACACCACTGTCTCCAAAACAACATTGATAAGATATACGGTAATCTCCCAACAAAACATGATATCCAACACCAGAATATAAATCTCCCTAAGGAGCCCTATCCGCCCTTGGTCGTCTCCTTTCCCTTGGAGCCACTTGCCCTGTCTGAAGGTTTGTCAATGAAAAGAATGAGATTCAAAAGAATCCCAGTAGTAACAAATCACTTATACCACATGAAATCACAAAGTATGCAAGAAAATCATCAAGCAGCATCACAGCATAAAGCACAGCACGCCGGCTGCCACATATGCACATAATCACATAATCTCATCCCCCGTATTCCACCGCCCCGAAGGCACAGTCCTCCCACCATCAACACCGATGAGCCGCGGGAGAAGGTTTCACAAATAGCCTTTCGGCTTTCAAATATAGCCTTACGGCTTTCACATAGTCTCATGCCCCGGATTCCACTGCCCTGAGGTACAATCCTCCCACCGTCAACACCGATGGGCCTTAGGTGATAGACTCACAAACAATGATCAAACAAACATATCATGTATCACATATAGTATAAGGGAAAAGAGTCACTACCTTGTTCTTTCCGATTGTGCTCTGGCGCAAGTGGATCACGAACAGGGCAAATATCAAATTCTACAATTCCAAATGCACCATTTAGACACTTACATAGTGTTTCTTGGGGTTATATGAGTCTATAATGAAAATTTATAAAAATGCCCCTGGGGACCCGGCCGGACCCATCGTACCCGATCCGGTTGCACTTTTCCTGAAATTCTAATCTAGGCTATCCTAACATATTTCCACCTATGAGCTTAATAGCTCATTCATTTCATTGATATATATGCTAAGGGAGTATAACACATATATATATAGGAAAAACGAAATACACAGATGCAATGGGAACACAGAGAAAAACAGAAATGATGTTAGGTGTGTTAGAACCGGCTGACACCCAAGAGGGGGGGTAAATTGGGTGTAAGATAAAAACTTAAGAACTTTAAAAATCTTTTTACATTTTAGAGGAAACAATAAATCATAAATCACAGTTAGATATTTAAATGATATATGCTAGCAGTATAAGAGCTTAGGGAAGAGAATATGCAAACTGTGATTTATCCTGGTTCGGTCCAATCCACGATGACCTACGTCCAGTCCCCAGGCTCCTCCTGAGATTTTCAATCCACTATTTTCTTGTTTAATCCAGACACAAAAAAAGCCTTTACAAAGTTCTCACCAAGATACTCCCCCTTACAACATGTCTTACGAGCAGAGCAATCCCGAAGACCTTTCCCTCCTGCTTACCTGTGCAAGTCTAACGAGCAGTAACGTTCTCTTCTGCTTACACCACTGTAAGTCTTACGAGCAGCAACGTTCTCTACTGCTTGCACCTTGTAAGTCTTACGAGTAGAAAGTTTTACCGGCGATTCTCTCTATACTTGCCCGTAAGGAAATCAACCCACTCAAGGTCCCTCTACCTTGAGATCAATTCAGAAATACAATAGAAAGGATTTACAAACTCTCTCACAGAGTGGATATAATGGACACTGAAGTACAATACAAAAACTCTCTCTCAAATATACATGATATGGAAAATAGATAAGAACAGAGAGTATTCGGGTAGAAGTTGATGATTCATAATCTTATCATGTTCTATGTTGTCATTGTCTGCTTGAATCTTCTGTATTTATAGTTGAGTAGGATATGACCGTTGTGAGTATTTCAACTTATCCGTTGAGTCCGTTGCTTCGTTCGTCCGTTGCTTGAATTTGAAAACTAGCCGTTACGAACGTTTGACGCTCCGCTTCCGTAAAGTCAGCTTTTGACTCTTCACATCATATCTTCATTGTATTCCTGGAGAAATACATTAAACACTAATACAATGAAGTGTTAGAGTGATTAGAAGCAATAAGAATGAGTTTTATGATCATTCTATTGATTTCCAGAATCTTCGGGACGTTGCTCTGTTTTTCTGGGAAGCATTACTCGAGTACTTACTCGAGTAAACATCAAGTTTCTTCACAGCTTACTCGAGTAGTGACTTGAAGTTCTCTCTTCATGCACAGTGCTTTACTCCAGTAGTGACTTGAAGTTTTCGTCAATAACTCTTCATGTACAGTGATTTACTCCAGTAGTGACTTGAAGTTTTCGTCTAAACAGTGCTTTACTCCAGTAGTGACTTGAAGTTTTCGTGCTTTACTCCAGTAGTGACTTGAAGTTTTCGTCAATAACTCTTCATGTACAGTGATTTACTCCAGTAGCTACTCCAGTAATTCTTTTGCAACTTCATAGATTATTGGGGTAACACCTCGAGTAATCCTTTAAAAAACTTTTGATGAACTTCAGGTTTTTGCTTACCACAGTGAGTTACTCGAGTAGCTCCTCGAGTAACATTGGCAGTGGTACAAAATGCCGAGAGCAACTGCAAGTGACCTACATGGTTACTCGAGTACTTACTCGAGTAAAGTCTTTTGTTTTCAACCAGTTACTCGAGTAGTGCCTTCAAGTGAATTCTTGATTTTGACTCGAAACATGGCAAATTATATATCATCGGAAAGCCCTCATTATCTACATTCCAATGCAACAAGAATTAACTCCAAACTCGTTGTGTACAGAAAGTTATGATCCAAAGAGTATCTACTGTTCTTAGACAATCCTGAAATCATGAGCAGCAACTTCCAGAAGTCATAGATCTTAGGATATAGCTTCAAATTTGACAAATTATGTATCCATGGAAAGCTATTTGAGTCTTCTTTAATATGGCACCGGTTTTGTCTCAATCTGATATGTATTTGAGAGTTATGTCTAAAATACCGAAGCTGTTCTGGAATATGACGGTGATTCATGAGTCAACTTCAACAGATCATATCTCCCTCATCTGAACTCCTTTGAATGTGATCTTGGTGTCAAAAGTTCGTGTTGGAAGTCTAGTTTTATATGCCACCAGTTTCAGTTCGATCAGACATGTGGTTGGAGAGATATCATCAAAATACCGAACCTCTGTTCTGCCGCGCGAAAACAGAGTGCATTTACTTCAAGTGCCGCCTCGAGTAATTCATCAAATAACCCGGCAGATTACTCGAGTAAGGCCTCGAGTAAACACCTCCAAAATTAGACAATGCCATATTACTCGAGTGATTACTCGGGTAATCATCCCCAAAGGTACCATATCTTCCGTATACATCATTTTAGCTTCGTATTGACCCATTCCAACTTCCGTATGATCATAGAAACCTCCTGTATCACTTCTAATAGCTTGGATCTTGATATTCTCATGTGATCTTGCAAGTTCTTCTTTCTTTAATCTCTTTCTTCTTGTTTTTCCTCTTGATGATCATTCTTCATAACCCAACTTCAATATTCTTGATGAATATCTTCAATCTTCATCTTTCTTTCTTCTTTCTTCAATTCCTTGCCTCTTGATTTTCTTCTTGATGATTATTCTCCATTTATGAGGCATTATAATATCAACCCACAATGATGTCTATGACTAATCTACAAGATATACAACATTAAATATGGTAGTTAGTCAATGTGGAAGATAAGTATATTATACAAACTTTTTGCTCATATTTGACATCTATATTTGACATCATCAAAACTATTCATATCTAACAAGGTGCGTGATAGACGGAGATGGAGACGGAGATGTGTGAGTGTCAACAATGGAATGCTAGTCGGTGCTGTTATTTCTGACTTCTAACACTCCCCCTCAAGCTGGAGAATATATATCGATCATTCCCAGCTTGCACCTAAATCCTTCAAACTTGGCTCTGCTTAGTGGTTTTGTCATAATATCTGCAATTTGGTCATCAGATCGTATGTGGGACAATCTCATTATACCTGCTTCAATTTTTTCTTTAATGAAATGTCTGTCTATCTCAATATGTTTTGTCCTATCATGATAGACTGGGTTTTTTACCATTTCAATGCTGGCTTTGTTGTCACACCATACTTGCATTGGTCCCTCATGTGGAATTCCTAATTCCTTCAGTAATCTGATAATCCAAAGTCCTTCACGTACTCCATTGTTAACAGCTCTCAGTTCTGCTTCTGCATTGCTTGTTGACACCACAGTCTGTTTCTTGCTTCTCCATGTAACCAGATTTCCCCACACATATGTGCAATATCCTGAGACTGACCTTCTAGTTTCCCTGTCTCTGGCATGATCTGCATCAGTGTAGATTTCAATATCTCTGATAGTGCCTTTCTTAAAGAAGATCCCTCTTTCAGGATTAAGCTTTAAATAGCTTAGGATTCTATACAAGGCTGCCATGTGTTCTTCCTGTGGTTGATGCATGAATTGACTTGCTATTCCAACTGCATGACTAATATCTGGACGTGTATGGGTCAAGTATATGAGTTTCCCAACAAGTCTTCTATATCGTTCAGGATTGACCAGAACACCATTTGGTTTGATTCTGAGGTGACACCCTTCTTCCATTGGTGTTCCTACAGGTTCTGCTCCTAACATTCCTGTTTCATGCAACAAGTCTAGGGTATACTTCCGCTGAGATACATTGATGCCCTTTGGAGTTCTTGCCACTTCCATGCCCAGAAAATACCTCATTTGTCCAAGATCTTTCACCTGGAACTCAGTCGACAAATCTTGTTTTAGTTGAGAAATGGATCCCTCGTCGTTTCCTGTAATGATTATGTCATCCACATAGACAATCAAGATAGTGACTTTGTTATTATTCCGTTTAATGAACAAAGTGTCATCTACTTGTCTCTGAGTGTACCCAAGTCGTTTCATAGTTTTGGTAAACCTGCCAAACCACGCCCTAGGTGATTGTTTGAGCCCGTACAGTGATTTGTTGAGTTTACACACAGAGTTGTCAGGAGCTGAAATTCCATCTGGAATTTCCATATATACTTCTTCCTCTAAGTTGCCATTCAGAAATGCATTTTTCACATCCAGTTGATGCAATGACCAATCCAAGTTAGCTGCGATCGATAGTAGTACTTGGATGGTGTTAAGTTTTGCTACTGGAGCAAATGTCTCCCGATAATCAATTCCATATGTCTGGGTATATCCTTTGGCAACAAGTCTAGCCTTGTATTTGTTGATTGTGCCGTTAGGATTGAACTTAGGAGTAAATATCCACCTGCATCCTACTGGTTTCTTTCCTTTAGGAAGATCTGTAATCTCCCACGTTTTATTTTCCTCAAGTGCTCTTAATTCTTCTTCTGCAGCTTGTTTCCAATTCTGATCAGTCATAGCTTGTTGAAATGTGTCTGGAATTTTCATTTGTGCACTGTTTGCAACAAAGCTTTACATTTTTGCAGAAAGGTTACCGTATAAAACAAAACGTTGAATTGGATGTTGAGTACACGATCTTACCCCTTTTCTTAATGCAATAGGCCAACCCAGTTCTTCAGGATTTAATACCGGATTAGAGTCATGGTCATTCCTTCGAATAGGAGAGATAGTTCTACCAGTGTTTGATTCATCTTGTAGTCTGGATTCTTCCCCTTGTCCCGATTCTGCATCCATCCCTGAATTGATTTCAACATTTGTTTCTAGTTCATTCAATGATGGAGGTTGAGACGAACTTTGTTCGGTTTCAGAATTACGGGTAGGACTAGGTTGGTTTGTGAGAGGTAAGGGGTCAATAACATGTATGAGATTAGGTTGTGATGGTGATGGTTGTTCTGTATCCAAGATTATCCATTCATTGCCAGTATACTCCCCCTGAATGGGTAATTTTGGATAATATGCTTCTTCTTCTAAGAAGATTGTATCCCTGGAGATAATAAGCTTATTGGAAGTAGGGCAATAGCATTTATACCCTTTTTGAGTAGGGGAGTAGCCAAGAAATATACTTTTGACAGCTCGAGTACCAAGTTTGTTGCCATCATTTTTGTGGACAAAGACAACACAACCAAATACCTTAGGAGGCAATGAGTTGATGATAGAACAAGTTGGAAAGTGTTCTTGTAGTTTTTGGATAGGAGTGTCATATTTGAGAACTTTGGAAGGCAAGCGATTAATGAGATAAGCTGCAGTGAGTACAGCATCACCCCAAAAAATGTTAGGAACATTTCGTTCCATTAGTAAGGTTCGGGTTACTTCTAACAAGTGACGGTTCTTTCGCTCGGCTACTCCATTTTGTTGAGGAGTGTATGGGCAGGAGGTTTGGTGATGAATTCCTTGTTGGTCAAGAAACTCGCTAAACACGTTGCTCATATATTCCTTGGCATTGTCACTTTGTAATACCTTAATGGACACATTAAATTGGGTACGTACAAAGGTATAGAAGTCTTGAAAGATCTTGGCTACTTCAGATTTGTCTTTCATTAAATAAACCCATGTGGTTCTAGTGTGATCATCTATGAAAGTAACGAACCATCTAGCATTAGTGAGGGTTTTTATTCATGCAGGGCCCCAAATGTCACTATGGATTAGTGTAAATGGCGAGGAAGGTTTGTAGGGTTGTTTGGGATAAGAAGATCTGGTCTGTTTTGCAATTTGGCAAGTTTCACAATGAAAAGGAACAGAATTTTTATTGAATAAATTTGGAAACAAATGCTTCATATAATCAATACTAGGGTGGCCCGAACGACAGTGCCATAAGGTTACATCATAATTTTGTGAATGAGAGCTAACCAGTGCTCTTCTTGCCTTATTTGCATCTCCAGATCTCAAGTTTGACTCTTCCAGGTAGAACAGTCCATCCCATTCTCTAGAAATTCCAATCCTCTTCCTCAATTTTAAATCCTAAAAAATGCACACATCGTTATCAAACATGACTCGGCACAGTCGTTCATTAGTTAATTTACTCACAGATATAAGATTGACAGTGAGTGCAGGTACAAATAGGACATTGTGAATTTTCAGGGAATTAGAGAGAATGACTGTGCCAATTCCTTCAACTGTAGTGTATAGGCCGTTAGCAACTTTTACTTTAAGATTCTCATGAATTAATTCAAGAGTTGAAAACAGTGTGCGATTACCAGTCATGTGATCAGTTGCTCCTGAATCAATAATCCAAGCATTCTCACTAGCTCGTACAGTATTTAGAGCTATAATAGAGTTACCTGATTGTACAAGGTTGATGCCTAGCGTAGAGTTAGACTTATTTTGTCTGTCTAGCATCCTGCGGAATATCTGCAGTTCCTCTTTAGTCAGAGAATGATTATCCTCAGCTTCTGACTCAGTAGTAGAGATATGGCTTTGTCTGTTACTTCCTGGTTTTCCATGAAGCTTCCAGCATTCTTCTTTTGTGTGGCCCTTCTTCCTACAGTAACTACACCATTTGTTTCTTCGTTCATCTTGTGGTCATTTTGCCGCTGCAGTTGTCCTTTCAATTGAGCTCGGACTATCTTGGTTTGCTGCCAGGGCTGACCTTTCAATTGGGCCTAAGTTACCTTGATTCAAGAGCTTTCTGCTTTCTTCGAACTGCACATGGTTGACAACATCAAAGAGATGTGGTAAAGGCTTTAGGCCCATTATTCTGCCCTGTATCTCCTCAAATGAGTCATTTAGTCCAAGGAGAAAATTATAGACTCGTCCTTCTTCGACTATTTTCTTGTATAATTGAGCATCTTCCACATTTTTCTATGGATGTACTTCAAACAAGTCTTGTTGTTGCCAGAGTTTGATCAACACATTATAGTAATCGGTGACAGATAGAGTACCTTGTCTTAAATCGCGAAGTTGGCGCTTCAAATGGATCAAGGCTGCAGTATTATCAAGAGAGGAATAGGTTCTTCTAACTGCATCCTAAATTTCTTTTGCAGTAGTTGCAAGGAGATATCCTTCGTTGATGTTATCAGTCATGGAGTTGCACAACCAACTCATAACTTGATTGTTCTCAGCAAACCATGTATCAAAATGAGTGTCATCAGGGGCAGGTTGGGATGCTTCTCCATTTATATACTTTTCTTTTCTTTTGCCACGAAGATATCTTAACACGGTTTGAGACCACTGGAGGTAATTCCGTCCATTAAACCTATGGTTAATAGCCATAATTTGACTATCGGAAAGTTCTGGGGTCGTCACCGTTTTGCTTGTGGAGGAATGAGAAGGAGAAGATGTATCCTGAGTTTCAGAAGTAGTACCGGACATGAACGCCATCGGTGTGGCTCCGGTTATGGTTGTATTTCTAGGAAAAGAGCCAAGAAGAGGAGGAAATTTGGAAGAATCCATAAGTGTTTTTGGAAAAAATGATGGCTGAAACACTACGGCTTGGTTTTTGGAAAAACAATGGCGAATCGAAGCACTTTGAACGGCGGCGCGTGGGTGTCACGCGCCAGAGCTCTGGTGGCGCGTGGAAGCCACGCGCGGCTCAGATTGAAGCCGTGCTTCTGGGTTCCGCCGATCGGCGCCTGGCGGTCATTCCTGGGTCGGCGGTGTGTGCTCACTCGTTGGAATGAGTGAGATCTCAGCTTCGTCACTCCTTCTGTTTTTCTGTCTCGCCGCCGTGTCTCACCGTCGCTGGTCGCCAGGCATTCTAGGACTCGCTCTGATACCATATGAGCTTAATAGCTCATTCATTTCATTGATATATATGCTAAGGGAGTACAACACATATATATAGGAAAAACGAAATACACAGATGCAATGGGAACACAGAGAAAAACAGAAATGATGTTAGGTGCGTGATAGACGGAGATGGAGACGGAGATGTGTGAGTGTCAACAATGGTATGCTAGTCGGTGCTGTTATTTCTGACTTCTAACACCACCTAAGGAATCCATTTTTGGACTCAGAATTATCAAATTCAATGTCAAATTACAAATTTACCCTTGGCAGCCCTACTTTAAGGGTTTCAGGGGCGTTTTCGTAATTATGCTTTTTCGGCCTTTTTTGAAAAAGTGACCAACTGTAACCCCACCAAATATTTTCTCCTGAACTCAATGGAACCATCAAATCATTGAAAATCCAACTCTAACCCCCCAAACTAGCCTTAGCCAAAATTCTCAGTTCCTCGGGAAAAATTGGGGTTTTTCGGTTTCGACTCCGCAGACGTGTTTCTTTCTACTCTTAATTACTTTATTAACCATTACATTAGGTTACAACTAACATTAAGACCCAATTTGGGCAGCATAACCCCTAGGCCATATCATTCCAAACTTTAAAACCAATGGCAATCTGGCGAAATTTCACTGATTAAATTGCCCAAAACAGCCTGAATAAGCAATATACGAAAGTTTGAAAGTTACCTCAAGCTCCCACTAGCTTTTCCTCAAGGTGGCGGAAAACCCTGGCCTTAGAACACCCAAATTTGTGCTCCACAAGCCTTGAAGAAAATAGAAGAATAGCTTAGGAGCGGAGTTATACGCGTTAGGTAAGGATTTACCGAAGAAATTGACTTACCGTACAAGTTCTCTTCTCCTTCTCTCTCTAGAATTTATCACACCTTCTCTCTCTTGTTGTAGCTGAATGTCACGGTTTTGGGCTGATGGAAGAGGTGGATGATGATTTAATATGATATAATATTATTTTCTAATTATTTACTAAATTTCCATCAATTTTGAATTTTTACAAAATTCTGGCAGATTTCTGGCCAAACTTTAAAAAATCATAACTAATTCTAGAAACATCAAAATGGGGTGATCCTAAAGCTAATGGAAAGCTATTTAAGTCCTATTTATTGGAAAAATATGGATCACTGCATTTAATAACCTCAAAACATACAGAATTGCACAAAAGTCCATACTGCTTCAAAACAAATTCCAGTTTCTATCCCAAATTTTAGAAAATCATAAATCTTAGCTCATAAATTGAAATGACACAAATTATATGTCCATTTTGAAGCTTAGCATGTGAAATTTACGACTGGAAAATTTCAAAATTTTAGACACCATTTGCCTATTTAAAACATCCATACAAATCGGCTGCCCTGTACAGAGTTTCAATGGAAAGAGTTTCTAACTTTTGCACAATTGTTCCCAATGGTTCCAATTTCACAATAAACACTCTCCCTACACAAATTTTCACAAGGAAGCCATTGGAATCATTAAAACATCCAAATTCCCATAATCCATTCTCCAAAAGTATTTATTCAACAATAATTACATTCACTTTTGAAGTCATTAGCCCTTAATCGCTTTTTGGGATATTACAGATCACGAGTTTTGGAGGATAGATCTCGATCTCTATGGGTTAGACTATGGTTATCCAAGGAAGATTGCGTCGATTGATTTTGTTTTTTTTTTATGAAAAGTTAATTTTTTTATCTAGACCTATTAAGGTTTTTGTAGATGTCTAGACGAGGTTAAAATGGTTTTTGTTGTTGCATGTTCACAAGGGAATCATATGATCATGATGTTAGGTAATGAGGAGGTTTTTGAAATTGTCATTTGATATGATTTTAAGATATGAAAAGTTATTGAGGCCTGATCTATGTTGAAGTAGTTCTTTCGTATACTGTCAATAATGATCATCCTTGCTATAGAATATATATGATTTTAACAATGCATTTTTTAGGATGTTTCTTCATCTTTCATTCTCTTATAAACCATTATTTTCTCTTTAATTCATCAATCACAAATATTAATTTCAGGGAAAAGCACTCCAGCATGTGCTTTGAGTCAAAATTTGCACTCCAGAGGAAAAATGACTTATATCCTTGATGGTGATAATGTTTGGCATGGCCTAAACAAAGATCTTGGTTTTACCGTTGAAGATCATGTAGAAAATATACGAAGGATTTGTCAGTTCCTATATATTTTTATCTATGTATTTTCTACTTGACCCCTAAACTATTTCATTCTTATTTTTAAAATTTTCAATCTTCATGATTTAATAATTTTCAGGTAAGGTAGCAAAACTCCTTATAGATGTTGGTGTTATTTGTATTACTAGCTTAATATCTCCCAGCTTGATACTTTATTCAGAGAAGATAGCAGAATTTCAATTTTTAAATTCCTATAAAATTTATAGCCATACGAATTGTTCTTAAGTTGTGAACTGTATAACACCTCATGCATGCAACCTATTTTTTAGCATTTAGGATTATATACTGCATTTAGTTATACACTTTCTTAAGCCTTCCTAGTAACTCTTTAATTATTTGGCAGGGTATTGATATTCATAAAGATCAAGGGAGTAGCAGGTGAGGTATGGAGCATATGGAGCACATTGAAGGAATAAGTTCCTCTCAGCTGTATTAGGATCAGGGGAGTAGCAGGCGAGGTTTGGAGAAATGAGATCATATGGAGCACATTTAAGGAATAAGTTCCTCTCAACTATCCTACTCCTGATTAATCTTATTACTTACTAAGTAATTAGTGGTAAGGATGTCACCTATTGGTTCTTGCTTTTATTTAGTACAATATCCATAAGCAATGAAATAGGTGAAGCCTATTTGATCAATAGTCATGGGTAAAAAATGAATGCTGATTTAAGGGTTGGAATTTACAATGATGTTAAAATTTGGTACTAACCAAAAGGCATTTACACTTATAAGTCAACTTCAGTTTTTTAAAAGGAGTTGTGTATATTGCAGAATCAAACTATTGCTTTTGGTTAGTACTTGGCACATTCAGAAAGAAAGTTGTAAAGGATTATTGATTAATGGTCAAGGAAAAAAAATCATTTCTGATTACAGTAGGCAGATGTACAATGAGTTTAAAATCTGTTAATAACCAAAAAGGCAGAATGAACTCATATAGGTTTCTAATTCCTCAGAATGAACTAAGGAAAAATCACAAAATGAAGTTTTCCTACTATTTATTTAGGATTTAATGGGTTTCCATCTAAGGGTTTTAAACTCATGTTATCTTTATTTCCTTAGAATGAACTAAGGAAAAAGTTCTCAAGTTAATGAAGCTGGTCATTTTTCTTGCATTAGCCATCTACAAGGTATTGCAATCCCTGAAATCTTGATCAAGTATGAATTCTTTATTACTTTACTGACCATAACTTAAATATCTGTCAATCAATGTGTCATAATCAAAGTTATTCTAGTGTGTAGTTGTAAATGCATCACTTTCTGTATGATCTGTCCTATAGGTGTAGTTTTATGACTATGATGGCTAATGTAGTAGGTGAGAGACAGTTCCATATGTTAGTAGGGATGAACAGTCACCTACCCTATACTTGTCCCAACTTCTAAGTTTCAGCAATTTTTTTAAATGCCTAATGCTCATAATATCAGTTATGACCATGTAGTATCTTGAGAAAATATATTCTACTAAATGCCTAATGCCTAATGCCTACATTCTCCGTAAGCTCATGAAGGAGATTTCCTTTAATTTCAAGGTGTGCCGTATATAGTCTATACTCAGTTCTGTCGCAGCATGGTGGTATACATGTTCTACCTATTAGACTCCCTCACTTTTCCAATTAGAACGTTGCTTTCCAACATATAAGCTGATATTAGATTGGTATACCTGTTCTAACTTCAATACAAAATCATACTTTGTTATCGTTGCATGTTTTTTCTGTCTTTTAACATTGGTGGCAGTGGTTAAATCATGTTCAATTATTCTCAAACTTATATTGCTTCATACTTTCTCATGATAAATAGGATTATACATGGCAGAATAGCATTCTATTTTATTTGCTATGAAATTATTTAGTTAAATATGATAAATAGGTCTACTGGAGCTGTATTAAAATTATTCTTTTATTTACTTAGTGTGTTGGGAAATTATATATGCATCAAAATTAAGAATAAGTTTCACACCTTTTTCTTAATGTTTCATAACCCTTCCTTCGTTGGTCTCATTGGGGTCTACATTCTACAATATGGGGAAAAAAAATCTAACTTAATCATCATTAATCCATTGGATAGAGATAATTTAACCCTTACTTCTTTAGCCCCAGTCATACTTTGTAATCGTTGCATGTTTTTTCTGTCTTTTAATATTGGTGCCAGTAGTGAAATCATGTTCAATTATTTTCAAACTTATATTCTTTCATACTTTGACATGATAAATAGGATAATACATGGTAGATGAGGCTTCTATTTCATAACCTTTACTTATTTAGTCTCAATTAGGTCTGATTATATTGGCTAAAAAAATATTAATTATGACTTCATTTTGATTAATCATTGGGAAGAGATTTTTTCGCAATAATTCAATGTTGGTATTTAGATGGGTTCTTTCATGTAGGAAGGGGCAAAAGTTGCATATGTGTGCTTTTATATGAAGTCTTAATCTAGAACATTATTTTTCAACAATTTTGTTACTATGACATTGGTGTACATGTTCTAACTGCAATCTAGAATCATACTTTGTAATATACATATGTTTTATCTCCCTTTTAATATTAGGGTTTGTGGTTAAATCATTTTTAGTTATTCTCATGATAAAATAGGATATTAGATGGCAGAATAGGGTTCTATTTTATTTGTTGTGAAATTATTTATTTAAATATGATAAATAGGTCTGTTGGGGCTGTATTGAAATTATCCTTTTAGTCACTTAGTATGTTGGGAAATTATATATGCATCAAAATTAGAGACAGAGTCTCAGACCTTTTTCTTAATGTGTCATAACCCTTCCTTCTTTGGCCTGATTAGGGTCTACATTTTACACTATGGAAGGAAAAAAATCTAACTTAAGTCATTAATCCATTGGATAGAGGTAATTTAACAATTACTATTTGTTGGTGTTTACATGGATTCTTTCATGTGGGAAGGGGTAGCTGTTGCAATTGTGTTTTTTCAAACTTATTTGCTACTTTTACATTGGTATATCTATTTTATCTCCTGTAATCTTGATGTTATATCTTTTTAAGCCATATTGATTTCTTTTCAAACTTATATTGCTTCATATTTTATGTATGATTTGTCCTATAGGTGTAGTTTTATGACTATGATGGCTAACGTAGTACGTGAGAGACAGTTCCATATGTTAGTAGGGATGAACAGTCACCTACCCTAGAACTGTTCCAAGTCTCAGCAAATTTTTTAAAATGCCTAATGCTCATAATATATGTTATGATTATGTAGTATCTTGGAAAAATATATTCTACTAAATGCCTAATGTCCAATGCCTATATTATAATGCCTAACTAGTAAATAAAATAATTTTCATGTGATCAAGTGGATGTTATTATTGGATTGTGTGATCAAATGCATTATGTTTCTGTGTTTAGCTTCTTTCCCATTAGAGACATACTGTCTCAAACTGTTGAGAAGCATACTATGTATTTATTTGGTAAGTTCTTTTTTCTCGTGCATTGTTTATCTCACTTCCTTACCCATCAACCTTATGTATTTCTTCTCATATGTCACTGGCTTTGTTATAAACATTGGCCCTTTGGAGGAATACCATTTTGGATATGATGTTAAGACTAAGATTCACCTGAAATTGAGTGTCGAGAGGTACATTCACCATATTTTAACTAAGTTTTCTATATTTTAGGAATAGTTTAATACATTATAATTAAACAAAGTATTGTGTGTGTGGTAAGGGAGAATATTATCCAGATGGTTTTATATGATGAATGTGCTTTGAATTTCTGTATGAATTGGTTCAATGCTATATAGAAGCCTATTGTGTTGATTGCTCAATTTGCAAGTGTTGGCTTTGACGAAAGGGGTTAATGTGTTCTAATATATTTGCTCCTAATTTGAACATAACTCAGTTCTGTTCAGTTTTGATGTCATTTTCTGTCATGATAGTTATGACCCATCATTCAAATTATGCGTATCATGTTTAAGGTAAACCGAAGATTTTCAGCTCTTTTTATGCAACTAAAATCCACTTGAATGGGAAGTTCCTAGAGGTTATAAGGAGATATTCAGAAACATAGAGCAACATTTATTAGATGATGTGAACATAAATGACATTTAGAAATGTTTTTTTTGTTGTGGGGCAAACTTTATATTATTTGATGTTTTTGTTTAGGTTGATGCATTGCTGTATAAGACATTAAATGGACCGGTTTTTTTATATGTTTGGGGGGTGTTTTGGTGGTGGAATGTAATTTGTTGGGAATTTTTTGCCCCTTTTTTTTTGCTTGTTGCAAGTTTTGATGTTTGATATGCCCATCTGAATTATGTAGAGGATGTGTTGTAGTGAGATTTTGTTGGTAGTAGATAGAAGGTTATTCGGCTTCGTGTTTGTTTTTTGTGTTGATCACATTGGATAAGTGGAAGGTAAGGCTATGCTGATATGTGATGTAGTTGATGCACTCGCGCAAAGCACGGGGGAATTTGTGCTTGTTTAATAATACGAATGGTTATAGAGTATTAATTGTATCATTTATTGTATATTAACTGTGACTGTTGGTAGTGACTTTTGGAGGCTTAAAATAGAGGCCTTGTACATAGCATTGCAATCACAAGAAACAAGAAACACGAGTGAATGAGAATTGCTCCCCTTCCTTTATCTCACCATTTTCTCTTTATCGTCTTACTCTTCTCTATCTCTTATCCCATATCTCCTTTATTTTTACAACAGCAAGGTTTTTATTATTATTATTATTATTATTATTATTATTATTATTATTATTATTATTATTATTATTATGAAATACGAAAGAAGTACTAGTTAAATATAACAAGAAAAGCAATTCATTCATGAAAATTTTTCAGGAAAATTCCAAAAAAAATACCTTGGAATATAGGAAAGGACAAATTAGTGCTGTGAAATTGAGAAATCTTAGGTCAGTGCTATGTCAGTATTGTCATACCCTAAATTTTGATTAAGGGCTAATGACAATTATTGAGAATGATTTGTGAATTAAATCTAAATTATTATGTGTTTTATGGCAATTTCGGTAAATGTGCCAAAATCAGTGGAAAATTTTTCGGTTGATTAGTCAGTGATTAATGAATAAATTAATTACTAACTAAGAAGAAATGAGATGTGTAACTAGATGACTAATGTTGTGGTTAGAGTAACTAATTAGTTACTTATTTGAGGAGAGCCAATGGGAAGTGGACATGTGGCAAGATTGTGTATGAAGAGAGAGTGTGGGAGAAAAGTCAAATACCCCACTATTTTATTGTTTTTCTCTCTTCTTCCCTCCCTTTTCGCTGAACAAGCATGGGTGTGTGAAGCTCATCATTGCTTCTTCTCCTTCACACTTCCATCTTATTCCTCTCTCTCTTGTTCGGCGCCATTGTTGAAGAAGCAAGAAGAGGAAAGCTTGTGATTAAGGTAAGAAGATGATCTCAAATGCTCAAACTCTCTTCTCTAAAGTTGTTCCTTGGGTTGAGAGCTTCATTTTCATGGTTCTAGATTCGCCATTGGTGGTAGTTTACGGCATCAAGAACAATCTAGAAGTTAAAGAATCAAGAAACCTCTTTGGCAAAGTTATAGAGGTGAGTAAGAGAAACACTTCTATCTAAGTTTTGTGGCAATTGATTTAGCTTTGAATTTCTGGATTTATTACCCTATTTTTCAAAAATATGGGTCATAGGGTATTTGGCATGTTGTTGGTATGGAAATGAGTGTTTTGGTATGTGTTTTGGATAGATAGATTGATTTGAGATTGGAATGGTATAATTGGAGATTTTGGAATTTTGGTGTTGAAATGTGGCCTAGAACCAAAGCATGATAATGGAATATAAATTTGGTAAATTGGATGCTTCCATGTGATTCCTTGGGTGAAAATTATGTGGGGATAGCTTTGGTTGAGGCTTTGGGATCATTGGAAATACTTGGGTAAAATCTGGAAGTGCTATCAGTTTTTCTGCGTTTTCTAGATTCTGATATGGCTCACTCAAGTGACATGGGGTCTCACTCGAGTGAAGCAAGATACTTTCGTTTTTCCCTCATTATTTCTGTTGTGCTTTCATGTTCAAAATCCAAAAGTGTTGTCTCACTTGTAAGTGTCACGGGTTATCACTAGGTGAGCCTTGTCCTACTCGAGGAAGGTGTATCTGACACTGTGAACTCGCGTCTCGGGGTGTCATTCCCAGTCCATTTTTCAAGAGTGTGCCTTAGTACTCGCGGGTGCTAAGCCATCACTCGAGTTTTATGGTCCCTGCTCGAGTGATATCCTTCTCTGAAAGTTTCTTGTTCTCTCGAGTGAGCACTTCATGAACCTCACTTTGGGTTACTCGGGTGAGCATTAGGCTATCACTCGAGTGATTGAGTTGATGCTCGAGTGCAACGACCATTTCTGGGTTCTGTCATTCCTTTTTGCTCTCGGGTCAACACTTCCTACACCTTACTTCCTAGGACTCGGGTGAGCATTTGGCTATCACTCGAGTGTTGATTCCAGGACTCGAGTGCAAGTCCATTATCACTCGAGTGAAACAGTGAAAATTCTGTTCTTATGCTTTCAAAAGGGGATCTTTGAGATAGTCCTTCCAACCCTTTAGGGCTTTTGTTAGAGGCATTTGTAGCTTCTTAAAGAACATAAATGATAACCAATTTAAGTGATATGAATTCATTTGAATATTAGAATAGAGAATAACACTTCGTCACTAATTATGAATTATAGGATTTGACATTTGCCCTACTCGGGAGAGACTGGTGCTAGAGTACGTCCGGAAAGACCAAGGTAGTGACTGTTCTCTCATGTTGTGTATGATGCTTGGTATGCATGACTTATCATTGTGTTGTATGTGTTATTGGCCGTAGGGCATTACAACGTGAGCAATCGTAGGGGGTGATAGTTATCACACCTACCCCTACCGTTGCATCTGCCGTTGTAATTGTCAAGGCTGCGTTATGGAATCATGGATTCCTGCTTGATTATCCAGCCAGTGTGGCTATGCATATGTGATATGTTTTATATGAATCCCAGCTATGGTGATATATGTGAGATGAACATGTGAATGTGCAATACAACGTGAGCAAACGTAAGGGTGACGCAAGTCATACCTACCCTTGCCGTTGTAACTGCCGTTGTAGTTTCTATGTGTTGTGTGATGATTTGCTTTCATGCTTTGTTGTTGTGCATACTATAAGTGATTTGACACTACGGGGATTTCTTAGAATCCTACTCTCCCAAAAACAAATTTTTAGATAGGGCCGAAGGATCTAAAGGAAAGCGGGTGACGAAAAGTGGATGAAGCTCCGGGCAAGGAGTTTTATTTTGGATAAGTTGGTTATCATACTTCTGTATTTTGTATATTTTGCTTGGGAAACAATTGTATATGGATAATTTTGTGTAATCCCCTAGATAAGGGAAAACTGATTATGGGCATGTATGCCTTGTAAAGCCCTTAATTGATTAATAGAACCCGAGTGTGTTAGGAATTTATATTGTACTATGATATTTATGAATGGAATCGTTCTGTATAGGCCATTTGTGATGTTTGAATTGTGGATATGAGACCATTGTGAAAATGTTTAGAAAAGTTTTTGAAAACCTTGATTTTGGGAAATTTACTTTTATTAAGTCCCAAATCATTTTACTGTCTCTAATTTCACATAATCACATATTTATGAACTTAATCTCGGCCTTGGTAAGAAAGGGGTTACAAGTACGAAGGAGGAATCTGGGATTTTGAAATTGTGAAAAGACAAATATGCTCTTCAGTTGTCCCTCTCTCAGCTCAGAATAACAACACCAATATCTTTATTAACAACACCGCATTCTACATTAACAACTCATCTTACTACTTTCACAATAACAACACCGGTCTCTATATTAACAACACTGTATTCTACATTAACAACTCCACTTTCTTGTTTTACAACTTTATAATTTAAGTTTTAGGGCCAATAACAACATCTCTCTCTTTATTAACAACACTATATTTTATATTAACAACACCATATTTTGAGATACAAAGATGTGAAAGAATAAAACAGAGTTATTAATGTAGAATGCAGTGTTGTTAATAAAGAGAGAGATGTTGTTATTCCGAGTTGAGAGGGGGGATAGCTAAAGGGCTCATTTGTTTCTTCGCCGAGATTTCAAAATCCCAGATTCCTCCTTCGTACTAACACAGCACTAACTTGGGATTTCTGAATTCCACCGCACTGATTTGTCCTTTTGCATATTCTAAGATATTTTGTGGCATTTTCCCAAATTTTCCTTTGGTACACTCGTTCATTAAATGTTAATTAGAGGCATGCCAAGTGGTTCGGGTTGGAGATAAGGGGTAGAGGGTGAATAGGAAATAGAGGTGGTAGGTGAACATTTTAAGTTTTTTAATTAAAACGTTTGATTAAAAGTAGGACTATATAATTAAGAGAAATAGTGATATAAAGAATGAAAGTATGTTTGAAAAATTTTAACCAATTTTTATAGCTCACCTGTTTCAAAAATATTTCACAATTTTTTCTTGACCTAAAGAAAATATTTCACAAATTTTAAACTTTATAAATCCAATTCTAACCAGACTATTATATATTTTCAAAATTTCTCTGGCTGTATCATATGTTGTTGCCCCAACTTCCTCTTTTCTACAAAGGAATAACCGCAGCCCTTTTGCCGGTCTTTTTTCTTCTTGGATATTTATTTTTGTAATAATTATACAGTAAGAGTATATAACTTTTCATCTGTGTATATATATTGACTAAATTTTATAATTACTTAGTAATCATATTATTGAAAACGTTTGCACATGAAAACACCATCATAATGTGGTCCAAAGAAGCCTTGTGCATCAGAAGACCAAGTTCAAAACAAAATCACAGTTGTTTTCTATAATTAATAAAGGACTTACTATACTTAATAAGAAACTCAACTCATTTTAGTAAAAAAATTACTGATTTAGAATTTTAAAATTTTAAAAGTTTTTTTCTAAAATTTTTCTAAGAAGAAAACAACGAGGCCTTGTATCACACACAGCACAAGTCACAGCACACAGCAGAGGGAGATAGAGGATTGACTTGCACATGATCAGGGGCAGAGAAACACTACAATGAATCGGCATTTTCACCTTTTTCGATTGAACACAATGTCAGTGTTCAATAGCGCATTTAACCTTCCTTTCGGACGAAAAAAATAAGCTTGATGCATTCAGTACAATGAACAGGCATTTTCACCTTTTTCGATTGAACACAATGTCAGTGATTCAATACCGCATTTAACCTTCCTTTCAGACGAAAATATAAAAGGAGAATTGGGAAAAAAAGTCCTCATTATAATTTAATTGTCAAATGAGATCTGAAAAAATATCCACAAATACAAATAGAAGGAAGATTTTATAGAAATTTTTGCATATGTACAAGAAAGAATTTTACATACAGGAAATATCATCTGCACACCAGAAAAGATATTCTGCACACGCGGAAGATTATCTGCACACGAAGATCCCATATGACAAATAAGTTGTCAATAAGAGATTTTTTCACAATTTTCCCAAAAATAAACGTGATGCACTTAACATTTTGGATCCTGCTATGGTATGTATGCCACTGTATACGCGTCAACTAGCTTGCCATATATATAAATTCATAGGACCCCAGAGACCACAAAGGCCCAAACATACATGCTTATCCACAACACAACATGTGCACCTCATTTATAATTTTGATATATCAAACTATACATACAGGATTTTCTGGGTACATAGCTAAAATACACAGAAAAAGACCAGTGGTTTTTCTGCTCCTTTTTTTTTTGGTGGTTGATCAAAACTGTCCTGCTCTTATATCTCTATCTAGCCGATCTGCATTGAGGGTCCCCGGAAGCTCTCTAAAATCTTCATTGAAGATAGAATATGCACTGCATGTGTTGGAGAGCAGAAAATAGTAAGAAACCATCAACAAAAGAAATAAGCTTCTTATCTGCTTGTAATCCTTAAAATAACTCGGGTAGTTATAGATGGCTGCTTCTTATCGTCAAGAATACTGACCAAATCAATATAAATACCTCGTACAGGTAATCGGTGTCATCAGCAAATTTATATTCATAAGACAGTTATCTATATCATCAACAAGCTCTAATTAGGAAGAGTTCCTTTTTTTTTTTTGCCCTCCTTTCATGTTTGGACATATTGTCTGGACCAGAGTACTTTTAAATTCCTTTGATGGATTGAGACATATGAAAAGGTAATAAAAGAAGTTTCAAGAAATTTGCTGATTTTACAAATAAGATCCAAAGAGCTGCAACAGTCAACAGACAACAGTTCCCACAACAAAGATTTATAACTCCCCCATATTACAGATATGTCTTCTTTTTTTTCATCCCCAAGAAAACTCAATATTTTACCAAAATTCTTCTACCCATCGTTCCGTATTTTTTCATTCTGTTTGCTTCTTGAATGTTGCTAAAATGTACCAGCCTCATTTGAACTTTCACAAATATGGGTGCAATGATCTCACCTTGACTAAATTGTCATAATGTAACAGTAATACACAATATTTTGCATCAGTTTATACCTGACGTCACCAGCTTGGCGCTTTCCAAGATTGAAGAGAATCAGAGCAAAGCCTGTAGCAATTATCTGTAGAAAAATAGTAACAAACGATAAAGCACAACAAAAATAATATAAAAGCATGTAATTCAGATTCATTATCACTTTTGAATAAAACAAACAATGGCCAAAAGATAGTAAGAAACTAAGAATGATAAAACAAACAAAACAAGGAGAGAAACATCAGTTAGAACAAATGCATGACTGGAAATGTCAAATTTGGGGCCAATAGAACAAGTTCAAAGACCAAATCTGAATCAATTTAAAATTGACTAAACATCTTAAGTCAGAAAAGATCACACAGTAACATTCTGCAGCAGATCATTAAGGGTCTGTTTTTTTTGAGGGGAGGGGAGGGATTTTGCTCCCCTCCCCTTGATTGGGAAGACCAAAAATTTAGGAGGGGAGAGGAAATTTTTTGAAATTTTCCCCCTCCTTCCCCTCAAAACCTCTCCCCCCAAAATTTGGGGAATTTGGAGGGGAGGAGCAACATTTTGTCAAACCTTGACCACTTTGCCCATGCTTTTTTTTTCAATATCCCCAAACTATCCTAACCTCTTATAAATAATTATAATATTATATTATTTATAATTATAATTAGTTTTTATCAAAATAATATTTATAAATATTATGATATATATTGAAAGTATAATTATAATTATAATTATTAGATATGTTATAAATATAATATTTATGTGGATATGGATATGCCCCATTATTTCCTATTATCCCTCCATCATCTCCTATAATTATGAAATCACTTTAATTGTAAATTAGAGATCATATCTCTTTTTATTTTATAACAGAATATATTATTATATATAAGCTACAAATTATGTATTAAAAGCATATTTAATCTATTTTGATTAGTTTAAAACAACTTAAACAAAATAAGGGCAAAGTTGTCCATATACAAATATTTTCTCTCCCTCCCCCTCTTAAACCAAACAAGGTAACATTAAATCCCTCCTCTTTTATTAATCCAAACAAGTTAATATTAAAATCCCTCCCCTCCATTAAAATCCCTCCCCTCCTCTTTCCTCCGTCGAACCAAACAGACCCTAAAACAAAGTGTCCAAAGTCACAAATATGGATGCATGATAGACAGTAGACTTACATATACAGGCCCGAGATCCCATTTGTGGGCAATGGGTGCCAGGACAAACCACATAATTGTGAGAGCCCATGCTTTCAAGCTCAGAGAGAATATAAACATCAAAAGGATATCTATTAATGCAAAAGGAAGAAGGTCAGCAGATACTAACGACAGAAGAGTAAACTGTAACTCATGCATTATTGAGTAATTTATTTTGCCGTCCCCAGGTGATACACACACCTGAAATAACTCTTCATATGATATATGAGTCTATCAAGTGATCACAGGTTTAAATTTGAATTAATTGTGTCCTTATGCCAATATTCAACTTTAAAAATGACAGCAAAAAGTGAAAAAAAATATTTATATGACTTAAAGGTTATGAATTCTCAAAAAGTGATTATCATAATTAGTCCACGCCTTATTACTCATTTTTCAGAGACCGAAACAAAAAATTATTAAGCATACTTTGAATGAATATCATATCATTAGAATGTTGATTGTTACCTGGAAGCCTCAAGTTATCGTGTAGAAAAGAGTAAAGCCTCTTCTTCCACCAACTTGATGAACGGGGAAGCTTAAACTTCTAGAGAAGTGGAGATCAAAGAAAGATTCTACTGAGTACCAAATTGACTTTATATTCACTTCAGACAATATTATTTGATTTTTACCAGATCATCGTCATCGTCATCATCATATCCATCACGAACGGGAGGCTTTGGTTTGACAGCAACAATTAGAGAATCTGAAACACTTACATAATGCATATAATAAAGAAATATTATTATATAATCAATTAAATTGAACTAGAATTTTAAATTTGAAGTCAAGAACAGAAGTAATTGGATATAAAATAAAGAGAAATACTTCAGTGGATCTATTGATGCATTACATCTAATGAAATTCTTTCTTCACTAACGGGTCATTAGAGATATGATGCGTGTTGAAAGCAAAACCATAAAAGGATATTGAACTTCAAAAGGCATTTACCATAAATGCAAACACAAATGCATTTTACCACAAATAGGCACATTATACAATACATGCTTTTTATTGAAAAAAGGCAAACAGGCTGTCCAAACTATATTACATGGATAAGAAGGAACACAAAAATTTTGTAAAGAAGATCTGTGCGTTAAAGTTTGAACTTGCTCCTGAAGTTACATGGGGCTAGTTGTTTTTCAAATGTTTATGATTTATCATCATCCAGACATGTTTTGATAAGTGCCAAACTGCCACAGAGAATTTAAACTTTTCTCCGTACTGTATGTAGATGATATAGGGGAAGCTCATGTAAAAGTACTACAATGAATTGATCAAAAAAGATATTAAGGCAAGACCTTTACCTCCATCATTGAGTTGAACATACACGTCATCTCCATTTTTCTTATCACATAATACAGTCCCGCGCAGAATAAGACTCAAATTATCAATTGGTAAACGACCATTGCTGGCAATTAATCCTCTCAAATCATGAACCTAGAAAAGATTTAGAAGAAACAAAGTACAAGCACATGGTAAGAATTATATATGAGCATTAAACTCACCAAGTGAAAATATCATATGCAACAATACTAATAAAGGCCCGCCAAAATGATTTTCATGTCAAAACATATTTACCCTATCAAGCAGAATTTATAGAAAACATGGAATTATTGAACAAGTAGATTGGTTGTCTACTTTTTGGCACTCTCCACTTGAATTAAGTTCCTCAAAATCCAAATAAAATTTGATTTGTCTCAGAAACGAATAAATATCTTAGTGTCAGTCGGGATTAGATAAAAATAAATGACTGCATAGTCCATCAGATAGATGATCATTTAATAGTAAAATATGGTTGGAAAGCATCCGAGGCCACAAATGACCAAGTCTCAGTCAGGATGAATCAATGAGCCAGAGTTTCAGAATTTTAGAGCAAGTAGTTGGAAATTCCAGTTATATGAAAACAATTAAGTAAACAAAACAAAACAAAACAGAAAGTGCAAATAGAACTTCCTCTTCCGGTTGAGGTGCTAGTTTGCAGAAAACTAAACCTTCCAACTTGTCCTGGTTCTCATACTTTGCAAATTCATCAAATTCTTCAGATGGAAACTAATCTTTGAAGACTAATTCCAAGATAAAATCATAATTTCCAAGGAAATCTGAAGCTAGATCAAGCAAAGAGAACATTACCTTTAACACCCTGGGAACAAACCGCGGGAACCAAAAATTGCATTAGAAATGAAAGAGACCAAGTGCATCTATATACCTTGATGGAAGATGGAACAAGAAGGCGAGAAGGGCGAGTAGGGCCAATGGTTTTAAGGACGATCTCCACCTTATTAATATTCTCGAATTCATGCGTATCGTTACCGCCGACAAGGGGATTCAACTCCTCCACGATCTCACCCATGCGCATCTATGCGCCTAAGTCCTAACAACTCAATTCAATCAATCAATTCCTCCCCAAATTTACTGCAAAATAAGCTCCAAACTGAGTACCAGGCTCAAATTTTCAGGGAGGAAAGCAAAACAGGAACGGGGAGACCAGGAAAGAAGAATAAGAAATGCAAAGCTGACTGACCACCATCGCCAACTCCATGGAATAATGGGCCTGATCAAATCCAATATATTCCTGGCCTCTTCATCTTGAGCCTTGGTTTAAGGCCCATTAAGGAAGTGGCTTTAGCCCAGGAAATTATATCTCTAATGTGCTCTGTTTGGTTGGGGGTTTTTCGAGGGGAGGTTAGATTACGGGAGGGTTGGAGAGAAAAAAAATGTGTTTGGTTGAAAAGAGGAGAGGTGAGGGGAGGAAAATTTTTTTGGAGTTTAGTGTCCACCTCCCCTACTTTGTCAACTCTCCAAATTGGGGTTTTTTCCAGAAAAGAGAACATGTATATTTTATTGTGACTAAATTGCCTATAATAACATTTTAAATTTCCAAGTTTGCCCTTAGTTGTCAAACCCTTTTTCCTCCTTTCATTTTTGACATTACCACATCGCTCCTTGGCTCATCTCCTCCTACAGCGTCTAATTCCAATAGTTTAAAAGCCCAGAAAGAAACGACTATTAAGGATAAATAGTAGGATAAATTATGAAGAGCTTGGCGAATATTAGAGAGCAAGTTTGGTGTCACTGATTTCACTGAAGCAGAGAGAGAGAGAGATTATTGTACATAAGGGTGTAGAGAGGGAGAGATGGAAAAAGGCCTTCTTTGGATCATACGTTTTCGCTGCAATAGCTTTTTGGACCTTCCTGAACGTCCCAAAGTGATGATGATGCACATAGCAAGAGAAATGTGAATACCCTTTATCCAAATATTAATAATTTATTATTTACTAATAATAATTAATATTTGTCGACTTCTAAAAAAAATAAAATTTTATTAATAATTTAACAAATATTAATTATTAATACATAAATTATAAAACAAGAAGCAAAATATGTAAAGGGGCATATTTATCCACTTATAATTAGCTCCCCTCACCTATCATTCTGAACCAAACAAAATATTAAACTTCCTATTCCCTCTTCTTGAACCAAATAAAGCTTATAACATTTCCTAATCTAACTTTAATTAACCTCACATTCGTTGAACCAAACACACCCTAAGAGTAATTGGTAAGAAGATGGCACATCAGTTATCACTCAATAGATCAAATCTAATGCAATGTAAAGACTTTGTTGGTAAATGATCTATAAATAACTTTATATATGTTCGTTTAGTAAGCCAAGAGGTAATGCCAGAATCCTAATGATCTCCAGAATCCTACCTACCTAAACTCTTTCATATCAAGAAAATAAACAAGACACTATATTCAAAGCTTTTTTCAAAAAAAATGGGAAAAAACAATTGTTATACTGTGACAAATGAATATATTTTTATGTAATTTTTTTATATTTTTATAAAATTATTATATTTAAAAAAATCTTTAAAATATAAATATTCCATATCTCAATATCAAAAGAATTAGAGAAAAAGATAAAAAAAAATACTGCTTAAACTTTAAAATCACAAATTAATCTTGTTATCTATAAAAATATAGATATTAAGTATAAAAATATATCAATTAATAATTTATTTTAATAAAAAATCACTTATTTAAGATTTTAAACCTACCAACAGAAGGATGGAGATATTGCATTGGGGAGAGCGTGAAGGGGGGGAAGCATGAGGATGAGGCATTCGTTGGCCACCATTCATCCAGGATAGAAAAGAACCTCCCTCTCTTTCAGTTTTATATTTCTCTCCCTTCCCCAAAGGCTCACACACTCAATTCGCGCTAATGGCACTCAGAATGTGGGCTTCTTCTACTGCCAATGCCCTCAAAATCTCTAGTGTTTCTCGCCCACTTATCTCCAGAGGCTTCTCTACTGGTATTCTTCTTCATATGTATATTTCTTCCGTTACGTTTGTTTCTCTTTTGCTGTATCAATCACTATGCATATTCATTCATGTGGTTCAGTGATGGATGGCCTCAAGTACGCTTCTTCCCACGAATGGGTCAAGCACGAAGGCTCTGTAGCTGCAGTTGGTATCACCCACCATGCCCAGGTTGATTAATTTGAATATTCACTATGAATAATTCTTAGTATCTGCTAAGGGTATATATGAATTTCATGGGTGAACAGTTCAGTCAATTTGGTGTTTGCTAATCTTAGATTTCTAGCAATTCTAGCCCATACCTTTGTAGCCTTGGGCCCCTAGTGTCTGCCCTTTAAATTCAAAGAAAAGCATTCTTAGAGTTGTTTGAAAGTTGAGCATGGGAAAAGGGGTTGAAATAGAATTAATGGTGAAGATGATATATGTTGCAGGACCATCTGGGAGAGGTGGTGTTTGTGGATCTGCCAGAACCAGGTGGCTCTGTGTCTCAAGGAAGTAGCTTTGGAGCGGTTGAGAGTGTTAAAGCAACCAGTGATGTTAATTCTCCCATCTCAGGCGAGATTGTGGAGGTTAACACTAAGCTTTCTGAAACACCTGGCCTGGTATGTACTTTCAACTCAAAGATTGTTCAATTCTCTTCAGTGTCAAACAGTCATAAGCTCAAATACAAGCAAAGAATATATTGTACTCCCTCTTATCCCAAGTATAAGAGGTTTACTTTGATATTAAAGGGCTTCCATAATTCTAATGCAAACAATTAAAAGGGTGTTTTAGTGAAATATGGATTATACATAACTAACTTAACTAATATCCGTAAATTAGTTGTTTGGCTCGTGTTATATAAGCGAACTTTGTGTTTTTATTTGGTGTGTTTGAAGGTGAACTCAAGCCCGTATGAGGAGGGATGGATGATTAAAATAAAGCCGAAGAATCCATCTGAGTTGGACTCGTTGATGGGTGCGAAGGAATACACAAAGTTTTGTGAAGAAGAAGATGCTGCACATTAAGGTTTGAACCTTGTTGCTGCTATTGGGACTAACTGTTCTTCATCGATCACTACATGTTTATGTGCCGTTTGATGATCAGTCTTTGTTATTAAGTGCCATGGAATTGCTCCTCTCATCATTGCTCTTTCCCTTCTATTCTATTAATTACCACGCACTGTCAAATTAGTTGCAACTTGCAAGCTCAATGATCAGTCACATCCTGCATCAGCAGCCATAAGTAAATAACAAGAGTTAGCTTCTTTTCCCTCTTAATAAAAAGCACAAACAAAAAATAAAGTATGAGACTTTAAAGAGAAATGAAAACGCTCAGGAATTGATGAATATAATTGTCCTTTACATGATTTTGCTCCAACAATTTCAAGATCTTTAGAGTTGGGACATGTTGTGCATCACAACACAGTATTAATTAGCTCAATAACAACAGCAATAACAAAAACTGCTTTCTTTTCTTTCTTTCTTTCTTTCTTTCTATTTTTTTTTTTTGTACTAATAAAGACTACTTTATTTACAGAACAAAGGGGAATCATAAGCTTACCAAATTGAGAATGAGAATGAGCTCCCTCGAAAGTTGGAAAAAGTATAGCTGAGGATTTGCCCCTACCTATAAACACTCGTCCTCAAATTACAATGGATAATTGTATTCTTCACCTATCATTAAAACTGATTATTTTTCAGATTTTATTGCTTGTAATTAAACTTCGGGATTAAAAGCTATACAATGTTTGTGAACCAAAGCTCACAGATCGATGAGACAAACATGTATCCAATTAGTTAAAAATGCATCCTTGGCTCTAAAGCATTAGAGACACAATAACAGGGTTATTGAATCCGAACTGATTGAAGTAGTGGGTCAATGGTCATTAGGTCAAATCAGAGCTAACCCGAATATAAACTGGTGAGAAAGTGAAGATTTCAGAGTTATTAATATGTAATTCTGAATAAAATAAAACAAAACAAATTAAATTATTTTTTGAATGGAAAAATTACTGAATCGGCCACGGCCAATCCAGTCAAGTTTTAATAACTATGCACAATTCTAATCTTCTAAGATACTTTGCAAATGTCTGAATTTGAATAAACACACAAACCATAGATACCAGTCTTGCACTTATTCAACTGCATTTCAGTATTCAAGATTAACTTTCCTAATTGCAATGTAAACTAAGACTTTAAATATAGCCCACTCTTCGGCTTCAAATGCGTCACACTTCCCTAGTACATGAGTAAAACCATGCAACATTCATTATGATCTTTTATAACCTTACCACAAACCTGCTGTATTATTGTTAGATAATCAGCTTAGAGCTCGTTAACATTGAATTTAACACAGGGAGGAGGGGGAGTTTGCCGAACACACGAACTATTAGGTAGATGCATTTGCAAGAACAGGTCATTCACCTGCATCAGGCTTTTCGATATATGCATAATAATAAGTTTCAGGTTTAATTTAAAAGCTATTCCTTCATCTGACGTCATCTTAGTGGACGTGCCCGAGGGGTAATCGGGCATGACAAGAAATCATGAGGGCTCAACCCAGGTTCGAATCCTGCCCTTCACTGTAGAAATCATAATTAAATTATGATCTCGAAGTCAACTGAAGTCCATTGAAACGGGCCGGGCTGGTTGTAACATTCAGAAGATATGAAAAACCGGACAAGCCCAAGGGGCAAATTAGTAAGTTGACTTAATCAAAATGAAGTCACTTAGGTCTAGCAAAATAAGCTAATGCGTGACAATATGGTGAACTAATATTCAAATTCTGCTGTGAAAGACACTCATTTTTAGTGCTGACAATGCCTCGAACAGGATTATCTGTGTCTAACAAAAAAAAAAAAAAAAGAAGCTACTTAGTCTTCCTAGAACGTGTCGGTCTAAAGAACTGGTCTCCGGTTGATGTAGAGAGAACTTGAGGAATACTAATAATCAGGCATGCAAGTGGTGTTCCTTTTCTCGTTTTCGTAAGTGAATGAGATTTGACTAATCTCTAATTCTTGGTTTAACAAATAAAATATCTTTTCATACATTAATAACATAAACATCATATATAGGCAATCAAAAATCAGCATATATCAATGATATTTACCTTCTCGTGATTCTAGCTCACGTTTGTTTTTATATATTATTTTTTGTTTTAAACTCTTACACTAAAACTACATCATATTGACCTTTTAAGTTATACAGTAACAGGAAATTTTTCCCCCATGGATGTAGCTGCGTGTACGATAGTTTAGTGATGAAGTGCCGTGTGTGCGTGTGTGGATGAATATAATAACTACGGGCCTTCTCTTCATGATTTTTATTTCTTTGAAGCCGTGCCGCCGTGCGTTGAATTCTAATGACTAATTACGTACCTTCATAAATTAAATTGAAACTGGACGATTCCTTTCAACAAAAAATTATACTTCCCAGTATTTAATATAAGGCGTATTTACCTAATTAGATAAATAAAATTAATTAAATTAGTTAATATGATATGTATTTTTTAAAACACCCTAGTTATCTTCCTTAATTATATCATTTCCCCTTATTTTTTTATTATTGTTGAGGGAGTATAAATAAAGATAAATTAAGATATTAACAAATATAAAAACTACTATATCTTTTATTTAAGATTAATATTAATTTTCTAAACATGTCCTCTCTATAAGGACTCCGGGTAAAATTGTTGTCATATCATTATGTTCAAGGTCAGGAACTTGAACTCTCAAATACATACACATATTAAAAAGACTTGTTGATTGAGGAAGAACAATATATCAATGGAAATAGTAGTGTTTGATAACATAGTGAAAATAACATACACAGAAAAAGAGAGATCAAATACTAGGATTGAGCAGAGCATATTGAAGCAATTCATGATGTTGTTCAAAGATATCCATTTCTTGCTCATTCAAAGTCACCAGAGCTTCAACTCCACCATCTTTCACATCCATCAAAGCAATCGTATTACTCACAATCTTATTCACACTCGACATCCACACAGGATTCCCCCACCCATAATCCACCTCGTACAATGGAAACCTACACCAACTTGTGGACTTATAAACCACTGTCTCTTTCTTCTTCTTTAACATCTCTCCCCTCTCCTTCATAAACTTCATCACAGCTTCAAACCCACCTCCTTCATTGAACTTTCTTGCCTTCTTCTCTATGAACTCCTTCATTCCTTTTCTCATCTTCTTCACCAACTCATCCAATTCCATCTCCTCCTCTTCCTCCACCGTCACCGCAAACGGCCACACGAAGTTACCGATGGCCGTCCCCGGCACAGGCGGCTCCATCCGAGGACGCAGGTTCACGGCTTGGAACAGAGCCGACCGCTTAAACGACGCCGTTTTAGAGCAGGAAGCCAGCATCGCGCATCTCCATATAAGAGCTAGCACCACTTCCACGCGCGACGGGTGGAACTGAATGTCCACGTCGGTGAGTGCGGCTACAACTCTGCTTTTAAGCTCTCTCACCTTGGCTCCGGTGAATACGAACCGTCTTGTTGTGAACTTCTCGGCGGTGGCAATATTTACGGATGAGGACATCCCCGGAATGTGTCGCGGAGGAAAGAGAGAAGCGCCGAGGCCCAAGTGAGGAACGTCCGGTTCAGCACGTGAACGACACGTGGCGGTCCAGCTCTGAAGGATTGTGATCAACGCTGCTATATCGGCGATCTTGTGGGTGAGGGATATGCTCAGGGCAGTCCCACCGCAACCGAACAATGTGAACCGTACGATGAGCATAGAACCATTGGACAATTCCATGGTTTCCTTGTCGGTGGAGGGTAGGAAGTGTTCGAGAGTATCAAAGTCTGGGTGGCTGAGGATGTCGGAAAGATGAGTGTCCGTTCGAGCTTCGACGTAGAGGACACCGTCGTCGTTGCAGTCGATGGCGGCGGCGTCGCGGATGCGGCCGGTGAGAGGGTAGAAGCGGGTGAGGGTTTGGGCGAGGGCGGTTTGGAGAAGTTGTGATTTGGCGGAGAAGCCTGAGAGGATGCTGCCGCCGGCGCCACCGTTAGTGGCGGCGTTGGAAGAGTAAAAGAGGGTCATGTTGCCGTGGATGTTAGGGGAGAGCTGGTCTAGAAGGGAGAGTTTAAAGGATTTAAGGTGTGATGGTGTGGGTGAGGTTGGCTTTATGCATTTTCTTGATATGATCTCTGTTCTCATGTCAGTGCTCATTTTCTTCCAGTGCTTCTTGTGGGGATTCTCCAAGTTTAGTACTTTGATTCAATCTTCTGATTCTGAGGGTTGAGTTTCTGTTTATGTAAATAAGGAGCAACACTCACAACTTCTCCAAACCGCCCTCGCCGAAACCCTCAAGACCGAACAATATATTAATTGTCATAAATTCATTATATAAAGGCATTAATATATTATTAGCCGCCATCGCTTTTACAAGTTAACTTGTGTGGGGTACTCAGAAGTACAATTTTCAATAAAATATCATTTGGATTTATGAAACTTTAATTTTTTAAATCTAAAAAAAAAAAGAAAGAAGGAAAAGGAGACCCGCACCCGTGGCTATTTGTTTGGGAAAGGGATTATTTTTATATTTTTGTTAAAAAAGTGTTGTGTCTTAACGTGTGTTTGGATTAATTTTTAAGAATAACTTTTATGATTTACGTGATAAGTATGTGAGAGAAATTTTATCTCGACTTACGAAAAATAATTGAGATGGGATTTGAACCCACTCCTCCTTGATTCTTTCCAAAATCCCTAGCCATGTGGACACCAACTTTCTTTGATAAATATATGTGCGCGCGCACGCGCACAATGACATTCAACTAAATGAGTGGCGGAAATGACTAGAGGCATAAAAATATTAATTAAATGAGTAATGATATTAACTAAAGGTATAAACGTATTGATTAGAAACGTAATGATATTGATTAAATAAGTAATGGAACTAACTAAAGGTGTAATGATATTGACTAGAGATGTAATGATATTAACTAAAGGCTATTGACTAAAATCATATTGATATTGACTAAATGAATAGTGGAAATGACTAAATGTATAATGGTATTTATTAGACGTGTAACGGTATTGTATAAATGAGTAATGATATTGACTAAAGTCATAAATATATGGACTAAATAAGTAATGATATTATCTAAATGAGTAATGATATTAACTAAAGGCTTAAACGTATTGACGAAAGGCGTAATGGTATTGACTAAATGAGAAGTGAAAATGACTAAAAGCATAATAGTATTAACTAGAGGCATAATGATATTGACTAAATGAATAGTAGTGTTGACTAAATGAGTAATGATATTAATTAAATGGGTAAACCTATTGACAAAATGAGTAAATAAATTAATACTTACACCTTTTATTCAATGCCTACCACTATGCCTTTAGTCAACACGTTTATGCCTTTAATCAATATCATTACTCATTTTTATTCAATACTATTACGTCTTTAGTCAATGTGTTTACGTGTTTAGCTAATATCATTACTCATTATAAAATACATTTGCGCCTCTAGTCAATACCATGATGTCTTTAGTTATTTTCACTATTTATTTAATCAATATTATTATGCTTTTAATCAATAGCCTTTGATTAATATCATTACTCATTTAATGAATATCATTTTGCCTTTAGTCAATACCATTACACCTTTAGTTATTTCCATAACTCATTTAGTCAATACTACTCCGCCTTTAATCATTTTCATTATTTATTTAGTCAATATCTTTACACCTTTAGTCAATACGATTACGCCTTTAATTAATATCATTATTCATTTAATTAATACCATTAAGCCTTTAGTCAATACGTTTACACCTTTAGTTAATATTATTATTCATTTAGTTAATACATTTACGCCTCTAATCATTTCCATTACTCATTTAGTTGAATACCATTACTCATTTATATATATTATACATATATATTCTTATGCATATATTTACCAGAGGAAGCTTAGTGTCCCAATCAATGTTTTATAAGCCGGATTGGATGTAAAGCCGGAAAGACTAACGGGTCACAGTTCAAATGGTTGGAACGGTTGGACCGGTGACATGGTAATTAAATTAAAAATAATATTATACACACACACACACATATATATAATATATAAAAAATAAAAATCAATATTTCAAAAAAATTTAAAATTCTATAATACTTAAAGTCATTGATGTATTAAATTATAAAGTAACAATATATTATAGACAACCATTAGAAATAAAATAAACAAAAGAATGAATTTAAATACATAAAAAATTAATTTTAAAAATACAATAAATTTTATTAATATTTGTTCTGATCCTATCCCCACAATATCGCTTTGGTCAGCTAACATTAAAACAATTTTCAAAGATAACGTTGGAAAGAGAGATGATATTAATATTACTCCACAATGGATCCACTTCAGGTATTTTCAAAAGCATTTCTGTTAATAAAAGATATTTTAAAAAAGTTACTCTATTTTTTTTAAAGTGAAAGATACTCTATTTATTAATTAGCAGCAAGGAACGAAAAACCGGACCGAGCAATGAACCGGTCACAGCACAGGTTTAAGAGTTAATGGGTCAAACGGGGTCTAACCGGTAGTTGAACCGGTAGTGAACCGGTCATATTAAAATATTATAATTTATTAGTGGCAATATATATTAATATATTATTAAACTTCTATAGATAAAAATGAAGATTTTTAAGAAAAAAATACTTAAAATCTATTAGTATGAGTTATAATGCCTATACTTATGCAATGATATCTCATTCTCTATAATTATTATATCTTTTTAAATAATTTTTTTCATTATCTTCTTCATTTTTTTTAGATTTTTTCTTTCTTTACCTATTTTTCTCTACATTTTGGTCTTAAACTTCCGATTTTCTCCTAAAAAAAGCAAAAACAGAAAAATAAAAAAATGAAACCGGTTCAACCGGCTGAACCACCGGTTTTACCCCGGTTCGACCGGTTTTAGACCGGTTCCCTGGTTTAACCATCAAACCAGACCGGACCACTGGCTAGTTCCAGGTTCAACCGGTCGAACTGGCCGGTCTGGTCCGATTTTTTGTACAATGATTAGCAGGCAATTGATTTGACCTGATCAGAGCAAAGCGTAATTCAGACAATTTTGTTCTCAACTCAAGCCTAACGAGGAGTCACAAGCGTTTTTCTCTCTCCTACAGCAGCCTCATGTCTTGCAATTTTTTCTTTTGTTTTCCTTCTCCACTCCAAGTCTCCACCTGTGTTCTTACCGCTAACAAAGAATGGCCCTGAGGATTGGATAAGAGTCAGATGAGATAAGAATTAAAGATCACAGTTTATATTTCAACCCCAGAGAATAGGGGTGGAAATAGGCTAGACTACGCTAGGCCTTGCCTAAATAGGCCTGGGCCTGCAATAGAGATTCAAAGCTTGGGCCTGAGCCTGTATGTAGGTTTTTTTTAAGCCTAAGCCTAGGCTTTCAAAAGGGCTGACAAGGCCTAAAACATGTTTAAAGGCCTACTTAAACAATGTAGGATTTTAAATAGCCTTTAAAGCCTATGCCTCCAAATTCATATATAACCATTCATAGTTATATACAATCCTACATTATATCTTAAAAACATAATATCCATTCTCATAGTAATATTAGGGCTTAGTAAGAAAAAGAAAAGAATGTCTAGTGATAACAATTGTTCGAGCAAATAGAAATAAAAAAAAACTAATCGTCTGTTGACTAATAAGATATATTTTCTAAAATTTACTAAGCATAACAAATAACATACAAAACTAGATTCTACCTCTTTTACCTTTCCCACATAAATTGGGACAAACTCCTCTTACTCAGATTATAATATTTCATTTAAAACTAAAATAAACTCATAACAATTATTATGCTTCAGTGGAGGGGTGCAAATTAGGGGAGAGTGAGTGAGTTAGTATTGCCATCTCGAGCGATCGAAGAGAAGAAAGGCAAGGGTGAATGATTTATGCGAAAATAATGGTCGAGTGTAATGAAGATGTGATATGAAACTTAGAATTATGGTTAAGTTTATAAATTTATAAAATTATTTAGATTATATTATATATACTTATGTAATGGTATACATTAAAAAAAAGCTAAATAGGCCAGGCCTGTAGGCTTGTAGACTAGGCCTTATGAAAATAGGCCTAGCCTATTGATCTAAATAGGCCTAGCAATATGTATGAGTCTGAGCCTGGCCTATTTCCATCCCTACCAGAGAAGAATTAGATTTGTCTCACAGATAAGAGTTTTATCCATTCTTCTTTGATGAATATGTTCCCTCTTTCAGTCTGCATCTAATATTGTGGGCTCCTTCAGTCCTTCATCCTTATTCTTAAAATATTTCTTTTGATCTTCTTCTCTAATGTGCAAGACTCGACACTGATATTTGTTTTGTTTTGGATTGAAAATTATTTTTTACCCATTTTTTTTATAAAAAAAAACACCCTTCCTCTTCAGTAGACTCGAACGGGTTTTAAAAACCTGTTTCGGGTCCCGGGTCAAAAGCGAGTTCCAGCTCAAAAAAGGTTAAAATACGGCTCAAAGCGGATTAACAAAAAGAGCGGCTTGACGCCAATATCTGAGCCGTTGCTTGGACCGGTCGACGGTCCGACCGTCCAGTTCGACTCTAAAAACACTGGTCCCAATAGCCAAGGCTTTTGGAAGGAACAAAGGTGGGTGGGTTCAAATCCAACCTTCACTAAGGCTTCACATTTTATGAACCAAGAGAAATAATCCCTTTCTTGAAAACACAGCCACTTTGGCGACCGATGGCTTAAGCTCTGGCGACCAGTGGGTGCTGGACAACCATCGGAGATTTGTGGCGTGTTGGCAGTGGTGCTCCGGCAAGGGTTCCTCTTTTTTTCTCTTTTTCTTTTAATTTTAAAAATTGAGGGACATTATGATAAAATCACCAACACTTTAAAATCTCAATTTAATCTGTGTCAACTCTTTGTCATTTACTTATGTTAAAAGGCTTTTTGGGGTTTCATAAATTCAAATGGTGTTATATTAGAATTTTCCCTATTAAGAAATTCATGAATTAAAGTTTTCCTTATTCAAAATTTTTATTTTATATAAGTATATTTATTCATGAAATTGATAGATATGTTAATCATAGAATTCAAGCTAAGTGCTATAAATAGAGAAAAGCTACTAGAGTTATTTATGACTAGAAAGTACTTAATAAGGTAAAAGGAAAGTTTTATTGCACTGTTATAACACTAGCAATGCTATATGGTAAAAAATGTTGGGCTTTAAAAGTACAACATGAACATAAAGTGAGGGTAATGGAAATGAGAATGCTGAGATGGATGTGTGGCCATACAAGAAAAGATAAGATTCGTAATCACCATATACGTGAACAAGTTAGAGTGACACATGTTAAGGACAAGATGGTAGAAATCTGTCTGAGGTGGTTTGGACACATTCCAAGAAGGCCATTAGGTGTGCCGGTGAGGAGGGTCGATAAAGCAGTATGGAGTCATCTAAAAAGATGTAGAGGAAGACCTAAGTAAACACTCAATGAGGTTATAGAATAAGACCTATTAGTTAATAATATATATAAAGAGCTAGTTTTGATAGAGTACAATGACGTCGTGCGGTGCATGTAGCTTACCTCACCTAATAGCTTATGGCTTTGTTATTGTAATATAGAAGCATAAAGGTCTATGATTTATATGAATATGGAGGGAAAAAATGAGTGTAAAGTGATATATTAATTTGTGAATATCAATGTTAAAATTTTCAAATCAAGGCATCTTACATTCTTTTTATATATTTTCATTGGGAAGCACAAAATATTGTTTATTAAGCATTTTTCTACCAACGGAAATAAAATTCCTCACACATACTTACATCAAATGTAACCCCCTTGCCTCGAAAACCATAATTATGATTTGAAATATGTGATTAAAATGAAATAGAGACCAATAATAATCAAACTCATTTAGTATCCCTTCCTTACAGTAGGGTTTCTATAAATTTTTTCAAAATTTTCTGCCTTATCCTAGTCTCAAAATTTTACAATTCGAATATAATTACCCTGTACAGTTAAATCACATTAATATATCAAAGTGTACAACAAAAATTCCCAGCAACCCCCGGGTTTCACATAAAGACTAAGGGTTTATAAATTTTCATTTAGGGGATTACACAAAATCATTTCAATATTTACATCCCAAATAAGTACAATAGTCCCAATACCAAAATTAATAACCAACAACCAAAATATAAATCTCCCTAAGGAGTCCTATCCGCCCTTGGTCGTCTCCTTTCCCTTGGAGCCGCTTGCCCTGTTTGGAAGTTAGTCAAAGGAAAGAATGAGATTCAAAAGAATCCCAGTAGTAACAAATCACTCATACCATAGGTAATCACATAGCTTGCAAGTAAATCATCAAGCAGTAGCAGCAATACACATCACACCTCACCTGTATCCCCTTTTACTACTGGGAAGGCACGCAGTCCTTACCGAAACCGTTGTTAGCGACTCAGGGACTACTGGTGTGGCGATGCATACACATAGCCTTACGGCTTCACAAATAGCCTTTCGGCTTTCACAAATAGCCTTTCAGCCCACATCCATGAACTATGCAGCATACCAAGTTTTCACAAATCAATGATAAATCAAATATACAATGTATCACATATAGTATAAGGAAAACGTCACTACCTTGTTCTTTCCTGGCGTGCTCCGGCACAATCTGTTCTCGAGTAGGGCAAATATCAAAGCTTATAAATCAAATCAAGGATGATAGGTTATTCTCTGTTCCAAATTCTTATCTTCATAACACTTAAGGTTGGTTATCATTTAAACTCTTTAGGTGGCTACTAAAAACCTAAATGTAATGACCCAATTTTAGATTAAGGGCTAATGATTTTGAAATTGATTGAAATTAGTGTAATTAAACACTTTTGGAGAAATGTGATGTGAATTTGATATAAATGTATGTGGTGATGATTTAGTAACCATAGTGAAAACCAAGGGCAAAATAGTAAAATTGGAAATTTACTGACCAATTGGTTAGTTACTAAAGAGAAAACTCATTAGTGATTGAGAATCAATGGTTGAGATTTATTGTGTATGGGTTGGAATCATGTGCTTTGCATCTATGTGAATTCATGGAAGAGTGAGCAAGATTATGCCAAGTGGAATTATATGGACCAAGGGATCATGCCATTAGTCAAACATTCACTTTTCTCTCTCTTCTCTCTCCTATTCGGTTGGGGCATGGGCCAAGGGAAAAAATGCTGCACACACTCAACATCTCCATCATCTTATCATCTCTCTCTCCTAGCCCCTATTTCCGGCGACCCAAGGAAGAAAGAGAAAGAGAAAGCTTGTTTTTTAGGTAAGTAATGGCTCTTATATGCTCAAACACTCTTCATTAATTTTGTTCATAGTATTGAGAGCTTTATTTTGGTGGTTTTAGATATTTGATCAGAGGTGTTTAGAGTTTGAGGAATTTGGGAAGTTGAAGAAATCAAGGTTTTGGTTTAGCAAGTTGAAGAAGTGAGTATTTATGACATTTTGGTACAATTATTGTGATTTTTGGTTAAGTTTTGTAAATCTTGGAATTTGCCATGGTTTTATGCCAAATTTTGAATGCATGAATTACATGGTGAATGATGTTGGAATTGTTTTATTGTGAAGTTATTTGAGTGTTGGATATGGTTTTGAATTTTGGAAGTGATTTGAAGGAAATTGGGTAATGTGTGTATTATAGAGACCCAAGAGTGAGATTGTTGTTAAAATGGGTTTTTGGGTGTTTTAAGTTTACGAATTGGTTCCTTATGAAATTGTAAGTGGGAATGAGCTTTGGGTTGAGTTTGGGAACCATTGGGATCAGTTTTGGCCAATCTGGGAAATTCTGTCAATTGTTGTGATCTGGCAATCTGATAAGATCACTCAAGTAAGGGGGTCTCACTCGAGTGCTGCGGTATTATTTCCCTTTTCTTTCTACATTTTTCCTGGTTTTCTGATAAAAGCAAGAATGCACTTCTTAACCCGCGAGTGATATTGGTGATCACTCAAGTGAAGGTGTGAGTTCATGATAAGGGTTGCTTTCGGGTTGTCACTCGCTGGCCAATTTCCAAAAGTGTAGTTTGGCACTCGCAGGTGCGGTGCTCCCACTCGAGTGATTATTGTAGTACTCGAGTGAGCCTTTTCCTCTGAAGTTGTCTATGATCTCAGGCAAACACTTCCTGTGTTGCACTTTCGTGGACTCGAGTGAATTTGGAGTCATCACCGAGTGCGAATCCTTATGCTCGAGTGTTGTGAGTATTTTCTGGCCATGGTTGTTGCTCACTGTCAAACACTCACGAGTGAGAATCATTCTCACTCGAGTAAGTTAGCCAAAAATCAGTGTTTTGTTTCCAAAAAGGGGTCTTCACGGTAGTTTCTCCCAACCCTTTTGGCATATGTGTAGGCCTCTAATAGCCACCTAAAAAATTCGAATGATAACCAACCTAGTGTATTATAGAAATATGTATTAGGAAAAGAGATTGATCGGTTGTCCCTAATTTGGTTATAGGATTTGACATTTGCCAGACTCGTGAGCCTACTGTGCCAAGGAACGATAAGAAAGAACAAGGTAGTGACTTTTTCTCTTATACTTTGTGCAAATCATTGTATGTATGTCTATCATGTATTGTGTTGCTGCTGCTTTGTGAAGCTTTGTGCTGCCTTGTGTTTCTTTATGCCTTGTGATACTGCTGCATAGTATTTACCGCGAAAGTGGGCATAGAGATTACAGCTAAAGCTAGCATAGTGTTTACCACGATGAGTGCTGTCGTTTGTGGCGTGAGCCATAAATCATTATGTTGCTATTGAACATGATCTTACATGCTATGTGTTTACATATTGTATGAGTGATTTGTTACTACTGGGATTCTTTTGAATCTCATTCCTTTCTTTGACTAATCATCAGACAGGGCAAGTGGCTCCAAGGAGAAGCGGGCAACCAGAAATGGCTAAGACTAGTGGGGACGTTTTAATTTTTGGACTGTTGGTTATCTGTTTTGGTTTGGGATTACTGTATATATCTGGGTTGTGAATATTATTTTTGGATATGTAATCCCCTATGTTGGGAAACTTTTCACCCATTTTATATATACATGTAACACGGGGTTGCCGGGATTTTAGTTGGGCACTCTAATATTTATGAATGTGATTTAATTGCACAGGTAATTGTATTCGAATGTGAATGTGAGACCAGATTAATTATATTTTTGAATTGCTTTTCTGGACACCCCATCTTGAAGATGAGGGATTATAAATGATGTTTTTGTCTTATTGGTCTCTATTTTACTAAAATTTCATAACCCGGATATAATTACAGTGAGGGGGTTACACTAGACACATGCCTAAAGGTTGGGAAGAACTTAACCAAACACCCCTTTTCCAAACATATAACACTGATTTTCAGCCCTTATACTCGAGTGATATATGATGCACTAGATTGAGGATGGCTCACTCGTGCGAGTGCTTGGTCGAGAGCAATCACTGAGACAGAAAATGATCAAAGCACTCGAGTCCTAACCCTAATACTCGAGTGATGCCCTTATACTCACCCAAGTCCAACCGAGTGAGGCATAGAAAGTGACTACCCGAGAGCAATCAAAACCCTAGAATGAGAAGTACACTCGAGCACTAGCTCTGGCACTCGAGTGATGTCACAACACTTACAGGTGTTAAGGCACACTCTTGACAATTTAACCGTGAGTGTTTCCCTAAGACGTAACTAGAAGGTGCAAAATATATACGCACTCGAGTGATAACCCATACCACTCGCAGGTGAAGAATTGCACTTTTGCGTTTTGGATGGAAGTGTAGCCAAACACTGAAAGAAAAAGGGAAAACAGGATGTTGCACTCGAGTGACACCCATGTGCACTTAAGTGAGGCTTATCAGAAGCCAAAACGCAGCAACTAATAGAATCCCCCAAATTTTGTCCAAAGTGTCCAATGACTCCCAAAATTCATAAATAACCTTTTCCCCATACAATTTTTCATAAGGAACTCATTGGACATACTAAAACAACCAAATTCTCATTCTATCAACACATTCCACACTCCTAAACACATTGCAACCCAAGACCACTAAATGACCACTTTGGTTTCCAAAATTTCAAACCCATTCCAATGACACAATGACACACTATGCCACCAATTTCACCACCATACATTAGCCAATTCATGCATTCCAAAATTATACCAAAATCAGGGCAAAATCACAAATTTCTAAAACTTAACTAATAATCAAAATGAGCATGTCAATAGAGAGCTCTTCCTTACCTCTTCCTCTTCTCAAGGTTGGTTTCTTGTTTTCACAACTTCCAACTTTCTTCAAACACTCAAACACCAACTTTTAAAATTTTGAAATGATAGCAATGAAGCTTTTATCACTATGAACAAGATTAATGAGGCTAAAGGAGACATTAAGCAAGTCAAAACCTCACCTTTCACTTTCTCTTTCCTTCCTTAAACACACGAAAATGGAGAATAGAGAGAGAGAAGATGAGATGATGATGGAAGTGTAGATTTTTCCCTTCCCCATGCTCACAACCCACTTGAAAGGAGAGAGAAGAGAGGAATGAATGGTTTAAACTTTTGACTTAATCCATGGCTCTCATGTTGACAAGTGGCATGATCTTGTTTCTCCTTCCATACACACATATGAGCTCATACACACACAATTCCATTCTCTTAATCACTTAATCCTAGCCATTGATCCTTAAATTACCAAGGAGTTTCCTCTTCAGTAGCTGACCAACTAGTCGATAACTTTCCTTTTTACCCATTTTACCCCTGATTATGGCAATTCCACTCGAATCACCACTAAACACATTTATATAGTTCATATCACTCAACCACGTGCCTTCCCTCTTATTTGACTCAATTTAGAGGTTAATCCATAATTGAACTTAAATACAGGGTTTAGGTGTTGAACAGAACACATTTGGATCGTAATTCACATCATATCCTTCAAAAGTGTTTTTTTAACAATAATTACATCAACTTTTGAAGTCATTAGCCCTTAATCACTTTTTGGGATATTACATCAAACACCGTAAAAACATTTTTAAAAAGCAAAAACAAATATGTTTATAGAAAATGACCTTAATTTGGAGTTGAGAATAAAAAAAATTTTCATCAATAATAAATTTAAAACATTATTTGTTTTACCCAAAAATTCAATTTATTATTGTTAGTGTTTTTTTTACAGTACTGTAATATCCCAAAATGTACTCAAGGACTAAATATATAGAATAGATAGTGATATTAATGATAGAATTGCCCTTGAAATTTGCTATGACTTTAGTTTTGATTAGCTAGAAGTAATTACCTAGTTTTCACCTAAAGTCAGAAATGACCGAAAATATAATTTGAACATAAGAAAGAAAGGAAGTAGCACCATTTGGGAGAAGACTAAGGGAAATAAAAGAATTAGGAAATGGAATTGAAAGAATTAATGGCACAAGAAATAATATTGCCATAATCAAGAGCAAAAGAGACAATTGCCGCTTGATCTTGAGGTTAAAGTGGGAAGACAAATTGAAAGGTTAGGATTTGCTCTTGAAAAGTAAGAAGCATGTATGGGAACGAAAAGCATATCATCTCACTCTCTTAAGATCACAAAAAACGTCCAAAAAGTTTTACCAAGAGAAAAGAGGATTAGTCAACATATTTCGCAAGAAGACTTGATCACAAATTGTGGCTAAGACATAAAGGAAGTAATAAGAGATTTTCTTAGCCAACATTTCTTCTCCATTTGGGCAGCCACTTTAGGCCAAAAGAAGGAGAGAGGAAAAGGAAAAAACTCAACTCAAGTCACATACCCAAGCTAGTTAATTTACCATAAGTGTATGATTAAATGAAGTAATTTTCACCACAACTTTTTTCTACTTTTTGACCTATTTTCGGTTGGTTATTAAGGGATAAAGGAAGAAAAAAATCTGATCATACTCTTATTCTCTCTCCTTAAGTAGGTTGTGGTTGCCAAAAATGTTGAGCAAGAAGAGCAAGGTTGAAAGGTGAGTTTGATCTTAATTTTTCAGTTTCTTAACCTCATCTATGGCTCAAGTATCCTTCACAAACTTTGTTCCTCTCGATGAGTACTTCATTTCTATGGTTTTAGAATTTCAAGAAGAGGTGTTTTGAGCCATCATCTAAGAACAAAAGTTGAGGAAGCAAGAAAAGAACACAAGAAGAAGCAAGAGGTGAGTAAGAGCATTATTTTGATGTATATGATGCTTTGATTGGTTGAGTTTTGGTGGGCTATTGTGACAGCCTTAATTTTGGTTTTTAGGGTATATTAGGGATCATGAAGCTTTCATCCTATGTATGTGCTTATATGTTGGTTTGGAGGCAAATGAGCTAAGCTTAGTGATTAGATAGTGAAGTGGTTGTTTATTGTGAAATATTCTAAAATTCTTCCAAAACAGGACATGGAGAATGAGTGGGAATTTATTCATTTTGATGTTACCATTGTGTTCTACACAAAAAATTGTGTGGGACTAGTCCCAGGTTGTGAATTTTGGGTCATTGAAATTCAAAATATAAAACTGGATTTTTTTGCCTAGACGGAATTCCATCGAAGTACCCTATTTGTGTGGTGTTTTTGGATAACCAAATGATCTCTAAAAATTCTAAAACTTTCTAGGGAAATATTAGACATATCAAGATTTAATTTGATGGGTTATTTGAATCATTTCGATTTGTACACTAGGAGTTATGAATTTTTGAAGTTAGGTCATGAAAATTGGGTTAAATTTTGACAGTGTGCAATAAATGAAAATTATGGAAATGCTATGTATCCAACTGGCTGTGGGTAATATTTTTCCCTGAAAATAGACTAAATAAGGGTCACATAGCCTTTCGAATCACCCCATTTCGATTTTTATTCATTTAGTTGTGATTTTCCAAAGTTGATAAAAAATCTGGCAGATTTGGTCACCTATGCAAAAATTGAAGATGGAATGAGATAATGTAATATTGTTGAATTATGAGGTTAGAAATTGGTATTTTAGGTTAATTGACCACTTTAACTCCTTAGTTGACTTGATTAAATTTCCCTAATGACAACCAACTTGAGCGTTTGAATTAAAGAAGAATTGGATTAAGTAATAACCTGTCGCCCATAATTCTGATTATAGGATTTGACATTTGCCCTGCACGTAATAAACCGGTGCCAGAGCACAAGAGGAAAGAACAATGTAGTGACCCTTTCTCTTATATTGTGTATGATAAATTGTATGTATGTCTTATCATTGAGTTGTGAAATATGTCGTGTGAAACATGCTGATGTGAAACATGCTGTTGTGAAACATGCTATTGTGGATGCTGTAGTGAAATATGCAATGTAAAATATGCCGATGTGAAACATGCTATAGTGAAATATGTCATTGTGAAACATGTTGTTGCGAACACTGCTAAAGCTGTCACAGAAATGCCGTTAATGTGTTGTTGCTTGTGATTTGCTTACATGCTTTGTGATTGTACATGTTATAAGTGAACTGTTACTACTGGGATTCTTTTGAATATCATTCTTTTCATTGACTAACCTACACTCAGGGCAAGCGGTTCAAAGGGAAAGCAAGTGATAAAGGGCGGTTAGAACTCCTAGTTAGGAGTTTTAATTTTGGTAGTTGATTGTCATATTTTGTTGGGAATTAGTTGTATATATTGAATGGTGTAGTGTAATCCCCCTGTATGAAAAACTATAAATGGGCAATGTGCCTTGTAAACCCTTTATTAAAAAAACAAAACCTAAGCATTGTCGGGAATTTTTTATTGCACTCTGATATATATAAATGAAACTGGACTGCACAAGCCAATTATATTCGAAATGTGAACGCGAGACCGCACTAAACAGGTTTTGGAAAAGTTTTTAATTAACCGCTTGTCTCTATATCAACTTAATAACGCATTCTTGAACTATAAATTTGACTATTAAGGTAGGGGGTTACAAGTATTGTTGTCATTTACTACTTAAGAAACATAATTTTCTCATTTTTTTTATTAAATGTGTATTTAGATTTATATTTATATTGTGTATTTATAAAATTTAGATAAAAATGAATGCAAGAAAGAAAATTGACAGTGTTCTTATCTTTAGTTCTTTCATATGCTACTTTTTAATTCAATTTTACAATAATTAATTTTAAAAGATCTATACATAAATTAAGATATGTAATTGAAGAGTTGGTTTTCTCTTAAATATGACATGACTCTTACTACATCTTTTCTACAGTGGTCAACTGTGAATAGCTTGCTGATTCGGGCAATGAGCTGTTGTATATTATTCCATGTGGAAACGACCCATAATAATATTACTTGCAAGTCAACTCTTTAAACAATCGGCCTCAAGATACTTATTAATGAGAAAATTGTTCATAAACTCCAAGTTAAAAAAAATAAAATACTAATAATAAGTTTCAATAATTTAATTTTTTACAAGTTTAACTTGTAAATATGAATTTTTTTAGGTTTATTTGTATTTAATTATTTTTACGTATATCTTTCTTCTTATCATCATATTATCATCACTTGGCAATGTGATTGCCACGTAGTGACGGTATCATAAACTCATAAAAATTATTTTGAATTACATAAAAATTGAATTAGTTTATTCATAATTATATAAGTTATTGTTTTAAATATCTATTGATATTAGTATGAAGAAGAATGACACTTAAGTCTCACAAGATTAATTTAAAGATAATAATAAAAAATGAATTGTATTCTGTAATTCAGCTTGCAATTACGTGAATTAATATTTATAATTTAAAAATAATAATTCAAATGCCTGATTTGCAACTAATATTCTAATACTTGTAATTACATGAAATATTACTTGTAATTCAACTTTTAACAATTTTTTTTAATTTTACTTTTATTAAATTTATCATTGGATATACAATTAACACTACAACAAATTTGCCTATATTTGAATCTTCATACTTAACGATTTTAATGAAACTAACAAATATGTAAATGCGGAGTCACGAGAATGAAATACATAACGGTTTTTTAAACAACCGTTAAGTATAAGAGCAAATATTTAACGGTTTTATACTACAACCATGATATATTAGTTTGGTTTGTTTAGAAAAAAATGGCATCATTTACTTGACAATTATTTGTGAACAACTGTCAAATATAAATCATATATATTTGATGGCTGTTTAAAAATAATCGTAAACTATCATATACTTAACGCTTGTTAACTGTTAAGTATATTCTTTAAAAAAACCCCTCCTAGACCCATTTTCATTTGACATTTGAAACTTACAAATTTTAGAGAACTCACTCCTAACACCTCCGATGGCTCAATTCCGCTTCTTCCACCGCCATTTCACTCTCCTCCGCTGATCTCGTTCGTAGCTCTCCTTCATCCGTCATCACGTTCGTGGTGTCGTGGGTTCTGGAGTGATTTTGGGTTCATAGTGCTCCTATTGATGGCATCTGTGTTGATTTCTTCTTTTGGGATTCATTGGGAGGGGCTTTGAGCTCATCTCTTCTTCTTAAAGGCGAGTTCAGTTCAATTTCTTACACTAATGGATTTTTATCTTGTTTTTTCGATATTGATTTGTGTAAAGAGTATGTAAAGATTGTTTTTTGAGTGATTTTGTATGTGTGTACGGTTTTGCCACAGATTTTAAGTGTTTTTTTGTTACTAAAGTTATTATTTGTTAGTATTGATTTGGGTAAAGAGTATGTAAAGATTGTTTTTGAGTGATTTTGTATGTACATAGGGTTTTGCCACTGATTTTAAGTGTTTTTTTGTTACTAAAGTTATTATTTGTTAGTATTGATTTGGGTAAAGAGTATGTAAAGATTGTTTTTTGAGTGATTTTGTATGTGCACAAGGTTTTGCTATTGATTTTAAGTGTTTTTTTGTTACTAAAGTTGTTATTTGTTAGTATTGATTTGGATAAAGAGTATGTAAAGATTGTTTTTTGAGTGATTTTATATGTGCATAGGGTTTTACCATTGATTTTAAGTGTTTGCTGTCATTAAAGTTGTTATTTGTTAGTATTGATTTGAATAAAGTTTCTGAAAATATTGTTTTTTGAGTGATTTTGTTAAGTTGTTATCACATTTTCCTCTACATACATGATATGCTCTAAATGGAGAGTGCAAATAAAGAATGGATGTCTGCCATTCATCTATCAAAGGAGTATTGGGATGGGGAGGGCGATTTCATAAGGTTTGCGATTCATAATAGTGTTGACGATCATGGTATGATTATTTGCCCTTGTGTTAAGTGTAGCATTGAGAAGCAAGTTAATCCAGATAGTTGTGAGTCACACTTAGTGATGTATGGAATTAATCAAAATTATATTTGTTAGATAAAACATGGGGAGAGAGATTTGGGCGTAGTGTTAGTTGTAACCCCCTCACGGTAATTATATCCGGCCTACGAAATTTAAGTGAAATAGATACCAATAAGACAAAATCATTTTTATAATCAATCATCTCCAAGAGATGGGGTTAACAAACAAAACATTTAAAACAGAATTCATCTGGTCTCTCATTCACTTTCGAATACAATTACCTATGCAGTTATATCACATAATAAATATCAGAGTGCGTAACCAAAATCCCGGGAACTCCGGGTTACTTATATATATATATATATATTGGGTTTAAAGGTTTCCCAAAATGCGGATTACATGACCAAAAATTCATATTTACATCTCATATACAAAGTCATCCCAAAATCCAAAATCCAAAATCCAAAATAGATAACCAACGGTCCGAATTTCAGTATGTCCCTACTAGCCCTAACCACTCTTGGTTGGCCGCTTGTCCTTGGAACCACTCGCCCTGTCTGAAAATATTAGTCATTTGGAAAGAGTGAGATTCTAAAGAATCTCAGTAGTAACAAATCATTTATACCACACGTAATCACATAGCATGTAAGCAAATCATCATGTAACAGCAGCAACACAAATCACACTTCACCCTCATCCCCTTTTACCGCCGGGAAGGCACACCGTCCTAACTCGAACCGTTGTTAGCGACTCAGGGATTGTTGGTATGGCAGTGCATACAAATAGCCTTACGGCTCACATATAGCCTTTCAACCCATAAATAGCCTTTCGACTCACATAATCACAAATGTTACGCCCTAATCTCATCCCCTTTTACCGCCGGGAAGGCACACAGCCCTTACCCGAACCGTTATTAGTGACTCAGGGACTATCGGTATAGCGACGCATACACAATTCCATAAATATTGTAGCATACGAATCCATCACAAACCAATGATATAACACACATACAATGCATCACATACGATATAAAGGAAAAGTCACTACCTGAATCTTTCCTGACTTTCTTTGGCTCCGCAGGCTCACTAGGGCGACAGATATCAAATCCTATACTAAATTAGGGACAACCAATCAATTTCTTTTCCAAGTGCATATTTTCATAATACTCTAAGTTGGTTATCATTTAGGACTCTTTATATGACTATTAGAGGCCTAAATATATGCCTAAAGGGTTGGGAGAACTACCCTCAAAACCCTTTTTTTGAAAGGTAAAACAGTGATTTTAGACTGGCTCACTCGAGTGAAGATGACCTCACTCGAGTGATGAACAACTTGTGCTCGAGTGAGCACAGCTCTCACTCGCGAGTGTTTGACAGTGAGCAACCATCATGGCCAGAAAGTGCTCACCGCACTCGAGCACATACCTTTGCACTCGGGTGATGACTCCAAACTCACTCGAGTCACCGAAAGTGCAAGACAAGAAGTGAGAACCCGAGAGCACAAGCAACATCAGAGGGACAAACTTACTCGAGCTACCCCCAGTGCTCAGGTGAGAGGCTTGCACTCGCGAGTGTTAGATCACACTCTTGAGCATTGGCCAACGAGCGACAACCTGAGAGTAACCCTAACCTTGGACTCACACCATCACTCGAGCAATCCCTTGCTCACTCGAGTGACCACCAACTTCACTCGCGGTGATAGAAGTGCACTCGAGCTCCACTCATAGAACTCAGGCAAAACTCGAAGAAGAAAAGGGAAAATACACGCAACACTCAAGCATGATCCTCCCTCACTCGAGTGTTGTGCATCAGAGACCAGAAACGCAGCAAATAACAGAAATTTCCCAGATGGTCAAAACTAATGCCAATGATTTCCAAACTTCTCACAAAGCACATACACACTTAACCATGCCTAAGGAACACATAGGCAACTTCCAAAACATCCAAAAACTCTTTTTACCACAATCAAACACTTAGGTCTCTATGATACACACTATATCCAAATTCCATTCAACTCAATTACAAACTTCAAAACTATTTCCACTACTCAAAGAACTTCACAATAAACCATTTCCAACATCATCCTCTATGAAATTCATATATTTAACATTGACACAAAACCAAGGCAAAATTCCAAAATTTACCAAACTTATCCAAAAAATCACAAATAATTTATCAAAATGCATCAAAACGATACCTCTTCAACTTAACAAATCCAGAATGTTGATTCTCAAACTTTCAATTTCGTCCAACTCACAAACCACCACCTTTCAAGATTTTGAAATCACCACAATGAAGCTCTCAATGAGGTGCACAACAATAGTGAAGAGGATTTGAGCATAGGAGGATCACAACTCACCCAAAATCAAAGCTTTCCTTCCCTCTTTTATTGCTTGAGCACCGGAAATGGAGAAGAAAGAGAGAGATGATGAGATAAAGCAAATGATGACGATGGTATACAACTTTCCCTTGCCCATACTCCCCCTCAACCGAATAGGAGAGAGAAGAGAGAGAGAGAAGTGAACATTTGTCTTCTAGTGCCATCCAATGGTCCACCAAAGAGCCACTTGTCACCATCTTATTCACTCCCACCATGAGCTCACACAACCGCAAAGCATAGGATTCCGACCCATAAACAATGAATCTCAACCCTTGACCTTAAATACCACACACATTTATACCAAATTCACATCACATTAATCCCAAAAGTGTTTAATTATGCGAATTACAATCAATATCAGAGTCATTAGCCCTTAATCCCAAATTGGGTTATTACACTAGTCGGCCAAATTTGGAAAGGGTGAACACCTAACTTCGACACAAGTACATTTGAGGCCGATCTTCTTCAAGATATGGCCAGTGCAATTGAAGCGGAATTTAGTGAATGCCCATAAAAGTTTAAAAGGATGAAGAGCAATGCAGAGAAGCCTTTGTATGAGAATTGTACTGAGTTCATATTATTATTTATAGTGTTGAACTTGTACAACTGGAAAGCAAAACATAGGTTGAGTAACTCAAGCTTCACAAAATTTCTTACACGTTTGAGAAGAATGCTACCACCAAAAAACAATATGCCAACCAAAACTTATGATGCAAAACAAGTGATGTGTACTATTGGCTTGAGTTATAAAAAGATACATGTCTGCCCCAATGAATGTATTTTGTTTAGAAAAGAATATGAATAATTAACTGAGTGTCCTCTGTGTTCTACCTCATGCTACCAAGCAAATGAGAAGAGTTGAAAAAAGGTGTTATAGTATTTTCCAATTATACCTAGATTTAGACGCTTGTATATCAATGCAATTGATGCAAAAAAATTTAAGGTGGCATGCAGACAAAAGGATTCAAGACAGCATGCTTTGGCATCCTGTAGACTCTGCGGAATGGAGTAAGTTTGACTTTGAGTATCCCAAATTTGCTAAAGAACCAAGAAATCTCTGGCTAACATTGGCTACTAATGGGATGAACACATTTAGGATGCAAATCAGCACCCGCAGTACTTGGCCGATTATGTTGTTTATATATAACCTCTTTCCATGGCCCTTGATGAAATGGAAGTATATGATGTTGTCAATTCTAATCTCAGGGCCAAAGTAACCAAAGAATCACATAGATGTATACCTTGTGCCACTAATTGAAGATTTAAAGAAGTTGCGGGACAAAAGGGAATTTGTATATGATGCTCACAAGAAATAAATGCTCAACATGAAGGCCATACTATTTGGTATAATCAATGACTTTCCTACATACGGTAATTTATCAGGGTACAACATGAAAGCCAACTTAGATGCCCAATTTGTGAATAGGGTACACAGTCGATCAGGTTGAAGTATGGTATGAAGAATTCCTATATGGGACATTGCAGATGGTTACAAAAGGGTCATCTATATCTAAGCATGAAGGAATGACATCTGGACAAGGGTTGATGGGAAAGAAAGTTATCTCTATCTCAAACTAATAGTGGGAGCAAGCAGACCCATATGTACTTTACAACTTCGAAGATATTGATAAATATATAGGTTTTCGTATGGATGAGCTTAGGAGGGAAAACCCCAACAGAGTATAGAGTTGGTATGCCAAAGAACATGATAAACAATTCACAACATGGTTGAAGTAGCATGTTGATGACAAATACAATGTTGATCATAATTTAGTTTTGGAGAAAGTAATGTTCTTGGCACATGGTCCGAATTGACATGCGCTTTTTTCTCAAGCTATGTCATCGAGGGGTATACCTTCTATACTAAAGAGTAAGATGCCAAAATGCAAAATAGTGTGGTAATTGTTATTGCTAATACCATGCATGTATCAGGTACAAAATATAAGAATCCTATCTATGCCAATATGTCATATTTTGGAGTGGTTGAGCACATTTAGGAGTTAGATTACATGGGAAAATAGGTTCCAATTTTTGAGTGCAAGTAGGTTTACAATAATAATGCTTTGAAAGTGGATGAGTTATGGTTGATACAATTGAATTTGAACAAGCAAGGGTATAAAGAAGAGCCTTTCATTTTGGCTTCTCAAGCTAAACAAGTGTTCTATGTTACTGATCCTACTAATAAAGATTAGTCTATTGTTTTGTTATCCAACAAAACAAATAAGGATATAGGAGGTAAATTAAGTGATGATGATCCTTTCCAAGGGTCGTCATTTGAAACACAATTCAATGAGGATGATGCTTTGTACGTTATGCATAACCATAATGAAGGAATTTGAATATCAAAGAGGGGGAAATTGCTTCACAAATTAAAGAAAAAAATTGTTACTAAAAAGAGTATTAGAATTATTAAGACTAGGAAAAGAAAAAGGGGCACTTGATCATGAAAATTCCCATACGTTTGATATATTCATAATTGTATAGATAGTATTCGATGATTTGTTTTAATTTGTTAGCACTTGTTGACTGGAATTGGTTACTTTACATATCGTGATATATCTAGCCAAAAATGGATCTGTTTGAGTGTTTGGTATATATATGATATTTCTATAGGTTATTTTGCAGGGGCTGATTGAAAGTGAGCTCTCCAGTTTTTGAAAACATTAGTCACGCATACTTAATGGTTATTTGCCAATAACCATCAAGTATTATATATATATATATATATATATCACAGTTTTTCTAAATAACCAACAAATAAACCCCTTTCTCTAGTGAAACATACTTTACCATTCATCATTTTAACCGTTAAGTATTGTACAAAATATTTGACGGTTACTAGTAAACAACCATTAAATATGGAGCTATATTTAATGGTTGTTGTCTTACAACCATTAAATATAGTACCCTCTAAATAACGGTTGTATTTGAAAATAGTTAAATATATATAAGAATAACCGTTAAATATAAACAAATTTGTAGTAGTGTATATGTTAATCCTCCTATTGTATATAAGTGAATATAAAACATGATCTTTTTTAAGTTTACAAGTAATATCATCGTTAAATTACATATAGACTTATTAACTGCTTTTGTTGCCAAATGCATTGACCATTATATTTATATTTTAGTGCGTATAATATACTTCTCCTATTGCATAAGGCGTCCAACTATTTATGACAAATTAAACAAGTAAACGTATGAAACATCTAGATTCTTAGGGAAGCATTTTTTATTTTTTATTTTTTAAAAATACCTCTGATCCTAAATATAAGAACTAGTTTAGAAGTGAATTTTAGTTCAATAGCATTACTATAGAATCACGTATACACTACTACAGACAACACTTTTAATGTCTATTTTTTAACCCTTTTAATGTCTGAAAATAGAGGGACACCTATGCCGAGGATGTAGTAAAGTAAGGATACAACGTCCGTTAAAAAAGGGATGCCGTAAGTGACTTTAGGCCATAAGGTTCTTTTTTTAAAAAAATCATTTATATTTTTTACTGCCCAGAAATTAAAACCTACAAAAACAAGATCGAACAATTCTTCATAAACCAAAATGTCCTTACAAATAGTAAGGGAACATCCAGCACTAGCTAATTAAAGTATTAACTACTACTAATATAATGACAACAATTACCACAAAGGGTCAAAAAGTTGTCTACACAACTACTAAATAATAAAAATCAACTTATTAGTTATCATCAATTTATAAGAAAATGCCAGAAGGGAAACTCAAAATCCAAAAAAATTAATATTGGTGAAGGATGATAAATCAAAATGCATCTACAATAATAATAAATCTAAATGCCAGCACCAACAAAATGCATCTATAATAATCCCAGTTCAGAACTTAGTCCATAAAAAATAAAAATAATTAACCATACCTTTTAGTGACAGTGGAGAGTGAGGAAAGAAGCCAACGGCGGGAGAAAGAGGGAGGAGGAACCAATGATGTCAAAGATCAACGAGGGACGATGGCGACAAGCTTTAATAGTGGGGGGAGAGAGAGAGAGGAGGAGGATGACAGAGGATGATGGTAGAGAGAGTGGAGGATGACCTTCAAGAGAGAGTGACGGTAGTGAAAGGGAGTGAAGAGAGTGATGGTGAAAGGCTGTCATATTGAGCTTCAACAGAGTGACGGTGGAAGGAGGAGCTTCAATAGAGAGTGATGGTAGTAAGAGGGAGTAAGAGAGAGTGACAGTAGAAGGAGGAGCTTCAAGAAAGTGATGGTAGAAGGAGGAGCTTCAAGAGAGAATGAGAGTTCTAAATAGAGAAAGCTAGCTTGTGGGGGTAAGCATGACTTTGGAGGGAGCGATGTCAGTTTGACTGACATGCATTACCTTCAGGTGTCCCTTTTTGAATTTGGGACGCCTAAAGTAAAAAATAATTTGGGATACCAACTCCCCCAAGTTGGTATCAGAGCCTGAAGGGGAAGTAGGGATGTATTAGATGCTTTGAAGTTCTGGAAAATTTATGAAGCTAGTATGAATATTACTGGATAAGTATGCTCTATGGTCACAACCTTGGTTGATCTTCCACATTAGAAACATGTTAATATAAAACTAAGTATCTGCTTAATATTATTATTATCTGATAGCACGCAAGTTAGTTGTTCTTATAATAGCATATGAACTTCGTCCATCTTTTCTAGGGCTATGGTAGTAAGTCTCAACGGACAGGGCAAGTAAGTCTAGACGCCTATTGTTCGAACGTTCATATGATATTAGGGATCAATGTTTAAGGTGTTGGCTAAGTGAAAATAATATTTGCAGATTTTTATCTTTATAAAAACATATAAGGTAATATTTATAATAGCTCCATAAATAACTCAGAAACTTCATCTTATCTAGCACAATTCTATGAAACTTGACGGTGATGATATCAACGTAAGGGAGTAAAGTCTAATTATATTTAGATCTTTCTCTTTCCGCTCCAACTCCTCTCATTCTTCTTATACTTCTTCTTCATCTTCAAATTCTGGTGTTCCACCAAACAAAAATCAAGGAAAATCTCTTCCTTACAAAATAATATTTTCAACAATGAAATTCATTTTGAAGATATTGACCAAAATTTTAGTGATTGGATTATTCCAATTATTAACCAAAATGATTTATATAAACCCGAGGATAAAAAATTCTTTAAATCTTCTAATTATATAATTAAAACAATTGAAGAAACTATTCCTCTAAAATCAGAACCAACTGACATGCCTCTGTTGTCAAGAAAAACAATTTTAAAACACCAAAAAAGATATAAATTTATACACATTGCTTGTGTCCAAATTGCAATTAAACCACTCATTAAAGCATGTCTTAATGTTTCTACTTTAGTATATGGTAGAGATGGTAGACATTAAATCTTTTTCGAATCAATTTTTGGAACGGTTGAAGCAAATCTCTATGATGGACCAATCTATTTCAATTATATCCCAAATATAACAGCTTCACTTCATGATGATCCTATCATAGAAGTTTTGAAGTTAAGTTTGAAATTACATGGATTCAATATGAAACCTGGTGTTTCACCTATAGCTTTAATCTATAGGGTCCAGTACAAAGTAATGAATTTATGTACTTCAAATGTTAAAAAATTTAACCAAGGAAAAGAAACATGTCTATTCCTAACAGTTGCTACTAGAGCAAATGTTACGGTTCCAAAAACAATAAAATGGGAAGAAGTTACTCTTCCTGATGATTAGGACTTAAATAAAATTTCCCCTGTCATTCCAAAACATGCACCTGATTCTTACAGAATTAGGCAAAATGAAAATGGAGTTGTTAAAATCACTTTTGATAGGAGAAGATCTTCCTTTAGTACTTCTAGAACTCCATCAATACAGGAAAGCTTCAAGACTGCTCCAGAACAACCTTCTAGACATTCTTGTAGTTCTTCTGTTAAAGAACCAGTAATTTCACCTTCAGTAATGCAAGGTCTAAATGAATCAGCCAGTGTTGCAAGACCTATCTACCAAAATCAGGAAGGTGAACAAGAAGAAAGCCTAACATATTTTGAAAGGATTGCTGTCATAGAAGAACAATTTGAATTAGATAAGAAACTTTTGCAAAAAGATTTCTATTCTAATGAAAATACTGAAAGACGTAAACAATTTTTCTAAAAATATAAAACTGAAGAATTGAGAAATCAAGAAAGGTTTTATAAAATGCTTAAAAGGTATAAATTTCATATTTCGTTCTTTTTATGGTTTAAAGCCTATGCAGAAGAACAGGGTATAAAATATTATCCTTTTAAACCATTTGAAGGGGTTAACGCCTCTTGGATTTTGAAAAATGGAGACAAAATTGAATCTAATCTCCCACCAAAATAGTCCTATAAGATTTCTGGTGTTAAAATTGCAGAAGCACCTGTAATTGCTTCGCTTTTTAAAACCAAAGATCCAAAGACTGAAATAAATTCAAAAAATTTTCAAAATCTTATTGTACAAAATAATTATACAAATTCGTACTTCAAACTCTTGGAGAACACATTTTGAAAAAATCTATGACATTTGGAGCCAGTAATTCTGTATTACCTAGCCCTACAAGTATGCAACCAATTTTCAAACCTTACACTATTCATGCAAATATTGCAAGTAGTGTTAGAAAAGGAAATTTTCAAGCAAGAACTGAAGAAGAATTAAGAAAAATAAATATTCCAAATACACCTCCTTCTAAATCTACTGCTTCAACTTCAAAATTAACAATAAATGTTGTAAAAGATAATCAAACTAGTTCTAGTAAATATTGTCTTAAAGTCAACAAAATTGAAAATCCAAATTGAAGAAATCCAACAAAATTATATTATTCGAGAGCTACAGCTCCGGATATAATGCTTAAAGAAAGAGACTCTGCTCTCTGACAATTCAATGCAAATAATATCTATGTTTGGAACATAGATATTCAATCTGAAACAAATATTTTGAAATTTTGCCAACAAATGACAGTGGTCAATAATGCCTATGCTATATATAACAATTGTCAAGAGGAAGACATTGTTCATATATTGATCTCTGGCTTTACTGGTCAACTCAGAGGTTGGTGGGATTTCCATCTCACTCAACAACAAAAGAACCAAATTATACAAGCAATAAAAACCACACAAGATGGTACTATAATTACAAATGATGGTCAACCAATGTTCGATGTTGTTAACTATCTTATAGTTAACATTATTGCACATTTTGTTGGTGATCCATCTACTTGGAGAGATAAATCGGCAGATCTTCTATCCAATTTCAAATGTAAAACTCTATCCAGTTTCAGATGGTATAGAGATAATTTCTTATTAAGAGTTATGGCCAGAGAAGATGGTAATCATCCAATCGGGGAAGAAAGATTCTTACCCGGTTTTCCTAGTTCATTAGGAAACATGGTTAGGGAAAAAATTAGAAATCAAATTAGTGATGGTCAAATCTATTACAAAAATTTAACATATGGATAGCTTATAGCAATGGTCCAGAAAACTGCTTTAAAAATTTGTCAAGAAGATAAATTTTAACATCAACTTGCCAAAGGAAAACCTTCAAATAGGAAAGATTTGGGATCTTTTTGTGAACAATTTGGTTTTCCTGCTTGTAAAATGTCTAAAAACTTAAACACAGACATGAAAACAAAGATTACAAGGCTAAAAGATGTTATAAAAAATATCAAAAACCTTAGAAAAAAACCCAAAACAAATCAACCCAGAAAGTTGAAAATTGAATTTAAATAAAAAACTCCAATGGATCTTCCCAAAGGAAAAATTGTTTGTTTTCGATATGGCAAAGAAGGTCACATGGAAAAATATTGTAGGCTTAATAAAAGAACTAATCCCTTACAACTTGAAGAACCAGTTCTTTAACAATTAAACAATCTTTTGATTGAAACCTCTTCTGAGGACGAATATGAAACATCATCTTCTGAAGAAATTAATGAACTTCAACAAGATGACATTTCATCTTCATTTGATGAAGATAATTTTCAAATAAATTGTTTCGAAAAGATTATTGAGAGTTCAGAAAATTCTGAGCTTGACGACCCAATCAAGGAGTCGGTATTAACTTATTCCAAAAAAGACATTTTTCAAATAAATGTCATTGAAGAAGATTTGGTTTTTGAAATCATTAACTCTCTTTCGAGTAATGAAGAAAAAAGTCAGATTTTTCAATAAACTTAGAGAAGGTTCAGCCAACTCTTCAAAATCGATTCAAAAACCTTTGTAAAAAACTTTGCAAACAAAATATGATTTCTTTGAAATAATGAAAAGATTTCAGAATAATCCAAAACCTGTTTCAATTTCTGACCTTCTGAATGAAATAAAAAATTTGAAAGAAGAGATCAGAAATCTTAAAAATACTCAGGATTTCCATTCTCTTATTTTAAATCAAATTCAGGAAGAAGTCTTGGTAAAGAAAAGAAAGAAATTGAAGAAGTAAGTGATCCAGGTGAAAAGTATCAAAAAGCTTGTGAATCTTTCTTAAATCTTATATCAAGAATTTCAATCCAGAAATGGAATGTTCCAATCAAAATTGTTGTTGCTAATACCTTTGTGTTAGAAACAATAGCTTTGTTTGATATTGGAGCAACATTAAGTTGTATCAAAGAAAGTTTTGATTCCATCAAAATTTTATGAAAAACCACAGAAAATCTCTGCGGACCAACCAAATCACCATTAGATATTAGCTACAAGCTTTCAAATGCAGTAGTTGAAATCAATGGTGTCCAAATTAAAACTCTTTTTATTTTAGCAAAGGTTTTATCACAAGATGTAATTCTTGGTGCACCTTTCATAAACCAATTAATTCCTTATCTAACAAAAGAAGAAGGAATTGAATCCCAAGTAATGGGCAAAACAGTTTTCTTCAAATTTATTTATCCTCCTTATACAAAATTTGTTAACTCAGTTGAGTATAAGGAAAATCAAATTAATTTTCTAAAAGAAGAAGTTTCTTACAAGGCTATTGAAAATCAATTAGAGAAACCTTTAGTTAAAAAGAAAATTCAAAATGTTTTGGAAAATATTCAAGACACAATTTGTTCTAATTTTCTAATGCTTTTTGGAAAAGAAAAAGGCATATAATTGATCTTCCTTGTGAAAAGGATTTCAATGAAAGAGCTATCCCAACAAAAGCTCGACCAATTCAGATGAATCAGGAACTCCTGGAATATTGCCAAAAAGAAATAACAGATTTATTTTCAAAAGGGTTAATCTGTAAGAGCCAAAGTCCTTGGTCTTGTTCAGCTTTCTATGTCAATAAGAATGCTGAACTTGAACGAGGAAATCTAAGACTTCTAATTAATTACAAGCCTCTCAATCAAGCTCTTCAATGGAGTAGGTATCCAATACCTAATAAAAAAGACCTTTTAAATCGCCTTCATTAGGCCAAAATATTTTCAAAATTTGATATGAAATTTGGTTTTTGGCAAATTCAAATTTCTTAAAAATATAGGTATAAGACTGCATTCACTATCCCATTTGTACCATATGAATGGAATGTTATGCCTTTCGGTTTAAAAAATGCACCTTCTGAATTTCAAAAGGTCATGAATGAAATTTTCAATCCTTACACTAAATTTATCATTGTTTACATTGATGATGTTTTAGTGTTTTTAGAATCAATTGACCAACATTTCAAACATATTAAAGTTTTTATAGATATTGCTAGCTTTAACGGTCTCGCAAGTTCTAAAACCAAAATCAGTCTTTTCCAGACAAAAATTCGGTTTTATGGTCATCATATATACCAAGGGACTATTGTTCCAATTGATCGTGCAATTCAGTTTGCTAATAAATTTCCAGATCAAATCCTGGATAAAAATCAACTCCAAAGATTTTTAGGTTGTTTGAATTACGTAGGTGATTTCATTCCAAACCTAAACAATATTATTAAGCCTCTTCATGAGTGTCTTAAAAAAAGCCCTCTACCATGGATAGATGAGCACACTAATAAGGTTATTGAAATCAAATCTCTTGTAAAAAATCTTCCATGCTTGTATCTCCCAAATTTGTAAGCATTCAAAATTGTTGAAACAAATGCCTCTGACGTAGGTTATAGTCGCATTCTTAAACAAAAAATTGATGGTAAAGAGCATTCCATTTACTTCAAAACATTGGAATAGAGCTCAACAAAACTATTCCATAATCAAAAATGAAATTTTAGCAATCATGTTGTGCATAAACAAATTTCAAAGTGATTTGTTAAACCAAAAAATTTTAGTCAGAGTTGACTTAAATCTGCAAAAGATGTTTTGCAAAATAATGTTAAAAATTTAGCATCAAAACAGATTTTTGCTCGTTGGCAAGCAATTTTAAGTGTTTTTGATTTTGAAATTGAATTTCTCAAATGCTCTTCAAATTGTATCCAAGACTTTCTAACTAGAGAGTTCTTGCAAGGGAAATAAGGTGACCAAATGTCAGATAAAAAGAAGAAAAAGAAAGGAAAGGGCATAGCCCATCAAAAAGACAATTCGGAAAGGCTCACAAAAGAAGAAATGAAGGAGCTTAAAGCTGCAATTGAATTATCAAAAGGGTCATTGACCCAAGGATCATCAATCCACCAAAAAAGATCTTCTTCGAGGTCTAAAATTTTTGAACAACCCGTTCAAAAAACTTCAGGAATCATAATATGAATTTCCAATTGAAACTCTTCTAGCCATGCAAGCTAACCAAGTATTGGCCAAATTACCATCTCAAAGCTGGGCTGGCATAGCCGAAGAAGAAAATTCTGAGGCTCTTGCCTTAGCAATCAAAACTAAATCTAAAGAGGTCACTAAGACTGGTTTATCATGAAAAGAAATTAGCCTTATACTCTCAACCAACCCAAACCATATTTGTGGCAAAACCAAAAATGTCTTAAACCTTTTCCATATAGAACCAAGATTTCGTGACAAAAATCCCGATGCCCTAACGACAAAATATTTCTAAAAGGATTTTTTTTTTTAAATCTAAAATCACTTGAGAAAACTCAATTGTTTTATTAGTAATAATTTACTTTAGGCGTCCCAAATTCAAAATAGGACACCTAAAGTGTGATTTTAGGCATCCAAAAAAAAGGGACGCTAAAAGCAGGGTTTGTGGTGCCAGAAGCCCTGCTTGTGGTCTCCTTTTTTTTGGGACGCCTAAAAACACACTTTAGGCATCCCCAATTCAAATTTGAGACGCTTAAATGGTGCTTTTAGGCGTCTCAAATTCAAATTGGGACTTCTAAGGCTACCTAGTTCCTACCCAGAATTAAAAACATGCCACCACCTTTGTTTTTTCCTTCTATTATTTAAAAACGGACGTCCTTTGGGATAGTAGAATCTATATCCTGTAGTAGTGATATTTCACGCTCCATACTTAACAGTTTTCATGAAACCGTTAAATATAAATAAGTGGAATTATGGGAAAGATATAACGTTTTTTTAAAATAACCGTTAAGTATATGAGACAATATTTGATAGTTTTATATGATCATCATGATATATAAGTTTGGTTTTTTTTTTTGAAAAAAACACATCATTTATTTAACGGTTGTATCTAAAAAAATCGTTATATATATATATATATATATTTTATCAATATAGGATGGATGTTTATCAAAACACCCTAAAACTTATGTATTTAATAGTTTTTCAAAATAAACTGTCAAATATATGGATTTAAAATCCCTTCCTGAACCTTATTCTCGCGATTTCAAAATTCCAACCATTTCTCCGCGTGCTTGTTGAATAGCTCTGACCACTCTTTTCCGACATCCCCACCATTACTTCCCTCTCAATTGTTGTCAAAATCATGATTCTCCTCCTTCCTTGTGTTTGTGACTGTCTTTGAAGTCGCTCATAGCTTGTTATGGGTTCTGGTTTTCTTTGAAGCTCTACAAGTTTGACATCTTTTCGCATAACGGTGAGAAATTTTTGCCCTTAACTAGAGTTAATAATACAAAATTGATGCTCTATGCTTTTGTTGCTATCTCCTATGATATGAATCAGACAACGAGAAGTTAATGGTTGTTCATATTATTTTTCAGTTCTGTGATATTAAGTTCGTATGATATTGAGTTCATATAATTTGAGTGAAGTTATTATCTCTTATGGTATGCTTTTGTTGCTATCCCCTGTTTTGGACAATCAAGATTTCCAAAAGAGTTATGGTTTTGATGAAATTAAACTTTCAAAAGAGCTTAAAAGGAAGAGTTACATTTTGATGAATTTAAGCTTCATAGGTTTGAATTTTAAGGATGAAAATTAACAAGGAACTCATTGCTTTATACTTTCACATTTTAGATAAATGTCTTGGATTATTAAAGCATGCTTCAAGACTCTAATATAATGGTTAAAACAATGTTCTTAAAGCTAGAAAAATTTGTAGAGTTCTACACTGGGGCTATTTGAATTTAAGAGTTAAATGGTCTAGTTGTTAATGAAATATGAAATATAAGTGTGGTTTATTTTGATGTACCAAGACATGGATTAATTGGGCTAAATTTTTTATGAAATGGACTACTATGAATTAATTTTGAGTGCCATTAAGGTGTTTGATGAAATGCTCTAAAAATAGCTCCTTCAACTGTGTGTTTGCATATTAATTTGATGGTGGAGAATGGCTTAGACACTATTTGAACCAATTATGATTTATGTTTATCCAAGGAAACTTTTTGGAAATTATTGTATAAGGGTTTAATATTTCTTGGATTTTTTATAGGTTAATATGTTGGCATACAATATGGATAGTGACTCAAGTATTGAGGGTCCTAACCCTTCTACTAACCACTTTAGTATGTAGCAGGATGATGACGCACTACTTATAGCAATAGAGGAAAGAGCATTGAGGAAGGTGGCGGATTTGGTCATTAAAAGGGCACTAAAGAAGAATGACAATTTTTTCTTGGTGCTGTACTGCCAAGGGTAAGTATACTACTTCATTAAATTAGATGCTCATTATGTTTTTTTCAACATTTTGTTCTCATTATGTTTAATGTACTTAGGGGTTATTGGAAGCTCATTATGCTAAATCCTTCAAGTAAAGCATTTGGTACTTTGATTCAGTTCATGGGGATGAAAATTAACCATAGATAGTCGAGGTTTTCAATAAGTAAGTTGATGAATTTAAATTTGGTACTTTTATTCAGAGTTTATTATGAATTTGGTACTTTAATTTCTTATTATGATATATCTTATCAGAGTTGTTTACTATCACGCTGCGAATAAAGGCCTCACATGCCCCTCTTTAAAAGGCAAAGGCATTGCATCCGCTTACAAATAGAAGAGAGTAATGGTAATTCACTAATACTTACCATTTTTTGTTTGAGTTATCAAAGTTGGTTTTTTGTGTTAGACTGATTCATTTGTTTGTTTATAGTGTTCGCAGCAATCATATTAGAGCTCTTATTATGGGTTATGTGTCATGAAGGACATAGTCATCCACAATCCTGGTTCAATTGATACTAAGGTATGTATATATAGATGCATTGGTGTGTGTTTAAGTCAATTTAAAAGTGAAGTCATAATATATTCACTAATCATACTTTTTTTTTTGCATGCAATACTTTGAGGATAATTATTCTGAGCAATATTCGCCTGGAAAAATTGAAGAAGTCTATAGAAGAGTTGGCTATGATAGTTTATCATTAATGGATGGAAGCATAAGTTAACTATAGAGTAATTTTCTTAATTGTCAATGGATGTTATAGAGTTGGCTATGACAATTTTGGCTCATGTTTTTAGTTTCTGTTTTGTTTTCTCTTTTTGCTTTAACTGATTTGCTTTTGGTAGTTGGTAATTTGGATTATCTTTTGGTTTATATAATGTACATTTTTGTATATGTACTTTTTGATGATTGTGTGGAATAGATATGTTTGAATGATTTCTGTAATTGGTTTCTATTAGATCTGTAATCAATTTCTATTGGATCTGTAATCAGTTTTATATGTATGTAATATGCAGATTAGGGCTTATCGAAATTGAGCCCCCCAATGTTATCACACGTATTCACCTATAACTATTAAATATTATATATATATATATATAATGATTCTTCCAAATAATTGTCAAATAAACCCCTTTCTCAGGTGACTAATACTTTACCGTTCATCATTTTAACCGTTAAGTATTGTACATAATATATCATAGTTGTTATTAAAAAAACTGTTAAATATAGATTGCTATATTTAATAGTCATTGTCTTACAACCATTAAATATAGTGCCTTATACATAACGATTGTATTTGAAAAATTGTAAAATATAGTGCCTAATATTTAATGGTTAAAAACCATTATATATAAATATTTGACGCTCGGATATTTAAAGAGGTAAAAAAAAAGTTAAATATAAACAAATCTGTAGTAGTGTATATCTTAGAGTTAATACAATCTTTTGGTCTCTCAAGTTTTCTCTCATTTTAGTTTTGGTCTCTCAAGGGGCAAATTATTCTAGATTTTTGTAAAGTTATAGTGAACAATGATTCAAGTAGAATGAAACAAACCAAAATGAGGGCAATATTGAATGACCAAAGGTTGTATTAGCCCTATAGTAAGGATTGGATATAGTATATGCAAATACGTATCAAATCACTTTAAAAATTAGAAAAAAATAAGAATAATAATGGCTTAATTCCATATTTCTGTATAGGAAGCCACAAACAGAATAATTAAGAATCACTTTTAAGTCCAGAAAGTCTAAAATCACATGCATTTCTTAGCCACGTACATTTCGTAGGCACATTATTCTATAAAGATAGATAGTATTATATAGGGAGAATTACACTATAGTCCTATGGAAGCTAATATACGAAGAAATGGTCCCAGGAAATTCTAAAATTACTGTCAAGTCCCATGGGACCATTTTGTAATAAATTACAGGTGAGAAATGTCATAAACACCCAAGTGAGATAAATAGAGAAAGGGATGGTAAATGTTGTCAAATGACGTCCGAAGTAGCTTTGGAGATGGCGGGAAAAACAGAGTGAAGATCAGCAGCCATGGTTGAAGTGTAAGGTAGGGAATTGATGCCATCCACTCTCTTGTCTTCATTATTCCATGTGATTTATGTATTTTGTTGAGTAGCTAAACATATCTTTAGGTTTTGTTTATTCATGTTCATTTTGATCCTGAAAAATGGAAAAATCTGCCTGCTTTTGATGGGTATTGTCCTCTATATGCTTGGAAACTAAAAAGGCAAACATAGTAAATGCAATGGATATGCTTTGGCTGTGATTTCAATGTGTTTGGGTATGATTTAGTATGCTCTATTTTTGATGTTATTATGCTCTATTTTCTGGTTCATTGTATTGTGTTTCTATAATAGAAGAGCTAAGGAATGAAGATGAGGGTGAAAAGTTTATAGCTACATAACCTGATATACGTAGGAAAAAAGGTGCTGTTAATGGGAGTAGCGACAGTTGTCAATGGAGGATGTTGAACTTATTAATGACAACTATATGTCATATTTAAATGTTTTTTTTACAACTATAGGTTTTGTTGATTGATCTTCATTTTGGTCCTGATAAATGGAAAAATGTGTCTAATTTTTTTGGGTATTGTCCTCCATATGTTTGCAAACTATAAAGGCAGACCTAGTAAATGCAATGGATATACTTTAGCTAAGGTTTCAATGTGTTTGGGTATGGTTTAATGTGCTCTATTTTTGCTGTCATTATGCTCTATTTTCTGGTTCATTGTGCTGTGTTTCTACAATAGAAGAGGTAAGGAATGAAGATGAGGGTTAAAAGTTTGTGGCTATATAACCTGATATGCATAGGGAAAAAGGTGTTGTTAATGGGAGCAATGATAGTTGTCAATAGAGTTTGCTGAACTTGTTAATGACAACTATAGCTCATATTTAAATGTTTTGCTTGTAGTGTAATCATGTTTGGAATGAGTTTGAAAAGCTTACTATATTTTTTGGTATTTTGTGCTGTTTTCAATCATTAGAAGTGGGATTTAATGAACAAGGTATGAAAGATGGTGGCTGGAAGTCCTGATTATGTAGTAAGAATATGTTGTTAATAGGGGTTGCGATAGTTGTTAATAAGGCGGCTGAAATTGTTAATGACAATTGTTTTGTGTAGGTGGATAGTGGTGATGGCTACCACATCTAGCAAAAATCTCCTATGTTTAATTCATATAGGGAGAAGGTTTGAAGTCAATAGAGATGATTATTTAACATATGTTGGTAGAACAGTTAGATATAGAACCATTAAGGAAGGGACAAGTTTAGAAAAGTTTAAAACAATGATATCCTGCATTGTGGAAAAAGAGAGTGGTAGACTTGTTATGAAGTTTACATTGCCGTTTGATAGAACAACATTTGTGGACACACTAGACAATAAAGTAATTGAATATTTAATCAGTTATAGTGGAGAAAGTGGCCATGTCTATATAGACAAAGGACAAAATGAAGATGATAATATAGTGGCAATAAGGGATAATCCAAGGGATGAGTAATATGTTTAAGTTTAATTTTGTTTTCGAAAATAACTTGTGAATGAAGTGATGTTAACTTGTCATTACTAACATATTGTACTATGCAATTTGGTCCAGGTTTGATAACTTGTCAGAAGGTTGGGATGGAGGATCAGGCACTATGTGTATTGAAGATTCACCTTCATTGCAATGCACTGTCCAAATGATGCCAACAGGAAGACCTGAAATGAACTCTATAAAGTGGAAGGATCTGATAATCAGGGAGGGACAAGTTTTTGCCAATTCGGATGACCTTTGGCAAACATTATACAAGTATGGAAACGAAGTTTTGTCCGAGGAGCGTCTGGCACAAATATGTTTTAGAAGGGGCAACAATACCAATGAACAATTAAAATGGGGCATCCAGCATAAAAAACCATTAAATCCGTACTAACGACGTTAACTTATAAGAGAAGAAAACCCTAACGGTGATAGTACGAATTTAACGGTTTTTATGCTGGATGCCCCTTTTTAATTGTTCATTGGTATTTTTGCCCCTTCTAAAATATATTTGTGCCACACGCTCCTCGGACAAAGCTTTATTGGTAAATTTGCTCCTTAACCCATATAAATATGGCAAAAACAACCAGCAAAAAATCATCGCCAAATGCATGGTTGATGGTTGTCCATGGTACTTAGGAGTGTACTCAATGAGAGAACGACAAGATATTGAATTCCTAACTATAAGAACATAAAAAGGTGACCACAAACATGATGCATAGGATAATCTACTTGTAACTTACTTGAAGAGATCTAAATTAACATCATCAGTAATCATAGACAATTTGAGTGTAACATAGACAAGAATGCAAATGAGATTATGATTGACACGTATAGAGATTATGGGGTGTATCTAAATTATAGTCAAGAGTATAGGGGAAAAGAAAGAGCATTGATGGAAATACATGGCCGCGTTGAAGATTCATACATGACTATTCCTTAGATATGTGATAAGCTAGTAGAGACCGATTCAGACACGGTAGCCCAATGTGAATTCTCTAAGAGTGACAGATTTGAGAGGGTATTCATTGCCTATGGATGCTCAATCAAAGGCTTCTTATAAAGTTGTCGACGCATACTTTATATAGATGGATGTCACCTCAGCAGTCCTTAGAAGGGAACATTGGTTTCAGCTAATGTGTATGATGCTTATGATCAATTGTTTCCCTTGGCATATGCTATAGTCAGTGGGGAAATGCATGATGATTGGAGTTGGTTTCTTCAGAATTTGAATGATATCATTGGCACAAGGGAATTAACAATAGTGTTAGATAGGAATCTTGTCATCATAAGTGCTATTTGTTGTATTTTTAGATCTCAGAGACATGCATTTTGTTACAGGCACGTGAAAGAAAACTTTAGTGAATAGTTTGTAAAGCTAAGAAGAGAAAGGGATAGGACTTCTGCTAACATCAAGGAAGATACACTTAAGATGCTTGATGCAATTGCTTATACAAGGTATGAACATGAATATAGTATTGCATTAGGTAGGCTGAAATTGTTCTCTCTATAGTTAGCTCAGTGGGTTGAGACTGAAGGAGATGTGGAAAGATGGGCTCAAAGCAAGTTTTCTCACGAAAGATGGGATAAATTAACAATAAATGTTGTAGAGTCATTCAATTCTTGGGTATTAAAATAAAGGAAGCACGGTGTTGGTGTTTTCATTCATGAGTATCGAGAAAAATTAGCCAAGAATATGGTTGCATGGAAAGCAGCTATGACAAATTGGAGGAAGGGGATTGGGCCGAACATTGAGTCCAAGTTGATGGAAGAAGTCAGGGGGCTGAAAATATAGAATGTGAATATTATGTTAATGATATGATTTTAGTTGCAACAGTGTGTAAACTATTAACCTCATAGGACACACATGCACTTGCCTGCCATGGCAAATGGGCGGAATCCCTTGTGCTAATACATATGCAACAATCAAGTTAGTTCATAGTTGTGTGTACTTGTACGTCGATGATTGCTACAAACTTTCTAACCAAGAAAAGATATTTGCAACTCCCATGAGGCCTGTAGCAATGCATGATTTCCCCCGTCCTGAAGCCCTTACGATGACACAACTGATAACACAACATTTGTTGCAACCACCAATCACCAGAAGGCCCCCGAGAAAGGCAAAAAGAAGAAAGATTGAATCTCAGTTTCAACACAAATGGGTTTATTATTGTGTCAGGTGTAATGAGCCTGGCCACACTATAAAGACTTGCAAGAATCCTAATCTAAGCTGATAAATTATGGTGCTTGGGTTCTTTTGATTTTAAAAAGTGCATGTCGTACTATTTTTATAAATCTTACTAGATAGAAATCCATACCACTTGATTTTTTGCCACAGTCTGTGAATTTGTTGGTGCTTCCTTGTACATGCATGTTCAGATGTAAATGAAGGTTGAATATAATATAGTTTTGTATCCCACTTTCATTTATGGAAATTTGTAATCTGATGTAATTTAAGTTGTCAATATATGGACCTGAAGTTGTTATTGGACAACCATTGACTTGTCAATGGATACCCATGCAATTGTTAATATATATATATATATATATATGCAGTTATGTTTATATGTGTTACCCGCTTTATGAAAAGTTGTAATCTGATGTAATTTTGGTTGTCAATGTATGGACTTGGGGCTGTCAGTGGAGGCCCCTAGAGTTGTCAAAGTACGCTGATGAAGTTGTTAATATATATATATATATGCTATTATGATCACATTGGTAAATGGTAGTTTTGAAAGAGGCAAGCTTCACCTAAGAGGTGGGGTGAATTGAGTGATGTCATAACATTTTTTCAACTACTACCCTTGTAACGTTGGTTTTGTTTATTGTGTGATAGCTATTATGGAGTGGCATGCGTGCATTTGAAATCTCCGGACAAGATTTCCGCGAATACAGCTTGCACTTTCAAGCGTTGTGTCACCTTCAAAAGTTGTGGCACCTCACTCGAGTATACTTCCTATTTTCAGGTTCTTCCTTACTCTTGGGTAGACACTTCATATGCTTCACTCACAGGACTCGAGTGATCTTGCGGCTCTTACTAAAGTGTTGAGTTAGTGCTCGAGAGCAACAGTCATCTTCTATCTTTGACTTGTCTTTATGTCAAGAACTTACAAGAGTGTGCCTTGATGCTCAAGTGCAAACCTGGTCATCACTCGAGTGCACTTCCTGTCACTCAAGTGTTGTTGAAAAATCACAAAAGTCAGTAGCCTATGTAACTCACTTTCAGGGCAACACTTGCTAGACTTGAGTGCAAAATAGGTTCTCACTCAAGTAAGGTTGCTTCACTCGAGTATATCGGTCAAATTCTCAGCAACGTTCTCTTAACTTTGTGAAATGTATTTGATGACAATTTTAGATCAATGTTTACACTTTGAGAACATTATTTACTTATCAAAACACATAATCACTTTTGTTATCATCAAAACTTGGATTCTAACATTGAATAGTGCTTAATGGAGGCACCTTGACTTGTCGAGGGAAGGCCATTGAGTTGTCGATGAACGCCCTATGACTTGTCAATAGAGCCTCCTTGACTTTTTAATGCTGGCAGCTGGAGTTGTCAGTGGAGGCCCCTGGAGTTGTCAGAGGAGGCACCTTAACTTGTCAAGGGAAGGACATTGAGTTGTCAATGAATGCTCTATGACTTGTCAATGGAGCCTCCTTGAGTTGTCAATACAGGCACCTGGAGTTATCAATGGAGGCTCCTTGACTTGTCAAGGAAAGGACATTGAGTTTTCATTGGACGGCCATTGACTTGTCAATGGAGCCTCCTCAGGTTGTTAATGGAGGCTCGTGGAGTTTTCAACGAAAAGACATGGAGTTGTCAATAAACGCCCTATGACTTGTCAATGGAGCCTTCTTGACTTATCAATAGTGCCTCCTTGAGTTATCACTAAAGGCCCTTGGGTTGTCAGTGAAGACTCCGTGACTTGTCAAGGGAAGGACATTGAGTTGTCAATGGATGCCCTATGACTTACTAATGGAGCATCCTTGACTTGTCAATAGTGCCTCCTTGAGTTGTCACTGGAGGCCCCTGGAGTTATCAGTGGAGGCTCCTTGACTTGTCAAGGGAAGGATATTGAGTTGTCAATGGACACCCTATGGCTTGTCAATGGAGCCTCCTTGAGTTGTCAATACAGGCACTTGGAGTTGTCAGTGGACGCTGTAGCATTGTGCAATCAAATGTGCATAATTGTAGCACTAACGTTAACTCATGAAGATAACTCTGCAATTCATAAATATTCAGAACATCTCAAGTACAAGTTTGAAGTTGCTCAAACATGAAAACATATAAGCCATATAATGTGACTGCACTTGAACATTACAAAAAAGCTACCACATTTATAATTAGTGAGCACATGATCATTACAAGTCAAAGTGTACTACGTTAAAGCTATACACTAATGGAATGTACAATTCAAGTCAGCATCCTAATTGGTTCTCCTCTTCTTATGTATGTCTTAAACCAAAGACATAACTTTTTCCCCATGTTTGTTATGAGGATGTGCAACCAGCCACCACAAGAACCCAACCTTCATTTCTTGGAGCTCGTCTGTGGAATAGTAAGGCATGGTGTAATCATCATGACCTTGCTCAGTTTTGTCTAACATCTGTAACCAAGATAGTACATGCACACCACAAGAGTCTTTTCACATATACATGTTAATAAATAACAAATCAAACCAATCATATTTACAATGTGTTTTAATGAACAAAAAGCACAAGGTCAACTCACGTGTCTGCTTGTACGTGTGCTTTTGCCCATGTCACTCCCTTCTCAATTTTGTTCTCATCCTCAAACAGTTGTGGCTTGACTCTTCGAAGAATTTAGAAGAAGCAATTTCACTGAAAAAACAAAAAAACAACATCAGTAAGAAATATGAATGTAAATAGAGTATGTACACACGTAGGTGACAATTTTTCCATACAACTCAGGTTGCCATGCATTCCTTTGTGTCAATCTCTCCTTTATGGTTCCTTTTCTTCTTTGACACCTTTACAATAAATATAAATAAAATTGGAGAAAAAAAATAGCCTTTTACCTCTATGATTGGTGATCCACGGTGACTTGGAGTACATGAAGTGAAGTGAGTGATTTGATTTTAAATATAAATATTCAAAATGAATATGAAGTGAAGTGAGTGATTTGATTTTGATTCCTACTGACCAGATGCTTGGAACCTAACACCATCGATCAACTAAGTTTTGAATATAAAAAAAAAAAGTAAAAAACACCACAAATGACGTCGTTTCATCAGGCCTGTGGGGAAAAAAATATAGAAGCGACCCGAGTTAACTTGCCAACTCGGCCGGGTCAAGCCGAGTTTGCCGGGTTGACTCGAGGTCAACTCTTAACCTGGGTTCATCAGCAAACCGGACTGGTTTTTTGGCCGGTTCATCGGTTTCCGGTTCAAACCGGCCGGTCCGGTTTGGGTTTGAAAACCATGGTGGAAATAGACCAGACCCCCTAATCTATATAAAGCCTAGCCTGGCCTATTAGGGCTATCGTTAGCCCTATTTAAATAAATAGATCAAATATATTTTCATAAAACCTAGCTTATAAGCATGGTCTATTTAAAACTTTTCATTTAAACTATTATATACCTATATATAATATCATTTAATAATTTTATAAATTATTTATAAATTTACTAACTTAATCTTAATTCTAAGGTTATTTTTGACAATGACCTTAATCTTAAGTTTCACGTCTCATTATTATTACACTCAACTATTACTTTCACATCAATCATTCACTCTTCCCTCCCCTCTCTTTGATCGCTCAAGATAGCAATACTAACTCTCCCCCCCCCCCAAATCGTCCACTAAAGCATAGTAATTGCTATAAGTTTATTTTGGTGCTAAATGAAATATTATAATCTTAATAGGAGGGATTTCTCTCCATTTATGTGAAAAAGTAAAAGAGGTAAAATTCAGTTTTATATGTATGCTGCTTGTTATGCTTAGTCACTTTTAGAGAATATATCTCATTAGTTAATGTACAGATGATCAGTTTTTCTTATTGTTGTCACTAGACATTATTTTCTTTTTCTTACTAAACCCTTATATTACAATGAGAATGGATGTTAGTTTTTAAGATATAATGTAGGATTGTAAATGAGAGTGAAGGGTTATATATGAATTTGGAGGTATAGGCTTTAAAGAGTATTTAAATGTCTATATTTTAAGTAAGCCTTTAAACAGGCTTTAGGTCATTCGAAGGCACAAATTCAGATCTAAAAAAAAAGTCTTCATATACAAACTCAGACTTAGGCTCTGGCTTTAAATCCCTGTTGTAGGCCCAAGACTAATCTAGTCTATTTCCACCCCTATAAGTATTAATTAGGGTTAAGGTGTAAAAATACTTATGAACTTTTTGAAAATGGGACTAAAATGCACCTAAATAAAGGGCAAAAATGCCCATTTTTCAAAAAGTTCATTGGTATTTTTACACCCAAATAAAGTTTATAGTATTTGACGCTCTTTTAGAAAAGTTTATAGATATTTTTACACCTTAATTCTATTAATTATAAGAATAAAATTGATAAATAAGTATTAACCACGTTTTAATCAAAAACTAAATCAGGCTTTTTCTAAAAAAAATAAAATCATAACTAATATGAACTGAGTCCCAATGTTATATAAGCTCCAAAATGAACTTTTTACCACGCATGATTATATTCCATTATGTAAAAAAAATATCATAGATTAATTAGTAATGATTAAAATAATGAAGAAGGGTGCCCAGTGTACAAGACTACAAGGCTTCTACCAGGAGGCATCGGAGAAAAAATAAATGTACGTAATCTTATCTCTAACCATAAATGGAGAGGCTGTTTTTAATATTTGAATTTGTGACCAAATCATATGGCAGTAAACTAGTAACCTTATCACTACAAAGCTTACAATTTGGTTAAAATCAATGAAACTCCGCAAAGAAATTGTAATGAAGTTATGTTTAGAATATCATATCATTAATAGACTATAGAGTGTCACGGATCCTGATCTTACAAATAAAAAATGCGAGAATTTAATTACCAGGTTGCAAAGCCATCCCCATTTATACGTACCAATGCCAAAAACTTAGCACTCTCTTCTACCCTAACTACAAGACAAAGTTTCAAAGCTTTGTTTGGTCCTTAATATAGGATGTCATAATTAATTCTTTTTCCAATGTTGCCCATCCTTAATTGTAACAAGGTGTTAATTGGCATGCTTTCAATTTTAAGACAACACTTTGTTGCAGTTGATAAGTTTAATGAATATTAAAATTAAGAATTCACACACTTTTCTACAAATTTTATTTTAAGGAAACAAATTAAATCAACTATCACTTCTCAGAATCGCGAAGCTAATTTTGTTTGATAATTAGGACCCAAGGGAGAGAGACCTCATACTACATTATTGATTTCCTAAAGCATAATTTTTTTTTTTTGGTCGAAACTTAAAGCAAAATTAATCCATTGCAATTTGCATTAAGAACCTTAACAATATTAGTTGTAGTATATAAATAGAGCACATAATATTCAGATTAAACGTAATAATAAATAATAATTATATTCACATGCGTATGAAGGTTAATTATTGCGATACAATTTATGAGTGCAAGTTGGTGCCCTCTCTTGAAAAGGTCAAATTAATAAGTGAGAGGATCATATCACGACCTACTCGTGTTTCTTAATTAAATTAATTGATCTATTATTTTCTTGATTCGACAGAACAATTAATGATTTTTTTAGTGCTTAGACATTTGACCATCTGGGTAGTGAAAGATATGGTTAGTTAAATGAAATATAACTCGTTGATGTCCAAACTAGACCCAGCATTAAGATTAGTGAGAGTAACACACTTAAGTACCAAAATATATCAATCTAATGACGCTCAGATTTTCAATTTTTTAAAAAATGAATTGTAAATAGTCCCTATAATCCTATTTATAAGAGCCTAATAGCCAAGTTACACGGTTTAAGAAAGTAGTTAAAATTAGTTAAAAATAATAAGTATATCTAAAATAAACTTTTTTTCCTAAGTATGCCATTACTTATGAAGAGTAAGTAAGAGAGAGAAATAAAGTAAATATAAGTATCAACAACTTTTTATTTAATGCAAAATATATAATTAATGAGGGGAAAAAAATTCTTGTGTGGCTCTTATAAAAAGAATAAGACAATTTAAATTTTGGGCTATTATAAAAGACACAAGATGGAGTATCAATTTAAACTATTGCAAATCCTAAAGTCGTGACTCTTGATTGCAAATAAGGTACTCCTTGCGGTCCTTAATATAGAATATTTTATTTAATTTGATTAGATTAAGGCAGTTGATTGAGTTAGTTAATATAACATGTATATTTTAAAACACCCTAATTATTTTTCTTAATTTCTCCTTAGTTCTCCTCCATGATTATTGTTGAATGAGCATCAATAAGAGTAAATTAGAAAAATATTGATAAATTTAAAAATTATATCTTATATTTAGGATCAAGATCAACTCCCTAAATATATCTTATCTTAAGTACAGTAGGAGTATTTAAGTTTCAAATGTAGCTTTCAGCTGGTAACTTAAACTTCCATTTGCATACAACTATTTGGATTATATTTAAAAATTATTTTTAAAAATAATTTGTCACCAACTCAGTTATCATTAAATTGCTATTTTGGGACCTAATTGGTCATTTTCCTTAAGAATAAAAAAAATATGACAAACTTATTTTAATAACCAACTTCGTCAAGACACACTACACATATAAAGTTATAAAACGCAGCAATCATTTCAATAAACTTCCAAATCTCGTGATATCCTGACAACTTTCATATTTCATTTTCTACGTTATAAAATTGGCTTTTGCATTGGCAAGTATCCTTTCGATATTGTGCCAGCCCATAGTGAACCCAATTTGCCGTGGATACAATTTTTTAAGATTAAATCTCGAGTAGTTTTTCTTTGTCCTCATTATATATGTGACCGAAGTTGGAAATTGTTGGATCTTGCATGTGGACTTTCATAAATGCTTTGTTACTTGTGAGTTTATAAGATTAGTTTGCATGAGTATAGATCAACACCAAATAACAATTACAAGGTAAATACTCTGTTGGTTAATATAAGACGCACTTTAAAAAAATAAAAAGAACTGATCTATGAAGAGAGTTTTCTATTAAGGACATGAGATAGTATGAAACAGAACAGGGAGAATGAAACAGAGCAGAGCAGCCAACGTTGACATTAAAGCGTATGACTGAAATGATACAAGGCATGACGATTATGCAGAGGGAGTAGGTGGGAGGAGAGTTGGTGAAGATACCATTGTTGATTATTACAGTATTTTAATGCATAAATTAGTATTATAAATAGGTTCTAAACTTCATTGTAAATCATCAAGATTTGGAATAAACACATTTGAGATTGGTTCCTATACCATTTTGGTACCAGAGCTGAGTTCCAGAGTGCCAGAGAGCGAAAGAGTGAGGAGTGGGTGAGAAACAAAAAACGTGAGACAAAGGGGTGCTGGATTTTCACTCTCGGAGCATTTTTTGAAGAAACCGACCGCACCATCGTGTTCAGAAGGCCGAAAAACCTAGGAATAGCCTTGGTCACCACCGTGAAACACCTCCACGCGCCTCCACGGACGTCACCAGAAATTCGCAGGAAAAGTTGCCGGAATTTCAGACAGTCGCCGGAGTTCAGAAGTTGAAGATGATAACGTCATCATCCACGTCATCCTGATCTGCTGCGTCAACGACAGGTCAGCCACTGGTTAACTGCCACGTGTCATAACCGCCACGTCATCAATCCCAGTCAGCTCAACTTTCTGAAATTACATTTTGACCCCAAATTTCTGCCAAAATTACATTTCGGACCCCAAAACTTTCTGAAATTACATTTTCGGCCCCAAATTTCTTTCAAAATTATATTTCAAACCCCAAAACTTTCTAAAATTACATTTTGGCCTCATATTTCTGCCAAAATTACATTTCGGACCCCAAAACTTTCTGAAATTACATTTTGACCCCAGATTTTTGCCAAAATTACATTTTCGTCCCTGAAAGTTAAGAAATTACCTTTCTACCCCAATTGTCCATAAAATTTCCAGTTTACCCCTTACTTGTCATAAAAACTTATCCTATCCTTGTACCTTTCCATCCTATACCTAACCTCAAGAACAATTCCAAAATGCCTCCAAGACGCAGAAACACATGAGAGATTGAGATGGACGAGATGAGACGTCGGATACAAGAACTGGAAACCACTGTACAAACGCAGCAAGCCATGCTAGAATCTCGCAGTGAATATCCAGAGGATGATTCATATAACAATAGTGCGTCGTCTATTGACTACCGCCATCATCCTCAACAACAGTCATTCCGCCTTAATGACATTAAGGTAGATATACCAGAATTTAAGGGAAGGTTTCAACCAGACGAATTTGTCGATTGGCTTCAAACCGTCGAACGAATTTTTGAATATAAAGAGATTCCCGATGAGCAGAAAGTCAAAATTGTCGCCATCAAATTAAAGAAACATGCTTCCATATGATGGGAAAATCTCAAGAAAAGGCGTGAAAGAGAAGGAAAAAGCAAGATCCGAAAGTGGGACAAGATGCGACGCGAGCTCTCACGTAAGTTTCTTCCAGATAATTATTATCAAGATAATTTCCTTCAATTACATAATCTTTGCCAAAAGGCTATGTCTGTGGAAGAATATACAAGGGAATTTGAAAAACTCATGATGAAGTGTGATATCCAAGAGAGGGAGGAGCAAACAATAGCCCGTTATATCGGAGGATTAAATATCAACATTGCTCATCCGGTACAGCTCCAACAATACTGGACTTTGGACGACGTCATTCGTCTAGCCATCTGTATTGAGAAACAGTTACCCAAAAGGTTTCCGTTTCAACCGTCTTCCTCCAACGAAATTACTTTTGATGGACATGAAGCACACATGCATCAGCCTACACAAATACATCAGCATAATTCTTCAAATAAGCATACACAAGAATATCAGTCTAACTCTTCAAACAAGCCTCCAACAAAGGCTACCAAAGAATTTAGCTCTAAAGCACCTAAGTGCTTCAAATGCCAAGGGTTCGGTCATATCGCTTCAGAATGTCCTACCCGCAAAGTTGTTACTATTATTGAAGGGGAAACTTCTGCAGTTTTTGAAGAAGAAGAGGAGCTCATACCCGACAAAGAACCTGTCTTTGATGAAGAGCCAATTTTTGATGAAGAAGTCATTCCTCCTGATCAAGGTGAAACACTTGTGATTAGACGAAGCTTGCATACAGCCACAGTAAAAGAAGAGTCTTGGCTACGTCACAACATTTTTTATACTCGTTGCACTACTCAAGGTAAAGTCTGTGATGTCATTATCGACAACGGAAGCTGTGAAAATGTAGTCTCTAACTACATGATAGAAAAGTTGCAACTACCAACTCATAACCATCCGTACCCGTACAAACTCCAATGGTTTAACAAAGGAACCACGGTAAAAGTGTCCAAACGATGCCTTGTTACTTTCTCTATCGGTAAAAGGTATCACGATGAAGTTTGGTGTGATGTTGTTCCGATGGATGCTTGTCATCTTCTTCTAAGAAGACCTTGGCAATATGATCGACACGCTCTATACGACGGGTATGTAAACACATAATCCTTCCAGAAGGATGATGTGAAGATTCAGCTTGAACATTTGCCACCAGATAAACACATCAAAATCAAAAATAAGCCCAAGTCATTTTTACTGAAGCATAAAGTTTCAGATCAATCTCCATTCATTGATGATGATGTTGTTTTTGACTCGAGAACGAGTCCTGTCCAACCCCGGGGGAATGAAACAGAACAGGGAGAATGAAACAGAGCAGAGCATCCAACGTTGACATTAAAGCGTATGACTGAAATGATGCAAGACATGACGATTATGCAGAGGGAGTAGGTGGGAGGAGAGTTGGTGAAGATGCTATTGTTGACTATTACAGTATTTTAATGTATGAATTAGTATTATAAATAGGTTCTAAACTTCATTGTAAATCATCAAAATTTGGAATAAACACATTTGAGATTGGTTCCTATACCATAGTACATTATTGGGATTTGGAGGATAGAATATTGTACTTGTCGCTTGTGCTTTAAACACATAAGGGGCTAGACTAAAGAGTTTTTTGCTGCACCGAATAGTATACTACCCGGTCCTTAATATAAAAGTCAGTTGATTTTAATTAAAAAAATTAAGATAAATGAATTACTTAATCAAAACATATGCTACATATTATTTGATTATATATTAATTTATAAGTAAGACAATTAGTTTGGAGAAAATGATAAAATTTCCTTAATCTTTTAAAAAAAAGTCAACCAACTCTCATATTAAAGATTGGAGCTAGTTTTTTTTTTTTCAGGCTCAAATATTTCATTACAAAAATGCTGTAAACTCGGCAAAAATTTCAGCAAATACAAACACAAAACAAAAAATGCATAGTCCAAAAGATAAAGACTGGAATAAAAAATGCAGAGTCCGGGACAAACCGGAGTTACACAATTTTACTGCCAATTTTGGGGTTGCAGCTTAGAGACCCACATTCAAAATTGATCAGATTTTCATATCAGGTGATTCAGTATACGCAATTGAAATCAGTTCAGACCTAAACTTGTCATCCTCATCACTGTTTATCACTGCAATTCCATCTACCTTCTGGCTTTGAGACACACAGTTCAAATCCAGAGTTGTATCAGCAGAAGAGATGGCAATGAGATGTTCACGAGCCAACTCAGAAGAAGTCTTCTCACTAAGTGATGATATTCTATCCATATAACTTTCTGCTTCCTCCTGTAATTCAAATTTGGGTTTCTTTTTGAGAAATCATCCATTCCTGATTTGCATGCCAGTGTTTGACTGGTTTATAAGAACTCAACTCTGAAGCTATATCACTTAAGCATCGATTCTGTCTTAGATAGCCGTATAAATGCATTCATATATTCAAGGGAGATTCATATAAGTTACAAAATCTAAGGGTGCATTCATTCAATACATGGAAAAAATATTTGAAGAAAGGTAAAGGATGGGAAAAAGTATTTTTACTATGTTTGGGAGATGGAAGAATGACTTTATACGTAGAAAGCTTCCCATGTTTATGGGAGAGAGTTTTCCCATTCTCATTCCCTTTCCTATTATTATTTTATACCAAATGGTCCCTTAAATCAGCATTATAAGGATAAGCAGAGCAGGCCAGAGAACTCAGAAAATTAGCATGAAACAAAGCCCCCAACATGACAAAATCTGAAAAGTTCTAGCAATATCCTTGAATACCATATGTTGCCCTAGTGGCCAGCAACTATATATTAATATAATGTTCAATATGACAACATTTCCGTTATATGAGTGTATTGGTCATTCCAGCAAGGTTATTATTTTCTAATTTTATTGAGAAGAGGTTCCGTTAAAAAGTAATTATTGCTAATTTGCAATGAAGCGACTTACAGAGATAAACTTTCATTGTTACCCTTAGTGTACTGTTTCTTTCAATGCATAAAGGAAGGAGACACTATTTCAAATCTCCAAATCCAGCAAGGTATTGAAATTAACATAAAAACAATGTTTAGGTTGCTTACTCGTCTCAATCCATTATCTCCTGCCTCTGGAACCAAACCTTAGGACTTTGTGTGGGAGTTCATTAAAGTGTACGGCTAAATGGATGAAGGAGAATTTATTCCTCATAGTTTGAAATCTGAAGCTTTCAATGGCATTGGTGTTTCAGGGTGATTTTACCCTCCAGAACAACAGGATGAACAATTTCCCCCTCCATCCTCCCAAACAAACCCTAAAAAATCCCTCCACATTGAGCTAAATTGAGCCTGTATAATGGATCGAAACCCAGCCAGAAGCACTAATTTGACTGGATTTAATAAATCCGAATCGGTTTAAGAATCCCAGATGCATAGTATTAGAACCAATTCAATGTCTCTCATAACAAATAGCAAACAGAGCCTCCGCGAACTGAAATGAAGAGATAACAGAAAAACAAAAAACCAAAAAAAAAAGAACCTACACCGTTTTCTTTGTCAGATGCAATGGGAGAAAGATTCAACGAAGGGGAATTTGAGCTCATATTCTTCTGAGACGATAAATTGCGTAAAACAAGGAGGCGAAAATCTAGAGCTAAAGAATTAGGTAATGATAAAAAAGATGGGTACCTTGTTCGGCTAGCGAGATTGAAAAACGCGATTCTTGGACCCCTCTCCTCAGGAAACGATAACTCCTCCACTTGGACGACCTTGGGTCTTGCCAATTGTAAAAGCACTCAGCTGAAATAGCAAGAGGCGACGGAATCTAATCTTTTCTTAGTTTTCCTTTATAAGATGTGTGTGGATATAAATGAGATTCCACACCGCTGCTTCACACAAGAATCTTATATTATTTTAAAATATTTATATTTATTATTTCTCTAAATTAATTTATCCAGTATATGTTTGTTTAGATTAGTAATAGAAACTGTTTTTTCAATATGATTTACGATATATGAAATGTAAGCATATATTTATTGCTTTTAACTAACTTTAACCATTTTCTTAAATCCTAAAATTTGGTTAATGAGCTTTTATAAATAGTATGAGAGGGAGTAATTGATATTAATATTAATTAATTAATTGATGATTAATGGTTGGGATATTGATTAACGCTTGGAATTGAGTGCTTTGAGCTTGCCCTCAATTTAGAGTGTCTCCTCTTCCTATCCCTTAATCTTTACAATTTAGGCTATTCAAATCAAATATAAATTGTTGTAACAAGAAAAAGATTAAATTTAAATTATTAGAATATAATGATTGCAGAGTTGTTATTGAAGTATTAAAAATAGATAAATCTGAATTGATTTGTCTAAATTTGGTTTGGAATTTTCAAATAAAAAATAATAAAAATAAATAATATGATGTTAAAAGTAATTGTTATGGTGTGTCTCTTTTATATATAAAGAACGTGATACACCATCTATATTTCAAATTTCCTAAAAATACATGAAACCCAGATGAAAATAAAGCGAATAAAATAAACAAAAAAAAATTCCCATTTGCAATAACTCTGTATCTATATCTCTCTCTTACAAAATAGTGCACTAAAAAGAAAGATTTAAACCCACAAGAAATTTTGAGGTAATATAACCCAATATGAAATATAAAATTTTTCATAAAGCATTCATTTATAAGTTAGAAATATTGAAATAGTATAGCTTCCATGGGGGGAGCGCAACTTGTAATGTCCCAAAATGTGTATAAGGACTAACTGACTCTAAAAGTGAATGTAGTTAATGTTAAATAAGCACTTTCGGAGAATACAATGTGAATTATGACCGAATTAGCAGTAGACAGTGCCTAAACCCTGTATTTTAAGCTCAATTATGGTGATAAATCCTAAATTGGATTGAAATAGAGGGAATGGCGCATGGAAGGAGGAAATGGGCTAAATAATGTGTTAAATAGTAATCCAATAGGAATTGTCATAGTCATGGACAAAATGGAAAGAAAGAAATTTATTGGCTAATTAGTCAATAACCGAAGAGGGAATTTACTAATAACTAAAGAGTATGTGGTGTGACTAAATAGCTAATGGAATTAGTTAAAATAATCACATGGTTGCATGTATTTGAAAGAAACCCTAAGATGTTGGCACTTGGCATCATTTGGCCCATTAGATTGAAGTCAAAGTTTCAACTATTTTCTCTTCCCTCTCTCCTCAAAGTCAGCCAAGAGGCCATTATGGAGCCAAAAAATCTGATCTCATCATCATCAGCTCTCTCTCTCTCTCTCTCTCTCTCTCTCTCTCTCTCTCTCTCTCTCTCTCTCTCTCTCTCTCTCTCTCTCTCTCTCTGTGATGTCCATGGTGAAGGAGGAAAGAGAAAGAAAAGTAAAATGTGAGATCTTCTTCTTGTGTTTTAACCATGAGGATGACCTCAAATGCTCAAAGCCTCTTCTCTAATCTTGATCATTTTGATGAGGCTTCATTCCTATGTTTTAGATTTTCAAAAAGAGGTATTTGAGTGCTCAAGGAAAACTAGTGGTTGGAGAATCAAAGAACAAGCTAGTGAAAGAGGAAAAGGTGAGCAAAAGTCATCTTTTGATATATATATATATATATATATCATGATCATCGGTTGAGTACTTTGACTTGTGGAAATTGCCCTAATTTTCGTGTGTATTAGGGTTCTAGAGAGTCATGGTGTTTTGATTGTTGAAATGGTGTTTTGTGTTGTGTGTTAGACAATGAAATTGATTTGGGGACTTGAATGTGAAGTTTGGTAAATTGTAGGATTTTGTGTTGAATTGTGCCAAAACAAAACATGTAAATGGAATGTGAATTTGGTTGTTTTAATATTTCCATTAGATTCTGTGTAAAAAATTGTGTGAAAGTAGGCTTGGATAAGAATTTTGGAACCATTGGAAACTTAAGTTGAAAACTGGAAATTTTGTCAAGTGAAAATCCTATGCATGGGAGCTACTTTGCATAGCGTTTTGAAATAACAAATGTGGTCAAAAAGTTATGAAACTTTTCAGTTTTGTAGTAGGTATTGCAAGCTTTAAAATGATATAAAGTTTGTGTCATTTCGATGTGTGTGTGAAAAGTTATGGTCGTTTGAAATCAGCCAGAAAACAAGCTAGTTGTTGGCTGCGGCCAGGCATTTTGGCCGCAGCCAAAAAGCATTCGACTAGTTATTGGCCGCGGCCAAAAACTCTCTAACATATTCTTGGTCGTGGCCCAAAAGCTTCTGACCATTTCTTAGCAGCGGCCAAGCCCCAATTTTCAGCACTTTGAATTTCCAAAAGATGGTCTTTGGTCTAATTGTCTCTAACCCTATAGGTTTTTGCTTGAGCTTCTTATAGCCACCTAAAGATCTCAAATGATAACCAACCCTAAGTGTTTTAGACTTAAGAATTGGAATATAGACTAACTCGTCATCGTTAATTATGATATATAGGATTTGACATCTACTCTGAGCGTGAGAAATCGGTGCCCACGCACGAATGAAAAGAACAAGGTAGTGGCTCTTTCTCTTATACTATGTATAATGTTTTGTATGTACATGCTTATCATTGAATTGTGACAAATGTGGACGCTATTGTGAATACAGCGAAAGCTGTCGTTATTGTGAATACAGTTGTGAAAGATGTCATTATAGTGAATACAGTTGTGTTGGATGTTGTGACTGTGTATACAGCTGTGATGGCTGTCCTTTATATGACGAAAGTCACGAATGCGATTGCTGCTGTGGATACTATTGTTCTGTTGTTTTGTGATTTGCTTACATGCTTAGTTATTATATATCTTATGAGTGAATTGTTACTGCTGAGATTCATATGAATCTCACTCTTTTCAATGACTAACCTACAGTCAGTGCAAGCGGATCTAAAGAAAACCAAGTTACAAAGGACGGCTAGTACTCCCAGCTAGAAGATTTAGCTTTTTGAGTTGGTTATTATATTTTTGGGGAACAATGTATATATTTGGATATGATGTAAACTTGTGTTTTGTTCTGTAATCCCAAATAAGGGAAACTCCTGTAGACTCTACTAGATATTGTATATAACCCGAGAGTTGTTGGAAAATTTTGTTAAATGCTCTGAAACTTATGAATGGAACCGAACTAAACAGGCCAAATAGATTCAAAAAGTGGAAGTGAGACCGTGTTAAATAGATTTTGAAAGTTTTTGAAAACCCGCCTTATCACAAGACTACACCTTGTCGTGAGTCGGGATTTTTAATAAGTTTTAAATTATCCGTTAGTCTCCCATTTAATACATAACACGTTTTCGAACCATGTTAACGGTGTTCAAGGTAGGGGTTACACAGCTTCTATTGGCAAAAAAGTGAAATAAATCCTATTAATTGGCCAGTCAAGATGATTTTTTTTTTAAGAAAAAGATAGAAAAAGAACTTTGAAATTGCAAAATTTCAAATCAGGTTTATTACCATGAATTGATAAGGGAATAACAAAACTTGATAAGTAATTCATAACTCATTATTTAGGAAACACATGATTTAGAATTTTACAATTTAAAAAAAATTCAGTCTCTTTTCTTTTTTTTCCCAGACACCAGGATAGGGTGCTACTACCATTGTGGGAGTTCGGACAAACCACCCAAACTTAGAAGGTTTTTTATTCTTTTTGCAAACAGCCCACACTTGATCCCACTATGTCATGACATTCATTACTCTATGAACACATTCTCTTTCTTTTTTTTTTTTTTGAATTTCTTCATCCGGTATCCCAGGGCAGGCCATCTTTCAGGCTTATCAACGGCCCCAGACTAATCCGGATCGAGGTGTGATAGGAACCCGAAGGTTGGCGCCCCTGGCCCCTAAGATGCTGCATTCCCACGTCTCGAACTCAAGACCCGTGGTTAAGCTAGGAGAGACCCTACCATCTCACCTAATCATCGGGGTTACACATTCTCTTTCTTTTTTAAAAGAATTGGCCCAATTTTCTTTTTTCTTTTTTAAAAAGTTATCCTGCATAAAAAAGAAAAACAAAATGGGAACAGAAGTATGTAAATGTGAGGGATTAGACTAAAAATTTTAAAAAAATATATTCAGATACGAGAGAACTTTTTAATCTAGGAGAGACAAATTATTTTTAAAAAACATTAATTTTATAAATAAATAAATAAATAACTTGAAGGCAAAAAAATAAATAAATAACTCATTGATATGAAATCATCATATAGAATTTCTCTTAAATATTTATTCTTGTCCATACTCCCTCTCCCTTTTCTTTCATAGTCAAATTTTGTAGGAGAAATATTTAAATCAGATTTAGACAGATGATGCTTACTAGTATATTACACAGATATTATTGAGATGTTAAAATTCAATAAAAAAAATAAATATACAAATTATTGCGAAGTGAAAGGGAAAGGCGAAAGATAGGAGAAGTAGAATTTTGATTGGACTTGCTTGAGTGAATTTTCATTGTCAATGACATATTTTCAAGGAATGAAAAATCGGATCGGACAATGAATCGGTCACGGTACAGGTTTAAGGATTAATGGGTCAATCGGGATATAACCGGTAGTTGAACCGGTCATATTAAAATACTATAATTTATTAGTGGCAATATATATATTAATATATTTTTAAACTTCTATAGATAAAAATGAAGATTTTTAGAAAAAAAAATGCTTAAAATCTATTAGTTTTAGTTATAATACTTATATTTATGTAATGATATATCCTTTTAAATAATTTTTTTCATTATCTTCTTCATTTTTTTATATTTATTCTTTTTTTATCTACTTTTCTCTTCATTTTAGTTTTCAATTTTCCATTTTTTCCTAAAAAATAGAAAATAATAATAATTAAAAAATAAAAAAAAAATGAAAACCGGTCCAACCGGTTTCATCTCGGTTTTACCGGTTTTGACCGGTTCGACCGGTTCACGATTCAATGGTTCAATCGGACCGGATCACTGACCGGTTTCCGGTTCAACCGGTCGAACCGACCAGTCCGATCTAGTTTTTTGTTCAATGCATATTTTGACACTATTTTTTTTCTTGGGACGAAACATATACTCGACACTTGAGGTATCAAAAAACACACAAATGTTGACATTTAAAATACTTCGGAGGCTTGGTAGATCCTTTCTTTATGGCTTGTTTTTCCTTGAAAGGTTGAATTGAATCATGGCAACCCTTGCAAAAAAAATTCATTTATGAGTGAGATTCAGAATAATATTTCCTCCGGATAAAATTATGAGTGTAATTAAGAATAAGGGTTGTTGGCCAAAAAAAAAAAACGGTTAACTCGTTGAACAATGAACATATCTTAGAATAAAATTTTCAGCTTTGACCCAATTCAAATATGTGTCATCTTTTTCTTCTCCCTCAATATTCAATGTTATGCACAACCAATTAATAGGGATACAATTAGAAAATGGCACCCATCCCATCTAAGATGTAATGCTCCGTTTAGTATCATGAAAGAGTTTTTAAAATAATAAAAGTGAAATTGAAATTAGAAATGAAAGTAAAAATAGAGTTTAAAAGTATGTTTGATATGAATGTAATTTTTAATTGAAATATGTATTTATAATATGAAAGTACTTAAATACCCTCCACCAAATAAAATTCCACCCAATCGTTCTGACCAACTCACGTCCCCCAACATTCACTGGAAAGAAAATTTCCACTGTCGGCAATGATTCATCAGCCAGAAAACATTCCAAACACAGACCAGGCGGATTGGGACAGATAGAAAGGACCTCAAATCTAAGAGCTCCTTTGTGAAGCATGGCGACCAAGAAGCATGCAACCTTGTTTGTAAAGGGGAAGGGGCCTCAGATCTCGTTGGATCATGTTCTCAGATCTACAAGCCGACAGAAGGAGTGAGAGGTAGAGGTCAAGGGTCCGTCGTCGTCAGATATTGGGGAAGATGGTAAGTCTAGGACAAACACCGAGCGAAACTGAGGGCATACAGGGGAAGGCTACTCGACAAATATTATCGTAGTCATTGTCGGAAACTGCAAATTGCATCCTCCGCTGTCCGTCGTTGTCCTAGCCATCGTCCTCGTCGCCTTATCATTGTCGTCCTCATTGCAGGTGGAGGTGGACACCGTCAATGGAGGTCGGTGAAAGGGAAGCTATCGACAATATAATTGAGAGTATAATGGTGAGAAAATCTCACTTTCATGAAACCCAAGCCAATTCCATAAGGGGGATTATGGAACCAACTTCCATCAAATTTGATGGAAGTGGGGTCAACATAGAAGTGAGTTCCATGATACTACCTCTCATCTTAAATATAGGATATAATTTATAGTGTAAATTACACTATAGATTATATCATATATTTAGAACCGGAGGGAGTACCAAATAACCCAATATTTCACTTCTAGTCTCCACTTCCATGCTATCAAAGGGGGCATAGGTCACTAACCATTTTATTGGAAATGACAAAAAAAAAATGATTAACTCATTAAATTTGTTTAAAAGGAAAAGGATTTTTCAACTTTGTCCTTATTCAAACATGTCTCATATCTCTAGTATTTTCGATATTCAATGTGTACCACCAACAAATAAAGGGTAAAAGTGAAAAATAACAATTAATAACTCTTTGAGCGACTTACTCAATCCATTCCAAAATATTAAAAGGAAAAGGATTTTTCAACTTTGTCCTTATTCAAGCATGTCTCATATCTCTCGTATTTTCAATATTCAATGTGTACCACCAATAAATAAGGGTAAAAATGAAAAATTACAATTAATAGCTCTTTGAGTGACTTACTAAATCTATTCCAAAATATAATTCACTTTCAACAATCTCGCTAGAATTAAGGAAGAATGGTTAACTCATTAAATCTGTCTTAAATTGAAATTTTTTCCCAACTTTACCACTATTAAGTGAAATTTTGAAAGAGAGCGAAAAATACAAAAAGCCTTATTTAAGCATTAATTACATTAATACAAATAAGTATTAATTACTCTCAAAGTCGCTTACCACTCCAATCCATATTATAAATCCCTTTCAACTAATTCTCATATATCAATGAATGATAATTAAATCATTAAATTGATGAAATTTTTCACGTTTACCTTCATTTATAATTTAAAACTTTTTCCTCCTTTACCTTTGCAAATCATTTTCACATCTCCCTCGTGTTTCCCTTATTGTTTGATTCAAGGTTTTTTAAGCAGAGGGGAGGGGAGGGGTGGCATGGGGTGGGATTAGCTATTTGGTCGGGAAAAATGGGATGAAGGGGAGGTGAGAAATTTTGTCTTTTAATGTTCTCCTCCCCTCCTTCTGTACCCCTCCAAATTTAGGATTTTTTGGAGGATTGAGAAATATTATAGTTTATTCTGACTAAAATATCCACATTAATTTTTTTTTTATCTCAAGTTTATCCATCTGATTATTATTAGAATCAACCAAATAAATTAGAAAATCTATCTGATAAAAATATATATAATTAAATCCTAGCTGACTTTAAACCTAATATCAAAATAAGAAAAAAAATTGTTACGATGGCTCTCCTTATTAGTTCTAAGATCTTTGAGTTGTCTCTTAATCTTCCTCCCAATGCCTCGACATCACCACCCAGTTGCATTGAAAATTCTAGAGCTACCAAGGTATGTTTTATTTCTCGACCATTATTGTTGACAGATTTTTGTCCACGGACTTACCCATCCTCCTCTTCAATCCTCCTTAAGTATGTTTTTATGCGTCAATCTCTATATAAATAAGAGAGATAATGATACATTAGGTGTTTACATATAAATCTAAATATAATGCTGTTAGCTTGACCTGCAGGAAATCAGTAGAAGGTGATTTTCAGAGAAGTTGGATTGCAGGCAGTTCTAGCTTCACTCGTAAATAAATATAGATGCAGGAATATTACTAAATAATGGTAAGAAATGATAAAACTTCAGAATGAAAAGATGGAGCAGTTAGATCGTGTTTAGCAAACTACCTAGCACTTGCAAAGTTAAGATCCTGAAACATATCAAGAAACAAGAAGTTTTAGTTGCATCCAATTTTATTTTATTTTTTCCCCTCTTCCCCTTCTTGGAGGCCGCCTGAGCAAAATAAAATTAATCCAACAAACTTACCGTGTCAGAAGTATCTTAGTTGTGTCAATGGCAAACTCAACAACGTGGAACTATGAAAATAGGTGGCCTGTTCGACCATTTTCGCTTTTTATTTTTGTTTACAGATAATATTAGATAAGTTTGTATGTGTTTAACGTGATCACAAATACCTCAATAACATAAAATGTCCATATTATATCATAATTATCTTCGTTATATTAGGATTATAATTTGATTTAGGATTTATATTTTTATTTAAATTTAAAAAACGTATTAAATTTGATAAGTTAACACATTAAAATTAATAAAATCATCATTTCAAATATATATAAAGTTTTGTATCATATATAAGTGAGGTTTATAAATTAGTAAATGATAATTTTGATATATAAATAAATTACTAAGGATATATTTGTTAACATTTAATTAGTTCACATTTCTTCTGTTCCTGAACCAAACAAGAAACTTTTCTTTTCTTTCTCTCCTATCCAACCAAACAAAGATTATAACCTTAGCTCCCTCTCCCTTCTCCTACCTCCCATCATTTAACCTCCCCTCTCCTCCCATCCATTGAACTGAACAAGGCCTAAGTGAACTTATATATAGGACCAATAATTTCTTCTACAAGGGACTTATAATAATGATTAGAGTATAGTATATTATGGATCAAAAAGTTCTTTTAGAATGTAACTACTCCCTCCAATCCTAATTATAAGACAAAGTTAACTTTTTTGGAGAAATTAAGGAAGCCAATTAAATTACTTTAGAGTATTTATATTTTTAATTTTTTCTCCAAACTAATTAATTTGACTAATAAACTAATATATAATATAAGGATACTAAAAATATAAACACTCTAAAGTAATTTAATTAGCTTCCTTAATTTCTCCAAAAAAATCAACTTTATCTTATAATTAGGACCGGAAGGAGTATATTCTAAATTGTAGGGAGCATATCATGAACATAAAAGAATTTCTTTTAGAAGGCGCCTTATATTTTGGACGGGCATGGGTTGATGTAAGTGACCGCATGAATAATTGCAGTCTTCCTAAAGAAAACCGATTTCCGTTCATTATTGCCTAATAATTTCTCTTCAATTGCATGGTTCATATCACACACTACGTGCTCACCTTTACTCCCTCAAACCCCTCTTCCCACATTTCCTCATATTTATGAAGTGATTAATAATGTTGACCAATAATGAAGTAAACAAGTCAATCAAAAGGGACATTATAGGAAGACAATTTATATAAGTAGATTGTTCATTGTTGGACATAGCTATAGCTACACAACTTGATGTAATAAGCTACAAGATTGGCAGGCACACAGGTGAATGAAGAGTGCGGACTAGGAGGATAGGGAACAACCTTAATTAATCAAAGAGTCCTTGGAATGTTGGCGCCTTGGCAGGAAAAAAAAAGGCCCTAGGAATGAAGTATTTTTCTTAAAAAAAACATTTAGATCCTAAAAAATGATTTAATAATAATAATTTCATATAAACAAAATGTGTTAAAAAATGAGTTGTAGATATCTAATTTATTAGACCATTACAAATTTACAATTGAGATATATATATGTAGTCATAAATCGGTATTGATAACTCATTTTTAATAAATTTTTTTAAACTTAAATGTAATGAAAATCAAACTTTAAGAACCTAATTGTCATTCTCCTATTTTCACCCTCACATTATCATATTTTCTCAAGAAAATAAAATATGCTTTCAAGTAATTAAAAATATGTGGTTCACTTATTGGGGACAATTTCATAATTAAAGATCGGGAATTAGCGTCGTATTTTTAATTTATTTAAGATAATTAGGAATGGGAAAGGTTGGAATCTTAATTAATAATATATTAAAATCATGAAATATGGCCGTTGTTATACGTAGATGGTTCTTTTCCATGTGCAAGCAACATACATTCAATTCTTCTTATACTTGGCTCTCTTGTTTAATTTGTATGGCGTTTTGTCATGACCTCTTTAATTAATTCGCTTCTCATTCAGTGCTCATCAGCTGATCGCTGTGATGACTTCCAGACCATTGAGAGATATAATTTGAACATTTTAAATTTTAAATTTTAAATTTTTAATTTGTGAAGACAGTTTAGATCAGTTATGCTCATCAATCAAAATGATAAACACAAAATGTGCTCCCCTAACTTAAAAAGAAACGGGGAAGGGAATCTCATGTCATTTTTTTTAACCATTCAAGGGAATTTAATGTTAAATGGTTGAACTATATATGTAATTAAATTTCAAAATCACCTACTTCAGATGCATAAATATCTCTAAATGCTAGTTATACTTGAAATTAAACGGGATAAATTTATTATTAATTCCCGAATTAAAGAAGATACTATATTTATATATGAGTGTAAGTAAAAGAGAAATTTTTACATACTCCACGAGTATCTAGTCGATCCAAACTATGTCCAATAAAAATATAATAATTTAGATCATTTTAAAAAAAATCAAATTTTAATTTTTTTTCAAGAAAAATATACATCTTAATTAAAAAAAGCTAAAACAAAAATGATGAACTCATATTTTTCTTGAAAAAAAATTAAAATTTGAATTTTTTTATACAAGTCACCTCCCAACTAAAATTAAAAGGGAGAATGACGCTGAGGTCCCAAGGACCAAACAAAATCACAAAAAAGTTCTTGTGAAAAGTTAAAGCATGAAAAAATAACTCAACATATTGTAAAAACACGCTTAATGAGTTGTTATTTCTTTTCGCAAGAGCTTTATTGTGACTCTGTTTGGTCCTTGGGACCTTTGCATCATTCTCTCAAATTAAAATTATCTTAGTTATTATATTTTTAGTGGGCAAAATTTAGACAACATAATACTTTGGATCATGTTAAGTATTTCTAGTAAGAAAAAACATAGACGTGCCGCATATTTCAAGCCAAATTAAGAAACAATAACAATAACATTTACATAACACATTAGATTTTAGTGAGTTATATATATTAGGTTGATCTTTCTATTAAAATTACTCAAATTAATTTGATAGGATCTATCATTAGGTTATATACCTTCATTTTAATGTTTGTGTAATCAATGTGGGATTATTCTCTTTTTATATTCTAATATTCTCCTTACTTCCTTTCTTCTTCTTCTTCTTCTTCTTCTTCTTTATTTATTTATTTATTTTTTTTTTTTTTGCCTGGGCTTGTATTTTTTTTAAGTCTCAGAGGCCTCATGTTCATAATATATATATTTTTTCAATATTCATTTTCTTCTTCTTCTTCTTCTTGTTTTTTTTTTTTGGTCTCATTGATCGGATAGCTCTGATACCATATTAGATTTTAGTAAGGTATATATATTAGGTTGATCTTTTTATCAAAATGACTCAAGTCAATTTGATAAGATCTATTATATATCTTCATTTTAATGTTTGTGTAATCAATATGGGATTATTCTCTTTTTATATTCTAATAACACACAGGCTTTTTATGTGATTGCGTCTTTACACTGAAATTTGCACCGTTCATGTGCATGCCACCCTTCGGTGCTTCCTCTATTATCTATTTATTCACTCCATCAACACACTTTCTTTGCTTCTTGCGATACTCTTTAAGACCTTTACCTACACACACACTCTCTCTCTTTCGTGTCAACAAAAATGGCCTGCTTACAGGTTAGTATCCATCCATCAAGATTCGTTTTTTCTCATTTATTTTTCTTCATCAGTACTGTTTGTTGTAAAAGTGATATGATCACATATATATATATATATATATATGCACGGGTTGAATATGCAGAACAAGTTTGAGGAGGAGGAAGAAGAAGAAGAGGCGTTCACTGTTGATGGAAGTGTTGATTGGAGAGGTCGACGAGCTGTGAGAGCTAAATCTGGAACATGGATTGCTGGAATTCTCATACTCTGTAAGCTCCATCTTTCCAAACAAATTTCATATTAATTAATTTAGTATTACTTATGTTTTATCTATGATCTAGACTTGGAATCCATTTTACAAGGACAAGTTTTTCTGTCCTCAGAGAGATCATTTTCACTTTTCAGTAATTCCTCGGACTTGGATATATATATATATATATTGATCTCAGTCTCAATGATTCTATATATCAAATTCTCATGTATCATTTGAATATATTACTACTGTAGATTTAGAGGGTGTAAGTTGCTGCAGTTGAGAGAAGAAACGTTTATATTCAGCAGAAACGTATTGTACATATAGATAGATAGCTTATCAGGATTGAGGATTAATAAGAGGAAGGCTAGCTAGCTTTTTGTTCTGATCTTCAAATGAAGCAATCGCTTTGGTCATCCAATCGGTCCCAGATTGGAAAAAAACGACAAATTAAATGCAGTGTCGTGTACTTATGTTACGTTTCGGTTCAGAAAACACCGACCAATTGTTTCAGCTTCTAATTAATCTGTTGCATGCTTTTGGGCGTTGCCCATAGATCTTTCTAGAGAGATCAAGAAGGTCGACTGACTTGATATATTCTCTAGAGAGATCAGTAGGGGGGGAGATTGATTTGATCAGCAATAACTCCTTTCCAGGCATATTTCACGGAGGGTTTTGCGCTACCAATAATTACGCTTTTCGAGATTCAAACATATATTATCCTTTTTATGGATAAGTTTACCACTTGGACCAATAGCGTAGTGGAAAGAGGAGAGTTCATTTAAAGTCTATATGGCAATCCAGTTCATAAGGTTGTACTATGTGGGGTCAGAGAGTCATAGATATACGCAGTTTTACCCTACGGAAATACTATTTCCAAAATTTAAAACTGTGAACTCCAAATTACATTACGACAATTTTATAAGTGGGCCAAGGCTCACCCTGTATGAGGATATAAAAAAACAATATATGTACCAGGAGCTTTAATTATATATATATATATCGAGGCTTTTGGGTGTGACTGAATCGCTAGAATTTGTTCCAAATTATTAAACGACAGGATGCCAGAAACTGTGGGAACTGGGAAGGGAGTAATAAGGAAGCAACTGCATGCATTTGAAAGAAATAAGAGCTTGACACGTAGTCAATACAAGGACTTGACGTAAGCGGCTGGTTGCCACGTGTCAGAAGCTTAGATGCATGATAAGTAGTAGATACTAGAATTACTGTATTTTCTCTCGACCACCGCTTAGAAAAGGAGCTGCTGATCGCTCTGGTTGATAAACGATAAATGCGTGCTGCTACGAACTATACATATCCACACACACACACACGCAAATAAAATAAAATAGTTTGAGGAAAACAAGATTGTCAGTTTGTCACAATCGCAGGAACTAGAAGGTACGTAAGATGCCCGCCAGCATGTGCCTGCAAACGAACAGCATACCTATGAACTTTTCTAAATGATGAATGGATATAGAACTATTAACCTAATCTGATCATATGAAGTTAGTTAAAATCCTAATAAATATGATCTGACATGTTTTTTCTAAAACTTGAAGGTACGTAAGATGCCCGCCAGCATGTGCTTGCAAACGAACAACTTACCTATGAACTTTTCTAAATGACGAATGGATACAGAACTATTAACCTAATCTGATCATATAAAGTTAGTTAAAATCCTAATGAATATGATTTGACATGTTTTTTCTAAAACTAGAAGGTACGTAAGATGCCCGCTAGCATGTGCCTACAAACGAATAGCATATCTATGAACTTTTCTAAATGATGATTGGATACAGAACTATTAACCTAATCTGATCACATGAAGTTAGTTAAAATCCTAACGAATATGATTTGACATGTTTTTTCTAAAACGTCCTAATCACCTTTCTTAATTATTTTCATCTCTCCTTTACTATACTTGATCATGATTAATGAAACATCAATAAGGATAAATCGATAAAAGATTGATACATATAAAAAATATGTATTATATGCAGGACCAATATTAATTCCATAATAAGGTTCTTTATTAAGGACCGGAGTATCAATTTCTTTCCCAAGCCTATTACTATATACATCATATTACTACATCACTCCTAAATATAAGAACTAATTTAGAAGTGAATTTTGGTCTTAAATTTATGACCCTTTTTTTTCATTTTATCCCTTATAAGTATCATTTTTCTCCAAACTAAATTGTCAAACTATAAACTGATATATAATTAATCTAATGATACACATAAGCATTTCAGAAAGTCATGTCTAATATTTTATAATTAAATAATTTATTTAGCTTCTGTAATTTCTCCAAATTAATCAACTATTTCAGAGAGTCATGTCAAATACTCTATAATTAAATAATTTATTTAGCTTTCTTAATCTCTCCAAATTAATCAATTATCTCTTATATTAAGGTTACCTACTAGAACTTGTTCGGCTGTAGTGTAGAATAGATGCTCTTTGCTTTACTTGGACCAACACCCTCTTGCCTGCTTTGCACCATACTACCATTTTTTGGGGGGCAAAAATAGTCACTGACACTGCTTGTTTCTGTATTTTGCTGGTGATAATAAATTAAAACAGTAAACCAAGGTCTGGCTACGCTGGCATTCTTTGGGATTGGTGTGAACCTCGTACTGTTCCTGACAAGTGTGTTAGACCAAACTAATGCTGATGCTGCTAACAACGTAAGCAGGTGGACCGGAACTGTTTACCTCTTCTCGCTCGTGGGTGCATTTCTCAGTGACTCTTATTGGGGAAGATATAAAGCCTGTGTTGTTTTCCAAGTCAGCTTCGTACTGGTAAGTAATACTCCTCTGGTCCTAGGAACCATGTTAAATTTTTCATCTATACAAATGTACATTTTTCCCCTTCATCTATTATTGTGTTCATTTTATTCTCATGGGTATAATATACCAGTACGAAGTTTAAGTTGGAAAGTCATTTTATGATAGAGCTAATGAAGTTTAAGTTGTTTTTTTTTTTTAATCTGTGTGAAACATGCTTAAAGTGCCTTATAAATAGGAACGGACTAGTGAGGGCGTACTCATCAAAGTCTTTATATATGCCTTGTGGCAGGGTTTAGGATCCTTGTCGGTATCATCATACCTGTTCTTGATGAGACCAAAAGATTGTGGGAAAGAGACAATTCAATGTTGGGAACATTCAAGGATGGAGACAGTCATGTTCTATATCTCAATCTATCTCATTGCTCTTGGATATGGACGGTACCAACCAAATATAGCAACATTTGGGGCTGATCAGTTCGATGGAGAACACTCTAAAGAGCAAAACTTGAAGGTTGCTTTCTTCAGCTACTTCTATCTGGCATTGAACCTTGGTTCTCTGATCTCAAACACAGTCCTCGGATACTTCGAAGATGGAGGTTCGTGGGATGTCGGATTCTGGGTTTCAACTGGTGCTGCTTTTGCTGCGTTAATGTTGTTTCTGGTTGGGACTCCAAGGTACAGGCACTTACAACTCAGAGGGAATCCATTTTCTAGATTCTGTCAAGTTCTTGCTGCTGCATCACTTAAGTGCAGAGTTAATGACTTTCCAACTTAAACTTCGTACTGGTAGGTTTGTTTGGCATGGACGATAAAGATTCTAATCACAATGGCAACAGAAAGATTCTCGACACTCGTGGCTTCAGGTAAATATAATACTGGTTTAAAAATCAGGAAAAAATTCTGCTTCCACCTTGATATAATTTGAATTACTGCCATGGAACTTAAATAAGAATGTTTGGAAATTTGTTGGTCTACCACTCTAGTTTTAATTATAAGTCCACTTTGACTAAATCTCACATACCAAGAAATGTGAGTTAAGACATTTAATATGTCTTAAATTGATTAAATTTTCCAAATTTACCCTAATTTAGTGAGTTTCGGGAAAAAAATGGTACACATTTTCTCTTACTCATTTCTTTCATTTAAGAGGGGTAAAATAGAAAAATTGTCAATAATAACTTTCAGTGTGGACTTATATTTAGGAACAAAAATTTTTGACCTACTGAACTTATAATAAGGGAACTTAGAGTGGTATGCCAAAACCACACCAAAGCAAAGTGAGAGTAACTTTCAATTGAAAGTTGCAATTTTTTTATGTAGATTAAGAGGATACTGTAAGGTAAAAATTGGGTTGGGTAAATGAAACGTTTCCTATAACGAAATGAATGTAAAGGCGTTATTTTTTTTTTTTTTTTAGCGTCTTGTGTTGCAGATGCTTGAATAAGGCAGCAGTTGTATCAACAAGAGATCTAGAAGACAAGATCAATGTAGGCAATTACAACCGTTGGCGTCTTTGCTCCATTATTCAAGTGGAAGAAGTGAAATGCTTACCAAGACTAATTCCAATATGGCTTTGTACCATTATTTACTCGGTAGTTTTCACGCAAATGGCTTCCCTCTTTGTTGAGCAAGGCGCCGCCATGAAAACCACTGTCTACAATTTCAGAATACCACCGGCTAGCATGTCAAGCTTTGATATCCTCAGTGTCGCCTTCTTCATCTTCCTTTACCAGCGATTCATCAACCCACTCATCCAGAGACTCGAACCGTTCAGTTCCGGGGGGCTCACCGAGCTCCTTAGAATGGGGATTGGACTTGTCATAGCAGTAACGGCCATGGTTTCAGCTGGCATACTAGAATGCTTTAGGCTTAAATATGCAGAACAAGGCTTCAGAAGCTCCTCATTGAGCATCTTCTGGCAAGTTCCTCAGTATACAATGATAGGAGCTTCTGAGGTTTTTATGTATGTGGGGCAATTGGAATTCTTCAATGCTCAAACCCCAGATGGATTAAAGAGCTTTGGGAGTGCACTGTGCATGACTTCAATGTCACTTGGGAACTATGTGAGTAATTTAATTGTCAGCATAGTTATGAGCATTACCACTGATGACAACAAACCTGGATGGATCCCAGAAAACATAAACAGAGGTCATCTAGATAGGTTTTACTTCCTTTTAGCTGTACTGACAACCTTAGACTTGGTTGTTTATATTGCTTGTGCAAAGTGGTACAGTGGTGTACACTTGCAGGGCAATCCTGAAGTGACTGATGAACCTGACAACTTCCAAGTGTAATTTTCAAATGGGCAATAATAAAGGAGTAGACTTGGAACGGTCCCTTTGTCCTTTGAGCATACTGTAATTTCAAGTACTCCTCCTCCTGTTTTTAATATAAAAGGTAGTTGGGGGGGGGGGGGGGGGGGGTAGGGGTTTAAATTTGATCCTAAATAAAAGACCTCAATTCATTTTATCCCTAATATTTATCTTCTTCTTTTTTCCAAAACCATTCTTATTGATTGTACATGTCAAGGGAGTTTGCACCAAGAAGCAATTTCAATGCAAATAATATAAAAAGAGTATTTTACATAAATGAATGCACATTTATTGGAAACAACTAATTTAACTAATTTCTTTAATCTACCTAAATTACTTAAATATATCTTATATTAAGGACCGGAGATAGTATGTTACTATAGTAGTATATTCTAATTCAAATATGTTAACAAACAGTTAGAGAACTTTAAGCAGGGCATAACAAACCCAGAATCAGTGAATTGGATCATTTGGGTTCAGACAATTCCTTGAAGCATCCAGTTTTTGTACTCCAATAATCCTTAACTATGCTGCAATAACCAGTAACCTATATAATTCTTACGGACAATTGGGGAAAAACTCCCACACAAAATTGAATTAAAAAAAAAAATTCAGTTATCCACAGTGACAGTTTTACGAACTTGTATCAGATGAGTAGATTCATCACGCCAGATTGCTCGAGTGCCACTTTGGACAAGTGTAACATGTTGTCCCTCCTCTAAATGCCCCATATTCTGAATCACAAAAAATTAACGCACCACTATATATAATAAGAAAGCCATTAACGGAAAGAAGATTTATGCCAATCATGGAGAGACCTAATACTAATAACTCACCAATAGCAGCTGGAGGGCTCGAGAGAAGGTCTCTTCTGCATCGTCAGAAAATTCCATGAATATCGGCATCACGCCGCGGTAAAGTGCCAGCCTCTGCTTAATCTTTTCCCTGAAAGAGATGAAATCATATTAATTCAAAGCTGAGAAACCAAAATAAAGAGGATCCAAAAAGAAAGCCCCTTAAAGCTACAACTCACTGATTGGTGAATGCAAAGACGATATTGCAAGGCCTATAATGGCTCAAGAGAACAGCCATAGATCCTGTTCGGGTGAAAACCATTATAGGAGTATTTAGGGTGGCAGACATAGTTGTCGCATGAAAAGCGAAAATTTTTCCCATGTGGCTCTGTCAAAATATAAACACAAAGCAATTATACTTTTGAAGGATATGGATCAAATCTGGATATCTGTAAAGTTCAGCACTTGAAAAAATGAACCTTGCTTAAGGTACAAGGAAATATTATTTCTTTCCTGAAATAAGCACATACCTCATGGGAACTCAACTGATTAGGAGGATCAACACTACTCTGAACACTTGACTCAATCCTCGAAGCCACAGCGTGCATTACATTCACGGCTTTCAGTGGAAACCTGGGACAATTTGCAACCGTCCAAAGAAACAATATATTATAAATAGTAAAGGGAAAGAAGTTAAATGCAAAGTCCATTATAATGAGGAACAGCACAATCAAACAAGCATGTCACCCAAAGCCCGATATGAAATATCAAAGCATGCACACATTTTCAATGGAAAGTGGATCTATAGGTATTTATTTAACTCCATCAAATTTAGAATGTCAATAATAATCAAAATTTGTGTAAAAAAAGATTAACCACTTTATATTTGCCTTTAGTATTTCACTAATTGAAATAAGAAATGCATCTAAGGGGAAAATTGAATATATGAAACTTACTTTCCATGTGCAGTTTCCCCTGAAAGCATGATTGCATCAGCACCTTGCCTGACAGCAATCGCGATGTCCGAGACTTCTGCCCTTGTTGGTGTAGGATGATTGATCATGCTTTCAAGCATGTTAGTTGCAACAATCACCGGCTTTTGCATACTGTGACATCTTTTTATGATGTCCTCCTGTTTGATTAGAAAAAGGGTATGTATAAGACAGAAAACCAAATTAAACAGTCCCACTCTCAAAATATCACTCACAAGAGAAATAGATTTTTTTTAAAAAAAAAATTAAGGCCACAGCCACAAATGGGAGAAACAGCAGTTCACATTATGCACCTTTGATATGAAAACCATGAAATGGACCAAGCTTAAGATTAGAATGAAGCACATATCCCCCACCTCAGATTCCAAGTATGCAGTTTACATTAAATGTTGCATAAGTTCTACATTTCACATTTGCTCACTTGAAACCCTAAACAATCTAAGTCATCCAACAAACTCCTTCACCGATCTTTTTATGGTGGCATCTATAAGATGTTTCTGTAAGCAAGTAAGCAACACATTACCTGCAGTAAAGGAACGTCCTCTATTGGAAGCTCAGCTCCAAGGTCCCCACGAGCAACCATGGCCTACAAAGTAAAAGAATATTTATGGTGAAACAGGGAAATAGGAAGAAAACAAGAAAATCTTTAGTAGGAAAATGAGCAAGAATCTCAACTCACTTTACTAATAAATGACCCAGGAGTATCTCCAAATACAAGTTCATAGAAATTCAAAACATTCTCTATACCAAGTTTCCCACAAATGTTTATATTGACAACTAATAAAAGAAAATAAAATGATAACTCTTCAACTCTTCCTTATTCCCTCTAATGTACATAGGTTGTGGCTTTTTGCATACTGTGACATCTTTTGAGATTGCGACTTAAGCAGTATGCATGTGAAGCATGCCATGGTCCTTCATAGGTAAGTTAACCATAAATATAAAACAAGAAAGTCATTACAGTACACCCTCTAAAGAAACAAAACAAAACTGACAACAGAACATACGCTAAAAATCTTGAGAAAAATGAAAACAGCAAAAATGACAGGCGCTGAAGAAAAATATAATATCCACAATAGAGAATCTGAAGTGATGAAAGCTAACCCCATCCGAAGCTGAAAGTATTGATTGAAGATTGGGTATAGCATCTGCGCTTTCAATTTTCACTATCACATGTATATCGGCATTGTGACCTATAAAAGAGGTTGATAATAGTCTTATTACAAAGAAAGAAGGAAGAGATTTAACACACACAGAAGCATACAGCCAGAGAATAAGCTCAGAAAGGTAATTAGACATTTAGAAAAATACTTTTCAGGTAGTCTTTTAATTCATGAACCACTCTAGCATCCTTCACAAATGACAGAGCATAGAAATCTACTTCATTATCCACCCCAAATTTGATATCTTCCCAGTCCTTATCTGTGAAATTGATGCATAAAGGAAAGAAGAGAATATAAATGTCAAACGCATATTTATATGATATAGACAACAACAAAGGAATGATATGCCATTAGCAAAAACAAAATTGAATAATACCAGTTATGGAAGGAAGTGTTGCACTTTTTCCACGGACATTTAAATGACGCCGAGATTTCAGTTCTCCACCATCAATCACTTCACATTTAACCAGGTCATTTGTCTTTGACTTAACAACAAGAGACATCATTCCACCTATTAAAAAAGCATACCAGATGCAGCTCAACTTTTATTTATAGATAATCAAAGTCTGCTTATTCAACAATTTAATACACTATGGTTACTGGAAGATTCAAATCATCAAAAAATATTACTAATAAAAGGAATTTATGAGCTATAAAAAACTTCTATTTATTGTTCCAGGTTTAAAATATGACAGTTGTAGCAGTATTTCTGCCATGCACAATACATAGTACACTATAAGTCTTCAACACATGCAAAAAAATATTTGTATTTACCATCAACCAGTAGTATGTCTCCAACCTCCACATCATTCACAAAATCATCATAATTTACACCGACTGTGTCTTCTGTGCTGATCCCTCCTCTAATGGTGAAATTGAATTGCTGTCCCTCTTTAAGTATAATTGGTTGAGGTACATCCCCACTTCTAACTTCAGGACCCTGCAAAAAAGATCAACGGATGCATCAGTTAAAATCAAAACTAACACACAAGGTATTAAAAAGCATGACTAGATATGAAAACAACGGAATTTATGCTTTATTTATTTATTTTTTGCTTTGGGGTTTAAAAGGATACAAGTGGTATGACGGAAGAAAAGGAAGCAAAGGCAATTCAGGCAGGTCTCAAGTATTGAAGTGTAAGCATTTATTTATTTATTTAATTTTATGGTGAACAGCTTGAGCATTTATTTACCATATAACATAAGTGAACATTTACCATCTATGTGGGCGCACGCATTTAACCTAGTGTACAGCCACTGCTTGTTGATTCAAAGTATCAGAAATAATTCTTTTCACCTAATGATAAGATAATGGGGAAAAGATGTAGCTCATAAAGTTTCAAATATTTTGGGCCATTTCAATGGTTAAAATGCAACATAAAATGAAATTAAGATGGAGAGGGTTGTAATATGGATAGGAGAAAGGATTACCTTGGTGTCAAGCATTATAGCTATAGCCTTGTCTTTGAATTGGGCATTGTATTCTTTTACAAAGTCCATGGTTTTCTGGTGAGATGCATGGTCGCCATGTGACATATTTAAACGTGCCACATTCATTCCAGCCTCAGCCAGTTTCCAAATCATTTCACGCGAGCATGTAGAAGGGCCTATGGTACATACAATCTTGGTTTTCCTAGGTGCATCTGAATTTTCCCGTGTCTGCCCCAAGGCATGATTGTTAGACTGCATCTCCAACAAAGATCCTGTCTCGACCTAGTTTATTTAAGAGAATGAGACAACAAACATATAGAATCTGATAGTAAGATACTGCAAAAATACATATTGAATACTGAATACGGTTGCTGAAGGCCGTACTAAAAAATAAGTGCCCAAATGTTCTATTCAGTGATTGCTCTATTCCATGGTTCCATGATCGTATCTAACAGTAGGAGACAATAATGTAATGTGTGCGAGTGTGTATAAAGCCAGATGTAGGGCCTGTTTGAATTAACTGGGACCCTATAAAGTACTAAGATTTTCTTGATTGGAGCTCAATCCATGTCTAACCCCTTCCAGACAACCACACCCCAAAAGCAAGCTAGACCTTAAAATTGAAGAACCTGAAGTCGGCCCACTCTTTCAAGGCAACCCTCCCAATGTCGGACTCTTACGCTATGTTGGATGTGTCTAATAATGAGACTCAGTGCATTAAAAAGTACTCTTTGATCACCGAATTGCAAATCAAAGTCAACTAGCCACATGGTTAAACGATGTATGATTAAGAGTTAAGACTACACGAGTAAACTGACTCATTTCTGGACCAACTACTAGTACAAACAAAAACACAAAGTCAGAACCATGCTAATCATTAGCGTTTTTGCTTGGTCAGAGAAAAATGGGACATTCATGTCTTCTTCAATCAAGTGAGGCTCTTGCCTCAGCTGATTTGTTACAAAAGCGACAAATCACTGTTCAAAGTTCTCATTTTATACTTTTCACATCACCGTGACAAGGCAGACAACAGCCAAAGCAAACAGAACATCACATCAAAACTCATGAACACAAATAATAACAAAAAACAAACAAACTCACCATGGTCACAGAACCATTGGGGGACGATATTTCGCTTCTCTTGGCGGGCTCGACGACCCTCATCGACGGCCCGGCAAAAACTTTCCGGCGAAGACATTCCTTTGTGGGTTCAGAACGGAACACAAGGCCACTCACGTATTTTAATTGTGAGAGATCGGAAGGTCTGGCGGCGTCCGATTTCAACAAAGGCATCCCCTTCGACAGACAGATCGTCGCCATTGCCATAAGCCTCGAGCCCGAAGTGATCAAGCACGATGACGAGGCAAATGAAGCAGGAGGGGAAATCTGCGAGAACAGAGGACGAAGATTTCGAGGCAAGGGACGCCAAACCTGGGACCGGAGAAGTTACGTTTGCGACTTTTTGCTAGATACGAGAGCGATGGCTGGACGGTTGTTACAAACGCGACCCGCCGCCATTTAAACAATTTAGTACCAACTCGCTTCATTCATGTCTTAAATCTTTGGTTAATTTCCCGTCATTGTCCAACCGATTCAATTCGTGAATACGGTCTTCCTTTTCGCAAAATGTTTCGGTCAATTGTTTGGGGAAAAAAAAAGTTTGGGTCAATTATTTATAATCAACTCGTTTTGCTATGAAAATCATTAGTGAGCATCTCAAATATGGTTAATTTTAAAAGGAGGATATCAATGCCTAGGGAAAAAAAAAAAAAAAAACCAATGTCACGTCGTGGTGAGGGAGGAATCACTAGAAACCCCAATAACAAATATTATAAATATAAATAAGTAAATTTAAATTCTTAAAATTCAATTAATACTGCTTATAATTACGATATAAAAAAAATAAAGTTTAATTTTATAAAATATTATACTAATAATTTTATAAAATATTAAATATAAACCATTCATTTTTTAATCTAAAGGCAAAAATTGAGATTATGAAAAACGGTAAAAGAAAGTATCCTCTTGGGACAAAAAGCATATTACCCTTTTTCATTTGTTCTGAAATTTTATTGTGATTACAATTTTTTTTTGAGACTTCATGATAATTTTTATTATTTTGTTTTTAAATATTATATTTGTCAGCGTTATATAATAATCATAGTCAATAATGGCAAAAAAATAATAATAATCATAGTCAATAGGTCAGTATATCAATATATAACTAGGTTGGGACGTACATTTGACAATGTTTGGCCCGGGTGAAAAAATATTAAAATACTAAAATAGCTTTATTATTTTTTTATGTATTTAAGATTAAAACTAAAAACCTTTTTTGAGGCTAACAATTTTTCCCCCTGGCTTTACTTGTGCACTTTTTTCTAATTTGACAAAGAGAAATGTTATTCAATAAGGAAGAGACAGAAATAGTTAAAAAAGTTTTATCAATATTAGGTGTTAATTACAAAAATTAATTCATATTATTACATGATTATGCATTGTTATACTTTTAAATACATCATAAGCATTTTCCTTTTTCAAAAAAGAAAGTAATCTCTCTCAAAACAGGGAGGATGAATTTTAGATTTCTTTCCTCTATTATCCATAAACAAATTAACAATTGAAGTCTCATTTGCTAAGAGGTGGCTAGATTTGGACAATGTGTTATGTGTCAAATATATCTAACTGTCTCAACATAATTGTTTTATTTCAAATGATGATATGATTAGTGTAGATTTTATGCACTATATTGATAATATTTATTTGGAAATATCTGGAAAAAAATTAGAAATAAGTACCTAATGCTTTTGAGAAAATAATTTATCAGCTCCCCTGAGTGAATAATTTAAGGACAAAAATATCATTTAAACCCAAAATTAAATGAAATAAAATATCCAAACTATTGGGACATACGTTGATATCTAACCTTTTCGGCTTTTCCTGCTCTCTTTCCACTTTTGTTATCATTCTGTTGGAAAATTGCTTTTCTATGTCCAATTTTTTATTTTCTGCTATTCTGTGAACAAATTCTTGAAAGCATCTTCTAGGCATGGAAGATTCCTTATAGCTCACATTTTACTTATAGAAAAATTTTAATTCTTCATTAACATTTGATCATTAATTATTATAATTAAGACAGAAATGGTTTTGCTACTATTAACAAATACATATTTAAAATACATTTAAATAAAAATAATACATACTCAATTCTTAACATGAACATAATTTCTTAAAAGTAACTAAAATAAATTATAGAAAATTGAAATATTAAAATGGTATTCCTATTTCCAAAAATACATATTTATTCAAAAAGTAAACAATCATGTCTGAAAAAACAGTAAACTAACCAAAGTCCAAAACAAGAAGAGTTCGAATGTTTCTGAATGGGGGCCATCACGAATGCGCATATTCTTCGCTTTCCGCTAGAATATTACAAATGGGGCGGAAACACGTGCCGTCCTGCATGAAATGACGGATTTTCCAAATAAAAAAGTATCCGCAGCCACACACTGAATTTGACCGTTGACTATGTGAGAGAATCAAATGTTATGAGTGGGTCGGCTGAGTGTGTATTAGGGGTGACAGTTGGAAAAATGATTTATCATAATTCTAATTTATTAAAAATGATTTTATAAAAAAGTCAATTTATGTAATATAATTTATGTTTGGATTTGTTTGTAATTAAATAAGTGATTTTTAATAAGTCAAAACTTGTTTAGATTGACAATTACATTAGTGTTTTTGTGTTAATTATAAGAAAATAAGATATTTAAAATTAAAAATAAGTGAAAAAAGTGAAGTTAGAAAATGTGATGTCAAAATACATAATTTTACAAAAACATATTACATAACTGTAAACACCCTATTTTATTCGGGCCCAACTCAAAAATAATAAAAAAAGAAAAAATCTTCCTTAATTTTGATACATCTAAATTAATAAACAAATAACATTGATGATGATTGAATTATTTCAAATTTGAAAAATGATCATCATGGTGATTGTCTTGACCTTGGGGTTTTGTAGTAAATGGAAACAAATTTCAAAATAATTCATCTCATTGATGTTATTTGATATTCGGATTAGGGAATTTAGGTGAAGTCATTGTGGAGGAAAAAATAGAAATTAAAAAAATACAAAAAAAAAAATATATCTCCCATTCATATGTTTAAATTAGGAAATTGTTTGTAGAAAAAATATAACAAAAAACAAACAAATAAATAAATAAATAAAAATCAAAAATAAAAAAAAATATCTCATTTATGTTGATAGGTTTAAATTAGAAAATTATTTGTGAGAAAAATTAAAAAAAAATTAATTAAAAAAAATCTTCATTGATAATGATTAGGTCAGATTAGGAAGTTTTATTAATTGAATTAACCTAAAAATAGTATCATATGTGATGTATAAACAATATAAAAAGTATAAGGCATATACATATAATTTTCTCTGAGGTTAAATTGATTTTTATATAATACATAGATTAGCGTAATTTCTTAATCAGCGTGTTGTTGAATAATTAGAATCTATTCTTGATTAACAATCCTTGGACAAAAAAAAAAAAGCTCATGCAATAAATAACCTGATGGGGTTTTTTCAAAAAGTCATCATATCGAGCTTTTATTTTTTTTTTTGCTGAAAAAGCTTAGCCAAACACTCTTTATTTGAATTGCGTTTTGTTTTAGACTTATTAGGCCAAAACGGGCTTATTGAGCTCAAATAAGCCGAACCAAACACTTACTGAGAGTTATCCTGGAAGCTAGACTAGTGAGAAATAAAAAAAAAAAAAATTAAATTCTCATAATATTATCTTAATCCTGAATATCAATTGGATATATTCAATTATAAACAAAATAATCATATACTTTCTCTGATTTTTTTTTTATATAAATAACTTTCTCCCTAGCTGCGCAAAACAAACCAATGGTTAGAATTAATTAAAAATAATAATATTTCAAAAAATGTGATGCCTCTTTCAAATATGTCCCTGTTTCCGGTTAATAGCACTTTGATTTTTGAAATTTCATCTAATTTTAGTTTTTGTCCTTTAAGTTTAAAATTAATAGTTTTAGTCTCTCAAGTTTACTCCGTGTATAACAACTAGTCCCTGAAATTTGAAAAAAACTTGTAGTTGCATTTGATAGTGTTAAGTTATTCTATATGGAACTAATTCCGTTGAATTGACTAATGTGTCATGCTAATTGAAAAAGTTGTTGTGGTAAATATATTATAAAAATTATGAGCTCGTTATTTAAAATTAAAAAAAAAAGGCTAAAATAAAACTTACGCACACTAGCAACATCGATAGCAACGTCTTCGGTAAAATTATGGGGAGTCATCGTCTTCCCTAACAAAATCAATCGAGAAATTTAAAACTCTAATTTCACATGCATTTCCCTCTCAGCCCATAACCCCTGGTAAAACTAATTGGAGATGCAAATGTCATCTTCCTTCACGGTGGTTTGGAATAAAAGAATGCTCGTAATCATATGGTAACCCCAAATCCCATTTTAATTGGTCAATGGTTTGGAGTGGAATTATTATGTCTTTTGTGAGCATAAGCAATTGTAAAGTCTATCATATCCCTAAATTCCAACTGATTATTGCGGTATAATCACCAAATCAAAGATTCCCACGATCAGTCACCCACCAAGAAAGACCCGACAATTTATCCTCCACAATTATACCGTAATAATCGAATCTCCTCCTATTTTCACCGCACTAAAGCCTGTTTGGTTGGAGGGGAGGGGATGGGAGGGGAGGAAAAATGAGCTCCTCCCCTCATTTGGTTTGAAATTTTGGAAGGGAGGGGAGTAAAAATTTGCTTCTCTCTCCCCTCCCCTCCCCTTATTTTGATTCCCTCCAAATTGGGGGGTTTTGGAGGGGAGCCAAATATTGGGACTAATTTGCCCTCATAATCTTTGTCATATCCCATCAATGCCCATGGTTGCAACTCATGCCCTCTCCGTTGCTGTTGCTCCTAGTCTCTTGCCCTCAATTCCCTTCCTCTACTTTCTGCCAAAAACGTAAATTTGGACTTTATTTTTATGTTCTCATTTTTTGCACAGTAACATATAAGAAATCCTGATGGTTGATAGTTTCATCTTCACAAATCCTGATGCGCATTCGGCTCAATAAATTTTGTCAGCAATTGAATTTTGAGAACCACGTTATAGGGTGATCTAAATAATTTGCATTGTTGCTAGTCATTTTTGGCTAAAACATTATTACTGGAGTCATCTTTTTTTAGAGTCAAATTAGCCCTTCGTTGAAAACGTAGTTTAAAACAAAAATTATTATATCAGTTGTTGTATACATATTAAGGTGAGAGTAAGTTTTCAAAAATTATATAATTTATATTAAGGTATAAATTAATTTAAATAATTTATATAAGTAAAAATATATAAACTAATATATAAGGGTAAAATGGTAAATTACATATTATCTCCCCTCCCATCCCCTCTTGAACCAAACAAAAGATCATTAAAAAACCTTCCCCTTCCTTCCCCTTCAATCAAACCAAACAAGGTAACCTCCTATCCTTCCCTCCCATCCCCTCCCCTCCATTCCCTCCCCTCCCATTAAACCAAACAGGCCCTAACAGAAATAAAATATTTGCATAACCTCCAAGTCAAACCCCCCTCCAATCGAACAATGAATCAATGACCCCAAAGAAAAGGGAGAAAATGTTGCAAACTATCCCCTCCCAAATCATGCAAAGGAAATTTGTTTCCATCACAAATTTGTTGTAAGCTTTGAATTTCATTGTAAATTTTGTCAGAAATTTAATTTTTTTTTTTATAATGCATTCTTTACAATTTCTTTAATATATTGATGTCGTAATGATGTTTGATAAGTAATTAAAATGATATCAAAATATTCTTACCTATAATCCTTTAATCACTAAACTAATGGCAATTTTATTAAAATGTTACGCACACTAAAAAAAATTACCTAGATCCTATAAAAGAAAATATATTTTCCAAAATATTACTTCCTCTTATCCTAATTATAAGATAAATTTGACTTTTTTAAAGAAATGAAGGAAGTTAATTAAATTATTTTATAATGTTTATATTGTTAGTATCCTTAGATTATATATTAGTTTATTAGTCAAATTAATTAGTTTGAAAAAAAAATATAAATAAAATACTCTAAAATAATTTAATTGATTTCTTTAATTTCTCTGAAAAAATCAACTTTACTTTATAATTAGAATAACACACAGGACATTTCAAATTGTTCACGCTCAGAATGATTTTAATTTTGTGAAAACTCGTCAGTGTAAGAATGAGTTTGGTTCAGCTTTAATCTCTCTCCTCCTCTATCACATTATCCTATTAGTCTGACTTTTAAATTGTTTTTAAGTGAAACAGCAAAATCGTTTAGGGTTAGAACGATTTTAACCCCCCTTTCTCTCTCCTTCCAAATTTCCTCTCTCTTTCCAATTGATTCCTCCTTCCTTCTGTCGTGCTCGTCGGGAAAAGAAGAAAGAAGAGGCCACGACACTGGTCCATCTCCCCTGCTCTGGCCTCCAGCGGTGTGACTGAGGAAGAGGATAAACAGTAGCGGCTCCCTCTCTCTCTTTTTTCCGGTTTGCTTTTCTTTAGCAGTGTTGTTTCATCCCTGATCCCATTGTGGAAAAGAAGGAGAATATAATAAAGAAAGGAAATAAAAGTAAAATAATCTGAAACTCTTTTCTCCTTCTTTTAAAAAATCTTTAAATTATTTTTCATACTTTTATTCTTGTTTTAAAAGAATAATTTTTGCATTAAAATTTCTTAAATGATGCACAAATATAAAGTACCTTTAATTTTGTATGAGACCGGTGTCTTAATGTGTGTTTGGATTAGCTTTTGTAGAATAGTTTTTGGAGAAAAAGTGGAGAATAGCTTTTGGAGAATAAATTATAAGCAGAATAGATTTTGAGAACAAAGTGATTTTGATAAAGTGAGAGTATTTAGATGTTGTGATTAAAATAGTTTTTTTTTTATAGTCAAATTACTAAAAAGTACATTAGTTTTTATGATAATTACATATAAGGGATAAAGTTATATTTTAAGCATTATTAAACATTAAATTGTATAATAAATATAAAAAAATGAAATAAATTTGTAAAAAAATTATAAAATTAGTCAAATATGTAATATCCAAAAATAGATAAATTTTTTTATAAATTATAATATAAGTCAATTATGTAATAGAAAAAAGTAGATTAAGCATACATATGTGTGTGTATACATGTATAGTAATAAATTGTGTAATAAAAAATCATTTATAAGTAGTTGGGATATAAAATAATCTACTACAAAATACCAAAGTATAAGTTCAAAGTAGGGATACGCATACATTTCACTGATTGTCAATAATAGAGGACATTGAAATATAAATACAATAATATTTAACAGATTGTCAATAAAAGTATACGTAAAAATACGGAAACAATACATGACTAATGCTCCTGCATATAATAAATGATTTGATCTCTTATAGAATTATGAAGAGAAATCATGTCAGATGAAGATATATTTGATGAATGTATTGTTGAAGATTCTATATCGTCATCGGCATCACACAAAATACCCTCTCGATCATGGTACTGGAAGTCCATATCAGAAATAGATGTTCTTCTAATGAAGTTGTATATAGTCATTATCGCACAAACAATTCTAACCTGTGTGGGGAAGCTATAGCTACACATTTTCTGTAAAATTTCAAACTTGTTCTTCCAAACGCCAAATGTTCTTTCTATTGTGCACCTAAGACTTGATGGAAGTAATTGAATGTCTCATTGTTATTTTCAAACCTAGATGACCTATTAAAGTTCGGGAGATGGTAACGCTCGGATCTGTATGGACCAAGGTATCCAGTCGGGGTGGGATAGCCAACATTTATCAAATAATATTTTTTGTTTTTTCCTTTACTCTGACCTTGCAGAGAATATGCGTGCCATCAATTGCTCCAATAGCATTTTTAAAAAAATGCCAGTATTTATTGCTGAGGCATATCTTTGAGTGAATGTTCTCAAACTTAGGATCCTATGGTTTGATGTTGGACATTGCAAGACTACAACATGCGTTTAAGATAGCATGCAGAGCCCTATAAATTGTCTCTCCTAAGCGCTGCAATTGCAACCATTTCATGTACACCCACATTCCGAGTCTCCCTCAAACCATGTCATTGCAGTTCAAAATAAAGTTCGTGGAAGACATGCAGTTGCATTCTAAACATGTCATAGCAACGGTTTGAATTACCACTTAAGAGTTCACGCACCCATTTAGCACTTGTAAAGTCACTTGTATGCCATGGTTCTTTACATAAATATAGCTAAGCATGTGCACCAACATATGCGGCCACTTTTCAGACTCTTTGTTTGCACCGTTGCCTATGCTTTGCCATAATTTTCAATGTGGTGTCCATACCTACCTTTTCCTATGGACATATACATCAAATGTTATAAACAGTAATGACAACAATTATATAGTCATAATATGCACACATATAACATTCAATTGTAAATCAACAATGTTAAGAAACAAGTGAGTGATGTCCTAATTAACAATGTTAAGAAACAAGTAAGCGATGTTCTAATTAAACATAATTCCTACTAAAAAGGTAAATATAACAATACATTTCAATTACTTCCATAACATTCATGCCTAAGAAAAATGAGAAGTTGGTGTGGCGTATCTTTCACTGCTGTATACATTGTTGGATATGATTAGTTTTAATGATGTCAAATATAGATGTTAATTATTGAGAGCAAAAAGTTTACATAATGTATTTATCTCCTACGTTGACTAACTACTGTGTTTAATGTGAAATATCCTGTAGATTAGTCAAGCAAAGAGAGAAGATATCAAGTTGGGTTGAAAAGATTCATGTGATTTAATACTATGGATTATTCGAATAGTCAAATTGTTATTCGAATAGTAAAACTTGTTTTCAGTTAAGATATATTCGAATAACTCTCAATTTATCCAAATAAACAAAGTATTATTCGAATAATGAATATGCTATTCGAATAAAGAAGAACTGCCAACAGTTGATAGTATTCGGATAAGCACATTAGTATTCGAATACTATGCTTTCTGAAAATAATTCAAGTGAAAACGTATTCGAATAGTCAAGGCATTATCCGAATAGTCAGTGTGATTTCAAACTCGGTTTCTAAATATGTTATCCGGATAGTAGGATAACTATTCGAATAGTAAGGGCACTATTCGAATAGTGTAATGATTATCCGAATAAGTTTTTGATAAATGTCAGCATCCAATATCACATGACTATCAGGATAGTAAGGAGACTATCAGAATAATATTTGACATATTTTAAAGAGGACTATTCGAATAGTAATTGAACTATTAGAATAGTCTCAGTGTAAAAAATCAAATATTATTCGAATAATGAAGTGACTATTCGAATAGTACATAACTGAAAAAGGGTGATTCTATTCGAATACAAGATGTGCTATTCGAATAACGCAGCAAACTCTGTTTCTTTTAGCACGGGCGACATTCAGTATTTTGATGATATCTCTCTAACCACATGTCGGATCGAACTGAAACCGGTGGCATATGAAACTAGACTTCCAACACGTTATTTTGACACTAAGATCACATTAAAAGGAGTTCAAATGAGAGAGATATGATCTGTTGAAGTTGATACATTAATCAGCATCTTATTCCAGAACAACTTTGGTATTTTGGACATAACTCTCAAAATACATATCAGATTGAGACGAAACCAATGCCATATGAAAGTATACTCAAAGGACTTTCCGATGATATATAATTTGCCATGTTTCGAGTCAAAATCAAGAATTCACTTGAAGGCACCACTCGAGTAACTCACTGTGATAAGCAAAACTTGAAGTGGTTGCAGGAATATGAAGATTCATCATCAAAGTGCATTATTAAGTTGTATTCAAATAAGTATATCATATCTTGTGAAAGTCTATTCGAATAAGGGTTCGTCTATTCAAATATTAAAGTTCATTATGAGAGAATATTATTCGAATACAAATTACACTATTCGAATAATATCATTTGTTTTACAAGGCAGCTATTCGAATAAGGAATTCACTATTCGAATACACTTCAAGTTCTAAAAGTTTATTCGGATAGAGGATAAAGTATTCAAATAAATATTACTCATTATCAAAGAAGGCTATTCGAATACAACAGAGGTTATCCGAATAACTGATTTTCCAGAAAACAGAGTATCACCTTGAAACTTCTGAAAATCATTGAAATTTTGTGTGACTTGTTCTTATTGATACTAATCATTCTAACACTTCATTATATTAGTGATTAATCATTTTCCAAGTGATCAAATAAGGATTAACACACAAGACGAAGAAAGCACTTTTGTGTCAGAAGCTTCCAACGGCTAGTTCAATAGTAATATTTTAAGCCTCAACGGGAAGAAGAAAAGCTAAAACGGTCAAATACTCTTCATCAACTATAAAAGAAGAGTCATTCAAAATGAAACAAGACGAGAGCCCATGACTATAATGTTGATATGCTATTACTCTGAATCTTACTTGACCGAAGCACTGTAATGATACTCCTACCATGTACTTCAGTGTTAATCATTATCTACTTCATATAGAGAGAAGTAATCTTTCGTTGTAATCATTCTATATTTGTGAGAGTTACTCAAGATTGGGAAATCTTGAGTGGGAAATAAATTGTATCCTTACAGTGTGTAAGGGGGAGCTCATATCTCAGTGGGAGAATTGTAAAGGCTTCACAAGTGCCCGGATCAAACTTGTGAGATTGTAGTGGTTCTCAAGTACCCGGTTAAACTTGAGGAAGATAGTGGATTGAAATCTCAGGAGGAGCCTGGGGACTGGACGTAGGTCATCGTAGATTGGACCGAACCAGGATAAATTACAGTTTGCATCTTCTCTTCCCTGAACTCTTATATTTCCAGTATATATGATTTCAATAACTGATTATGGTTTTATATTTCACTACTTACATACTTATTGATTTTATAAGATGCGAAAAGAATTTCAAAGTAGTTAAGTTTTTATAATACACCCAATTCACCCCCTCTTGGGTGTCAGCCTGTTCTAACATACATTTCCATTACAGGTGGATCCCTCATAAGGAGGTGTACACAGCGTGCATAAAAGTCATCATTATTGACAACTTCAGGAACTTCTTGAAGGTGGTTCATTACTCTCGCTATTGAGATCTCGTAAGCCCGTGCCTCTTCATCCATTCTATCAGGTCGTGCCTTTATTGTAATCCTTTCTATGCATGCACCTTTAGCATCAATGTCATTTGCATCAGCAATCCTACATAGGGCATCGGCTATTTTCGCTGAGGCAGGCCCTTTCTTTTTCATTGCAGCACCCCTTTTCCTGACCCCCAACGAGCTAGCTGCTCTGCCACCGCTGCTTGTTCTCTCTCCACCACTAATTCCCTTCACTTTGTCGTTGTTGGCTCCACTACCTCCACTATTGGTATTGACATTAAATGAATTTATCTCCCCACTCAACCTAGTAGATGCCCCTAACACTTCATCACTATCTCTTAAACCTTCTTGCATATCATATTCTAGGATGGCCTCAGTAGAGAGTGGGAGTGGGAGAGACATGGATGAAGGAGCTTAATGATGTGCTCCCGTGGCCGTGACACTTGAAAACAATTGTGTCAATTCTTCTAGAATTGAAGTCCTTTAGTCTTGAATTTTTCATATCCTGAAATTTCCTATACAGTCATCATCAAATTTATTACACAAGTTCGTACAAGCACGATATCAGGGAAATAAATATGTTCGCTCGCATAAATTAATTACTAACCGCTATTTTCTTCTCCCACCAATCATCGCCGGCAACAACAGTGTTCTTCTCACTATCCCATCTAACACTTGTCTTGTGTAACAACCTATCCCATAGCTGCCATTCTTTTTGAAGGGCATCATATTTGTTTTTAAAATGGCCCCTCTCATATGTTCTACCTATCTTTGCAGTGAAGGCTTCCGAGATCTCTTTCCACCCATTCTTGCTTTTGCGTGTTCCCTTCTCAACTTGTTCTATTCATATGTCAATAAAGACTTTTGTGCTTTTGATATCCCAAGATACTTTTACCTTATCCTTACTCATTATGCTTTTACCTTAACCAAACAAAAATCTATATTTGACGATCATTTTCAGTCTAGTCATTGCATTCTAAGCAAATAGAATTCTAAAGCAAACGAAGACATGCATTGCATTCTAACCAAATAGAAATCTACTACAAGGATTTCCAGTCATTACATTCTAACTAAACAAAAATCTATGTTTGACGATCATTCTCAGTCTAGTCATTGCATTCTAACCAAATAGAAATCTATTACAAGGATTTCCAGTCATTACATTATAACTAAACAAAAATCTATGCTTGACGATCATTCTCAGTCGAGTCATTGCATTCTAACTAAATAGAATTCTAAAGCAAACCAAGACATGCATTGCATTCTAACCAAACAGAAATCAATTACAAGAATTTCCAGTCATTGCATTCTAACCAAACAGACACATACGTAATGTACCAAATAGACATATACAAGGATTTCTAGTCATTGCATTAGCACAAAATACAAAATTTTTTCTGTTGTTCATTTATAATACAAAATTTTTAAATCTATGGGTCACTTTAAGACACATACGTGACGTACCAACTCATATGAGCCTGAACACTACTAAGAGCTTGCTGTTACTCATTTACTACTACTTCTTGCTCTTTCACCATCACAGTACATACAAAAATTTTGTAGAGGAGGTGAGGAACCAAGTCTGGTCGCTATAGCCATATCATAATGAATGAGATATGGGTGATGCAATTCAATGGCGTACAGAGGCTACTCAAAAAGGCGGCACACCCAAACAAAGAAAACATAGTAAAGTTGAAGATTGATATGGTGGTCACATATTTTTTTTGCGAAGAACCTCTCTCTCCCAAGAACCCTTTCTAGGCTGGCATGCAATGATAGTGTCTGAATAAAAAAAATGCCAACAGAACAGGCAAATCTGAATAAAAAAAATAGAACTTTTTGAACAGATATACTCACCAGATAGGTTTTTCAACTGCAAAGAAGAGAGAGAGTTTTGAGTTGTTGAACGTTGAGAGACTCACCGCCATTGACCGCCACCATTCGACCTTCTCCGATCGCCAACAAAGCATCGCTAGGCACCAACTCCTCAGATCAAACCAAATTTTTAGCAGAGAAATAGGGACCATACCCATTATGACACACCGCCACCATCCACCACCAGCCACCCACGATTTCAAAATAGGGCAAATTAGTGACCCAAAATGCTGAAGATGGGGAGACAGGATGGGAATTAAAGCTTCAACGGGATTTAGAAGAAAAGGAGACAGGAATCAAAGCTTTGATGGGATCTGGAAGAGAAGGAGACAGACGAATTTCGACGGGAATGCAGATGGGAATCAAAGTTGAAAGGGAATGAAGAAAATGGCAAGACTAGAATCAGGGAAGGAGAAAGGCAAGACAAGAATCTCAAAGGAGGAATATCGAAGAAGAAAAAACCAAAGAGAAGGGAAAGAGAAAAGAAAGAGAGGGAGAAATGCCAGAGGCAATAATGAACACGCAACGGTCACAATTTGATGCAGATGAGGAAAAAACTAGATTTTGGTGAAACCTTGGTTCTCCCTCTCAAAACCTTGGTTTGAGCTTAAACGGATTATGGGAAAAACTTTGGTGTTTGGGTGTTTTTTTAAGGAAATCTTGGTTTGGGCCTAGAATAACTTTTTTGCGGTGCATCCAAACACCCTTTTAATACTATAAAAACCACTTCTTGGTTGGGCAAAATAAAAAGAGAGTATAATTGGGCCTAAGGGTAGCCCGAAGGAGTGTTTTGGACTTCCGGGTCGGGTTTGTAGTTGCCTTGCAACTAATTTTCCAGTGAATAACCCTAAGCTGGATCTATAAATTGCCGGGAACAAGCCGCACTCTTCGCAATCGCTCGAAACGAAAGGCTCCTCCCACGACCCACGGTGATGCGCTTTTACCTTTACGTTTTTCCTTACTATTTGGTGAGTTTATTTTCCCTACCTCTTGGGGATTGATTCAAAATTGAGTCTAGCAATCGTCCCAGAGGCGGATCTGATGAGATCTCGTCGCTGATGGCGCATGGATCCACTAAGAAGCTCTGAGCTCAATATTTTCCTCGGAATCAATCAACCGTATTTTAGTTTTGTCGATTAACTTGGTTTTGATTGTGTGGGAAAAGCGAAGTGACGATTGCAATTCATTAGTCTGTCAATCCACTGATATTAGTGTGATGTTACAATGAATCCCGACAGGTTCTGATCGCTACTTTTGTTCCCTCTTGGATTTTCTTGTTTTCATCGTCTGTTTTTCCTATCAGATCTAGATGAGACTTAGAATTCAGTTATCGAGGATTAAACTCTGACATGTTTCGGTTTTATTTTTTGTTGGTAAAATGGAAAGAAGTTACGGGCGCGTGATGAATCTGAACTTAAACAAATGGGTAATTTGCGTCTGATTAGCCATTGATGTTATTTCACCTTGGAGACCTGATGCTCGTAACTTACTAGTCATCAGTGTTTAATTTCGCTGATTTCATCTGATATTGATAATTTTTTGGTTTATTTAATATTCGTATGTTTGAATTTCTGTTGCTGAGTGTTCTTGTGGCTCTTTTCTGCTAAGATGTGTCCATTTGAATCGACTAATATGGGATTTTCTAACCTCTGCGTAATTTTTTCAAAAAATAACTTCTCTGTTTTATGAAGCTATAGTGATTTACGTGCTTGTATGATATGTTTATTTGGGGTTTTAGATTAATTGATTGATTGATGATTAATATGAATCTTGATAAACTCACATACATCAAGAGGGATAGATTTGTTTTACACCAAGGTTTGCAGGCTGTTTTAATCTTGACGATATACCTTTTTGTTTCTACACTATTGCTGATGGGTATGGTCGATTTTGCTGCCTCTTTGAGTAGCCACATGAATTTGATTTTGAGATTTCATTTGTGGTTTAGTTAGGAGGCACACATGAACCGGGTCAGAACAATCCGTTTTGGATGTTTGGACCCTTTAGAGGCCTTTTGAAGGGACTCTGTTTTTCTGTACTTAGTTGTCCCTCAAGCAGCCTTTAACATTCTATTAAGAATCCATCTACATTCTACAATATGTTGCATCCCCTCCCAAGAAAAAACAAGAAAGTAAAGTACACGGAAAAGATTATAAATAAATTTAAAAAATAGGATAAGTTCTATGACCAATGTAAAGTTGCATTCTTTGGTATGATTTAGCATCTGAATGCATGAAATAGAATCTGGTTTGCGGTGTAGGAATGAGTTTTATAATTCTCTTTGCTGCTGTGCCATAGCCTTCGAATAACCAGAATGTGAAACATGATACCCTTCTGGTTCAGACAAAGGCGCATATTAACCCGAATCAGTTTGAGGGTAGGGAACGCAGCTTCTCTTGTTCCATACCTAGATAGCTTCGGAAATTGTCCAATTATTTAGTCATGTTATAAATATTAATTATATGGTTATCTATTGATTCATATCTAAGCCAACTTATTCTTTTAGTCAACTTGATCTCTATGATCAGACATTACTGTAGTATTACTATTTATTTATTCTAGCAATACTATTTATTAACTGTAGTATATGTGATTCACTTTAGCATATATAGAAGTTACTGTTTATACGTGGTTTTTTACTTATAAATAGAGACTTTGAGCTAAATATTAAATACACACAAGTGAATGAGAAGTGCTCTATATTTCTCTTATTTATCTTTTGTTCTCTCTTATCACCGATATTTTTGTAGAAAACAATAAAGAGCATTTCTCATTCACTTGTGTGTATTTAATACTTGGCTCAATGTCTCTATTTATAGGCACAAAAATACATACGAACAATAACTTCTGTGTATGCTATAGTGAACCGTGTATGCTACAGTGAATGAACAATAATTGCTACATTAAATGAACAGTAATGCTCCGTTATGTCTACTCATTGGCTAGAAGAGTAAGTTGGCTTGGATACAAGTCAATAGACGTCCACATAATTAATGTTCATAACATGTTGAGGTCAGTGATACATTATATACAAACAATTTGTCATTTATCTTCATAGAAAATGGTCCCAATAGTTCTATGAGGATAATATTGTGTGTATTGCCCAACTTAGCCTGGATACTGCTTGGAGCTATATCCTGAATGGTTACTATTTCCAGAAGAGATATCTTTAGAAGAGAATATTGTAGTCACAGAAAAGACAATATGATATATGTGAAAATAATGAGATATCAATAAATTATGTTATGAATGGAATTCGACAAGATCGAAATGAAATTAACGCTAATGACATTTTTATTTATCATATAGCATATGATGTAATGAGGATCATAAGTCAAAATCCATTAGCGAGTGCCAACTGAAAAAAGATTGCATTATCAAGGGCGAGAAATATTTATCATTTTTGAGGATGGTGTGAGTTATTGTGCTATCACAAGATTGATGCAAATACGATTTATTCTTCATTAAAAAGAGATATAAAATCATAATTAAGAAAAAAAAATTTGCTAGAAGCAATTTTAAATATATTAAAACATAGTAGTTCAAATAGATAAAGATAATTTATGCTAAGAAATTAGCAACCTACAAGTGAGTAATATCCATATCTCCATACTCAGAATTCTCAACCCTATTAACATGATTTACTTCAACCTTTGGTCTTTTACCATTATTTTTAAGTGATTTTTTGTAAAGTTAACTAGGTGTCTTAGCTTATGGCAGTTATGAGATTAATAACCCTTGTCACCAAAGCGATAATATGGATTTTCAGCATGTTTATGATTCCCACTAGTTTCTTTTTTGTGGTTTTTGTCAATCTTTTCCCATTTTTTGTAGGAATTTGAACCACCTCGATTTCAACTACGATTATACCCACGGCTGTAGTCACATCCATATCTGTCTCTAACTACAAATACAGCCACGTCCATATCTATGTCTCTAACTACAAATAGATTTATTCGATACTATATTCACTTCTAAGAATGGAATTGAGCCAGTTGGATAAGATTCAGGGTTTTTCAATAAAAGCTCATTGTTCTATTTAGCAATAGAGGCAAGAAATTAATCTAGTATATTTGTTGAAACCTTTTTCACGATATTGCTACTACAGGAGCAAATTTGATACATAAAATGTAGAGAATGTTTTTTCTAATGTATCTACATCGGTAACATTTTCTCCACATAATTTTAATTAAGGACTAATCCTGAACAAGATGAGTTATACTCGCTTACAGATTTAAAATCTTGTAAAGATAAATGTATCCAGTCATAATGAGTTTTTGGGAGGATGACCATATTCTAGTGATCATGCATTTCTTTTAAATTGTTCTAAAGAACAATGGGTCTTTAACTATCAAATATTCAACTTTTTGACCTTTATGCAAATGGCGGCAAAGAAAAATAATGGATTTGGCCTTATCTTGGTTGTATTTTTTATTTATTTTTTTTAATTGTGTCTTCCAGACCATGGGCATTCAGATGAATTTCAGCATCCAAGATAAATAGTTTTTTTCAGCAATATCAAGAGCCACAAATTCAAGTTTTGTAAGGTGACACTTGAACACTTGAATTTGTGGCTCTTTACATTACCGGAAAAAACTATTTATCTTGGATACTGAAATCCATCTGAATGCATATGATCTGGAAGATACAATTAAAGAAGGGAATCAAGCATTCAATCAAAATAAGGCTAAATTCATGATTTTTCTTCGCCGCCATTTGTATGAAGGTCAAAAAGTTAAATATTTGCCCGTTAAAGACCTATCTGTTCTTTGAAACAATTTAAAAGAAAGGTATGATCTCCAGAAGATGGTCATCCTCCCAAAAGCTCGTTATGATTGGATACATTTACATTTGTAAGATTTTAAATCTGTAAGAGAGTATAACTCTGTTATGTTTTAGATTACTTATCAATTAAAATTATGTGGAGAAAATGTTACCGAAAAAGATATGTTAGAAAAAACATTATCTATGTTTTATATATCCAATTTGCTCTTGTAGCAACCAAGGTAATTAAACCCGGACCGGTCAGTGAACCGGTCAAGGTACTGGGTCAAGGGTCAGTGGATCAAACCGGAGTCAGCCCGGAGTCAACCTGGACCTAAACCGGTGAGGAGTAAAAAATTGAAAAATATTGTAATTTCTCATCACACCATCCAAATTACGAATAGTATATATCCAGAATCAAAATGCTAACAAAATAACATGATTGTATCATATATAAATCACCTAATGATAGCTGTTATAACTTGTAATCCCAAAATATTTATCATAAGTTCATAACACAATATCAAAACATGTTTATGATAACAAAAGTAGTAAACTAATAATTAGTTATCATCATTAAAATAAGAATCAACTATATCATTCAACTCTCTAGGTATTGAGACATTAGGAGGTGGAGCTGTAGGAGAAAGAGTAAAGGCACTAGGAGCAACTTCCTCAACATTTAATGATGGAGCCCCAACAACATCGTCATCACCTATGTATCAAAATTCAAATGAATAAAATTAGTATTAATTATGCTCAAAATATGGTTATATTCTTTTGTGTAAGAAATAAGAATATAATCTTAGATAATTAAAAGGATGGTTAGAAACCTTCATAATCCTTCGCCATTTGTTGAAATTGAAGATCCGTTGCTTCTACATTTTCAAATTCAGGAATTGGATCTTCGTCAAGAACCCAAAAGTCTAGTCTATCAATTGATTCATAATCAATGGGGTCGTAATTATCTTTCTTCTTCTTCAATTGGTTCCTATAATGCCAATGCCAACACAATAGAAGATCATTATTTACTAAACATATATAACAACCATTCCTCAATCATGACTTTTTAGATTACCTAAACTTTAACTTCATATTGTAGTTTGTGAAAACCAAATCATTAAGCCTTTGATGCTTCAATCTGTTTCTTCTTTTAGTATGGATACGTTCAAATAAACTCCAATTTCTTTCACAGCTAGAAGAAGAAGAAGTTTGACTAAGAACACGTATAGCAATTTGTTGCAATTCTGGTACTGTACCCCCATAATACAACCACCACTCATCTTCAAAATAAAGTAAAAACATTTAGTATGTATTAATAAACATTAAATAATAATCATAATATGTGCTTTCAAATATAAAACTTAATATACTTACGAGAGGCTAGCTTTTGGGCTGTTTTCTCGCATGAAACTTTATCAAATGATTCTTTACGTTCACGGTAGACACTGATTTGTTGCATCATTGTAACAAAATGATCATCATTATCAGGTGAGAGTGCTTCAAACAAATTAATCACAGCATCCATTAGTCTATGTTTCGAACAAAGTTAGGACTGTACAAGAATGCAGGATTCAAGAGATATGCCGCTGCATGTAGGTCATTTTTCAAATGCTTATCCCAGTGACTTTGAATGATATCCGTATATGGCTTGTACAATTTCTTCTTCATTTGAAACATTTCCTTAATTCCATTCTTAGCTCTTTGCATGCCTTCATAGATGTAAGACATTGAAGGTTTTTCATCTGAATCCACAATCCTCAACAACCTTATCAAAGGAGACACAAGTCTCACAATTTCAAAGCAATCGTCCCAAAACTGATTATTTAGAACGATTGCACTGAAAATTTTTCCAGGTTCAGTGCTTGCTAATTTGTGCTGCACAAAATGATGATCAACAACTAAAGCTTGTAAATCATACTTATGTGAATAGATGCTATGAAGGGTGATGAATGTGGTGGCGAATCTCGTCACACCAAGACGTACAATTTCCTTCCAACCTGATCTATTCCTCAACCATTACAAGAAGACCATATGATTATATGCAAAAACAGTGATTTTAGATGCACTCTTCGCAAGTTCTGACACATGAGGCATGGCTGCAATGTCTTTCAAAATAAGATTCAAACAATGAGCAACACACGGTGACCAATAAATAGTTTTGATTTTTTTATCAATCTACCGCATGCTACATAATTAGCTGCATTGTCAGTTACCACATGGACTAGATTTTGAGGACCAACCCAGTCAATAACTTCTGTGAATAATGAGAATAAAGTGTTGGCATCTTTAACTATATCCGAAGCATCAACTGACTTCACAAATACCATGTCATGTAATGAATAAACTAAGAAATTAATCAAAGTTCGTTGTCTAACATCTGTCCAACCATCAGTCATGAGTGTGCAACCATTTTCTTTCCATTTGGCTCGATGGCTATCAATCAGTAGATGAAGTTCCTTTTTGCAGTCTCTCAACATGGTAACTCTATACTCATGAAAACTTGGGACCTTAAACCCAGGCCCAATTGCAGCAGCAGCATCAACAGCTTTTTGAAATAATGGACAAATCATTGCATTAAATGGAACACAATTAACATAAGCCCAATGAGCAAATGCCATTTTCGCATTATATTGTGCTTCTTGACTTGCCCATGCACTTTTGATGCTTGGTTGGCTACCAGGAGTTGTCCTAGATGCAAAATGACTATCAATCTTCCCAACTATAGGAGCTTTCCTCTTTAAAGAAGCAAGTGGTTCCTCAACCTCTCTAACTTCATTGTCCTCCTCAACAACATGTTTTTTCTTTGAACCTTCTAACAAAGATTCTTTCATTTTAGCACGTACATCATGAGAAACCTTTTTACAAGAACTCACTTGACCACTCACACCAACCAAATGTTGTTTCAACCTATTTATCCCACCTCCCTTATAACTTGAAGCACATAAAAGATAAGTGAAAACATTTATTTTTCCCTCTTTCTTAACAGAAACATATTGCCAAGCTGGGTCTGTTTTTTTTAAAGTCCCTAATGTCTGTAGAGGGGGTAAATTACTGTTAGGAGGATTGGTAGTGTCGGGATTTGGGTTGGCTGCAACATTCTCATGTGCTTCATTACTTCCCTCCATTAAGAAACCAAAACCAAAGCAAACAACAAACAAACCCTTTCAATTCGCAAACCAAAAGCACCCCGTTGATTAATAATCACTATCAGAGGATTCAGAGCTACAATGAAACAACAAGCCAACCAAACTAGCAAGCAAAAACAAACAAAGCATCAACCATTGCCATTCACATTTTATTTTTAAGAAAATCAATACAAAACCAGAGCAGCAACAAGCCAGGAACGTGACATTAATCACCAAGATTACCGGCCTTAATATGGAAATCAGTAAATCACCAAGATTTAAAGATACCAAACTAAAAATTTGACAAAATAAAGGCATAGGAATATGATGCAAGCAGCCAAAAAAAAATACAGGCATACGAATCCAGAAATCAAACTGAAAATGTGAAGAACAGAGCCAGGAACACCGACCTTAATCCCCCAAAAATCATTCGACTGCCACAAAACCACCAGGAGTCCAGGACAGCAATAATCGAACCCAAAGCTCCCACATTTCAAGCAAAACGTAGAGGAATCAATCACATTTGGGGTCAGAGGGCCTGAAACATTGAGGAAGAACGAAGAACGAGTGAACTCCAAATCAGCTACAGTGCTTCGATCTGAACAACAGAGGAGTGCCGCCTCGTTGTTGAACTAGTGAACTCCAAATCAGCTAACCTCAAAGGTCCGGTGCTGGTGAGGGGAGAGGGGTAAGAGAAAATGATGACATTGAAGAGGAAGAACGAGGAAGGCGACGGGAAGGGAGAAAACTGAACAACTGAAGCAGAGAAGCTGCAGCTAATAAGCTCCAGCTTGCAAGCGCAGTCGCCGGTGATGGGAGACGGAGAGTTCAGAGGGAACAGCGAGCTCGAGGAGGGAGAGGGAAGAAGACGATGCGATTTCGCTTCTGGTTCTGGAGTTCTGGTTTTGGTTTGAACGGTCGAAGAATCAGAGTGAGCGTCTGTGCGGAGTAAGCATTTGAAATTTTTGATTTTTTTTAAAAAATCACAGAAACGACGTCGTTTCTCTTGAATGGTGGGCAAATGTTTTTAACTCGGTTGACTCGCTGACCAGGCTGAGTCGACCGAGTTAAGACCGGGTCACAGCGAGTCGGCCGAGTCATGGCCGAGTCACTTGACCCGGGTTCAGAGCTTGAACCGGACCGGTTAAGGCACCGGTTCGGCGGTTTCCGGTCCGGGCCGGTTCTAATAACCTTGGTAGCAACAATATCGTGAAAAAGGTTTCGAGAAATATGCTGAATTAATTTCTTGCCTCCATGTTGTTGAACAGAACAATGAGCTTTTATTTAATAACCCTGAATTCCGTCCAACTAGCTCGACTCCATTCTCATAAGCGAATATAGTATCGAATGAATCTATTTGTGGTTAGGAATGTGAACGTGGACGTGGTTACAGTCGTGGCCGTGGCCAAAATCATGATGGTTCAAATTACTACTAAAAGTGGGGAAAGATTAACGAGAACAACAAAAAAGAAACTAGTAGGAATAATAAACATGCTGAAAATCCATGTAATTACTGTGGTGGCAAGGGTCATTAGTCTTGTAATTGTCGTACGCCAAGACACTTGGTGAACTTTACGAAGAATCACTTAAAAATAATGGTAAAAGATCAAAGATTGGACTAAATCATGTTGGTAAGGCTGAGAATTCTGAGTATGGAGGTATGGATATTACCATTTGTATGTTGCTAATTTCTTCACATAAATTATCTTTATCTATTTGAACTACTATGTTTTAATGTATTTAAAGTTGTTTCTAACAAATGTATTTCTCTTAATTATGTTTTTACATCTTTTTAATGAAGAATGAATCTTATTGGCATCAATCCTGAAAATTTATGTCTCGTTGATAGCGCAATAACCCACACTGTACTCAAAAAAGATAAATATTTTTCTTCCTTGATAATGTAAGGAGCCAACGTTCAGACAATATCTAATAATATAAATTTTATTGAAAGCTCCAAGAGAGTTAATATTTTGTTATCTGAAAGGATAAAATTATGCATTAATAATGCATTTTTATTCTACGAAGTCTAAAAGAAACTTTTTGAGTTTCAAAGGTATCCACAAAAATGAATATCATATAGACACAACTAAAAATAATTAGAAGTGTCATGTTATCACAAATATGGTTTTTGGTAGAAAATACATATTAAAAAATTTTCCTGCCTTTTCTTCTGTTTTGTATTATATATTTATAAGTACAATTGAAACACATATTTTTGAGAACTAAAAGTTCACCAATACAGACTAAAAGTCTGCCAATGTAAATAACAAGTTTACTAATGAATTTAATGTTTGACATGATCGATTAGGCCATCCTAGGTCAATCATAATGCGATATATAATTAAGAATTTATGTAGACATACCCTGAAATGTAAACAAATACAACAATCACATGATTTCTTATGTGCTATATATTTCAAAGGGAAGTTAATTATTCGCCATCACTAAACAAAATATAAAGTGTGTTCCTCACATTTTTAGAATGGATACATGGAGATATTAGTGGGCCAATACACCCAACAAGCGAACCATTTAGGTATTATATGGTTTTAAGTTATGCATCAATTAAATGGTTGTGTGTTTGTTTTTTATCTTCTCGTAACCTGGCATTTGCGAGATTACTTGCTCAATTGATTAAATTAAAAGCACATTACCCTGGTTACCCTATCAAGAAAATACGTCTTGATAATGCTGACAAATTTACTTCACAAGCTTTTAATGAGTATTGTATGTCCCTTGCAATTGATGTTGAAAATCTTATAGCTCATGCTTATACGCAAAATGGACCTACAACATCATTGATTAAAAATGTTGCAACTAATTGTAAGACTTTTACTTATAAGATATAATCTCCCAATTTCTACTTTATCATGTTATTTTACATGCTGCAATATTAATTCGCATTAGACCAACAACTTACCTAAAAAATTTTCCCTTACAACTGGTTTTTTGTCAGGAACCTAATATTTTTCATATAAGGATTTTTGGGTATACAGTATATGTGATAGTAGCACTACCACAATGCACCAAAATGGGTCATCAAAGAATGATGAAAATATATGTTGGGTATGAATCTCCTTTAATCATAAAATACTTAGAACCATAAACAGGAGATTTATTTACGGCACAATTTGTTGATTGTCATTTTGATGAATCACTTTTCACAACATTAGGGGGAGAAAACAAACAATTGGATAAAGAGATTTGCTAGAATGAATTATCGTTGGATCATTTTGATCCTCGTACAAAACAGTGTGAACTGAAAGTTTAAAAGATAATTGATTTACAAAATTTAGCTAATTAAATGTCAAAAACACTTACTGACCCAAAAAAAATGACAAAGTCACATGTCATAGCTACTAATACTCCTATTAAAATTGATGTCTCTAAAGGACAACTTACTATGAATGAACTTAAGGCATGTCTGAAGTGTGGTAAGCCCATTGATTTCAAAGATAAAAATTCTTGAAAGGAAAAAAGAAGTAAATAATATAGATGGTCAAGTCGAGGATAATCAAGAAAATTTAGTAGCTCTAGAAGAGCAATCTTTTGAAAAGTTATTATTTCTAGTAAAGATATCTCCATAAGAAAATGTTGTAGTCCTAGAAGAGATCAAGGTATTTGATATATGTGAAAATAATAGATTTCAATAAATTATGTTATGAATGTAATCCAATAGGATCAAAATGAAGTCAACGTTGACATCTTTGCTTATCATATAACATATGATGCAATGAATGATAATAAGGATCATGAGCCAAAATCCAATAGACAGTGCTAACAAAGAAAAGATTAGCTCATATGGAAAGATGTCATTAATGCGGAACTAAAATCATTTACAAAATAAAAAGTATTTGGACCTATAGTTCTTACACTTGAAGATGTAAAGCCAGTTGGATACAAATGAGTCTTTATCCGAAAGAGAAATGAAAAGGGTGAAATAACAATATATAAGACACGTCTTGTAGCTCAAGGCTTTATACAAAGACCTGACATTGATTTTGAAAAAACGTATTCACCAATAGTGGATGTTACTACTTTTCGTCATTTGATTAGCTTAGCAATGAAAAACTTGATTTACGTCTAATGGATGTTGTGATTACCTATTTATATAGCTCAGTTGACAATGATAATTATATGAAAGTCCCTAAAGAACTTAAGGTGTCAAAAGCAACCAATTCAAGTTTTCAAAAACAACACTCAATTAAGTTAAATAAGTCCCTGTATAGCTTGAAGCAATTAGGGCGCATGTGGTTTAATCGTCTTAATGAATATCTATTGAAAGAATTATACAAAAATAATCTGATATGCCCATGCATCTTTATGAAAAGATCTAGAAATGAATTTACTATAATTGTTGTTTATGTTGATAATATCAACATTATTGGAATTCCTGAAAAGCTTCAAAAAGAAATTAATTGTTTAAAAAAAGAATTTGAAATGAAGAATTTGGACATAATAAAATTTTGTTTTAAATTACAGATCGAATACCTCAAGAATGTAATCTTTGTATATCAAAAAGTTTATACAATGAAGGTCCTAAAATGATTTTACGTGGATAAATCTCATCCATTATGTATCCCAATGATTGTAAGATCTTTGCAGGTAGATAAAGATCCATTCCGACCTCGAGTAATTAGTGAAGAATGTGCTGACGAATTACTTAGTCCAGAAGTATCATACCTTAATACTATTAGAGCACTAATGTATCTCGCCAATCACACACGCCATGATATATCATTTGTTAACAAAAGATAATTCTTCACCAACATGAAGGTATTAGAATGGAATAAAATACATTCGTCGTTATTTCAGAGGTATTATGGACATGGGGTTATACTACTTAAATGTATCCAAGCATGAACTGGTTGGTTATGCTGATGTTAGATTTTTGCCTGATCCACACGATGGTAAATCACAAACAGGTTATCTGTTTATATGTGGAGGTACATCTATTTTATGGCGATATATAAAACAGACTATATTAGCCATGTCATCTAACTATACAAAAATTCTAACAATATATGTAGCAAGTTGAGAATGTGTATGGTTGAAGTCAATGATACATTACATACGAACAACTTGTCATTTATCTTTAGGTAAAATGGTCCCAACAATTCTATATGAGGACAATACTGTATGTATTGCTCAACTTAAATAAGGCGATATCAAAGGGGTTAGAACAAAGCATGTTTCACCAAAATTCTTTTTCACTCGTAACCTTTAAAAGGATGGTAAATAGATATCTAGCAAATTCATTTAAGTGAAAATCTAGCAAATTTATTTATCAAGTCACTTCCAAGTACAATATTTGAAAAGCTTATTAATGATATTAATCTTCAGAGATTTAAAGATCTCAATTGATGTTGCCAAGAGAGGGAGTCGATACACATTATACTCTTTTCTCCTTATCTAGGTTTTATCCCATTGAGTTTTCCTAAAAAGTTTTTTTTTAATGAAGCAGCACTGGACGGTGTATTAACGAATGATGTAATCTTTTTTTTTGTTAGGTTTTTATCCCAATGGGTTTTTTCCTAGTTAAAGTTTTTAATGAAGCACATTCATAATGGATATTTAAGGGGGAGTGTTATGAATATTAATTATGTGGATGTCCATCGACTCATATTCAGGCCGACTTGCTCTTCTAGTCAACTTGATCTCTATGATCAGACATTACTGTAGCGTTACTATTCATTTACTGTACCAGTTACTGTTCATTCACGGTAGCATACGCAGAATTTACTGTTTATACATGTTTTTGTGTCCATAAATAGAAACCTTAGGCCAAGTATTAAATACACACAAGTGAATGAAAAGTGTTCTTTATTTTTTTCTCTTAAATTTCTCTCTTCTTTATCTCTTGTTTTCTCTTATCACCGATTTTTTTATAACAAGTCAGGCCAATTATTATTATTCAACAATATATTTAGGCGGCGAGTTTCATAAGATTTATTTTTTTTATTGGCATCACAAAATAAGTAACTATGGTTGGTCAATTAACAAATTTAGTATGTGTTTGGTATCATTTATTTTTGAACAATAAATTCTTATTACGCAAGCCGAGATAAAACTCCTCTTACATACTTACCTCATATACTGTAAATTATAATTTATAAACACTTATTCTCAAAAATAAGCTATTCCAAACGAAAAAACAATTTTAGAAATGGCATTGATTGTTGCCCTGTCACTGTCAAGGCATCAAGGAAAGAGGCCATTACTAAAAAATGACTATAAAGGCCTAGGGATATCCAGAAAGTTAGTAAACATCTTTTACCTAAAAAGACTTCGAATGTAGTGTTTGATTTTATATATAAAGCCTAAAGGATATTCGTACCCTACAACTTAAATTGGACTTACAATCAAAGGTTATTAAATCCGGATCAATTACTGAATCGGTTTTGATAGTGGGGCAAGGATTAGTAAGTCAGATCGGAGTCAAACCGGAATTAATCCGGGGCTATACCGGTGAGAAAGTGAACTTAAGCGAAAATATTTTTTAGATTTGGAATTTGATAATTTTTTAAAATCAAATGATAATATTTTTGAGTGATTCTTTTTGCATTAGAAATTAGACATCTTAAACTTTCCATATAATCTTAATTTATAATTTTTGGAAATATGTAGAATTAGATATGAATTTTTAAAATTAAAAAAAATCTTAACAAATATTAAATTGGTTGAACCGATTGGACTAGACTGATTTAACAATTTTTGGGACCAAACTAGTCAGTCCGATCCGGTTTTAATAACATGACTTACAAACCTATGTCCTGCTAAGTAAAGGAGGAGTATTGTTGGATTTGGTCCTAGCCTGGCTTGCCACCATCAATTTTCCCTTGGCCGAAGCTTATTATCTTCCAAGGAGTTTGCTTGCCTTTGGTTAAATAAGTTGTTTAAATTATTATAATTCAATCTGAAATGTTTGAATTACAACAAGTTAACTGCAAACATCAAGAGAGCATTGACATGAAAAATCTGCCCAGGAGGCGCATGAAAACAGAGCTAAACATGGGAATAACTCCCAAACAAAAAGGAAATGGTAGCAAGTATATATTACTTTAATGACTTATGATGTTAAAATTTTGCTGATAGCAAGGGGTGCTTTGCAAGAATTGAGGCAAACAACCCAATTAAAAAAATAGCTTACGTTGACATCCTAATTGGCTGGGTCTTCAAGCACCTTGGTCAGAATTATTGCTTGTACAATTACTGAAGCAGACAACCCATGCAATTGTCGGCATTTCAATCTGGCACCCTCCTGCCTTCACTAGAGAAAAATCACACCTCAGGTCTACGTTTAAGTGATCATTATCTGATGTTAGCACTGGAAATCCGTTTGGTGTGAAGCAATATTTCGCTCAAAAAAAGGTGGAGCACTTTTAGCATATCACAAATTCCCAACTTCATCAAGTAAGTCTCCTGGGTATACCGCAGCACTAGTGAACCTTAAAGCCCTCTGGAGCTTGCGATGGTCTAATACTTCAACTTCAACAGCGAAGAGAGAACTAACTGGTCGATGGTCTGAAAGCTTTATTTCTGCACGCTGGTATGAAAGTTGCCGTATTCCTCTACCTCGCCACAATATACGATCACACCTGCATTATGCTAATCTAGAATTACTATTCCTAACCCTTATCCATTGGTATATGAACTTTTCTATAGTTATAAAAATAAGTGCATATTATAATTTTAAAGTTGGGTTGCTCATACCAAGCTGGGGATCTCTTCTTCCCTTTTGGGTTCTCACCAAAATATTTATCAGAATTTGTCTCATATTTATAAGTGGGCGAGAAGTTTATCAATCCCTCTTTCCATCCGTCGAATACATGCCCCCTTTGCAGTTCTCTGCTTAGCTGCAGATAGACCAAGCAATCAGAAAATTTTCTATGATAACTTCTAACCCTTCAGAAATTAGGATATAAATTAGAAGGCAAAATTGGAAAAAAAATATTACATTGAAAATTTTATTAGTGAGAATGACTTGATAAATTTTTATACATAGAAAGTATCAGTAATATGTAAATTTAAATTTTGTACACATAGGGTGCTGGTATCATGATGTAGACCATTCTCACCAATGAAATTTTTAATGGGAGACAATCTCTAAAGAATAGCCTAATTTTTTTTGGACGTAAAACAGTTATAGAAATGAAAATATCAATGAAATCTGGGTTTGTGCATTTTAAGCTAGTTCTGGCCTGGTATTGTTCTATCCTGGCCCAACCAGGCATCAGCTTTGCTCTCGGCCATAATGGGCCACTGACAAGAAAAACAAGCCTGGCCCTATTCGTTAGTAGTCTAGCGAAATTTTCAGGAAATGACCAACGGGGGTTGGGCTTAACGGAAGGGGCTAATCCCTCGTAACGTAGTGAACTAATGTTCGAATCCCTATTGGGAGAGGTGTCTACATTAGTGTCGACAGAATATGATTTATCGCCTTCAATAGGAGGATACTTATGCTTAGCAAAAAAAGTTTTCAGAAAATGTCCTGAATTAGTGGTTAGTTATCTAATATGTCCCCAAGATATTGGTAATTTGGTCATTTGCCGAACTCAACTTAAAGCTTTTGAACCTAGGGACCCGATTTTTGAAGACGCTGATTTGGAGAGAATTTAATATTATGCAGAGTCGGGGTTTCATGAGTCTCACCTGATCATTAGTCATCAGTTCATCCCATTTCTTTAGGGCCACCAGTTTTCTTACCTCCTCATCCCACATATTGATTCGATAATTTAAATCTCCGAACCAGAAAATTTGACTGTTAGAAGGAGAACAGGAATTCAAATGAGCGAAACCCTCCATTATTTCTATGCCGTGGTACATTTCTGAATCTAAACCAGATCGAGCCACATGAATTATGGACCAATAAGATGACGCACTTTGCATGAATTCATAACATGAAGGAAAATCATCTAAAAACAATATGCTTACTCGTGAGATGGGATTGTTTGCGGTTGATCTGTATCTAAGACAGATGAGAAGCGGGTACGTCTTAGAATTTCATGTACATCAGAGTTTCGCCTGTATTCAGCCCCATCCTTCTGCCCAGAAGTCAGGTGGGAGCAAACAAAGCACAGTCGTGACTGGTAGAGAGACAAACTAACTGAAACAGAGCCCTGCACCATTCATAATTTTATTTCTTATCACAATAACTAAGTTCTGAATCAGCAAGTTCAAAGGCACTAAATTTCATTGTTGGTTTCACTGAATACATAAAACAGATTCTCATACACACCGTCTTGAAATGCATTTAGTACTCCCTCCGGTATAACGATATATTTGAGGAGTTAATATTTTTTATATTTATTAATATTTTCTTAACTTATCCCTATTGATGCTCCTTCAACAATAGTCAAGGAGGGTAGAGAATAAGGGAATTAAGGATGATGACCAGTACGTTTTAAAAAATGCATGTCATGTTAACTATTTTACCTTACTTTCTTAATCTAATCAAATTAGGTAAATATGCTTTATATTAAAGACCGGAGGGAGTACTTGTTTTACCCAAAACATACCATAACTTAGTCTAGATTTCTTGAAGTGACTTCAAGTTAGTAAAGAGGCAGACACCAGAGCCACACACATTAGAAGTGATGCATGCTTTTCTTGTCTATCTGTCTCCATTTCACCTGAAACTACATCAGGGAATTCAAATTAGTCATACACTAGTGAGAGTTTGAGTGATGCATACCTTGTTTCCCATGTAGCCCATAAAACCAACTCCAACAGGAAAAACTTTCAAATTATTAATGTGCTTTCTTAAACAACTCCGTACCCAAACTGATACACAAATCCCTACCATCTGCTTGCTGACAATCCTAACATACTTAAGACATGAAGATTTCATGGTGTCTACTCCATTATCCTCTTGTTTCCTTGGCAATTCATTAAGAGTGTCATTTTCCTCATGGGATAAAGTGTCAGTCATATTAGATAGGGAATCAACTACTTCAGGAAAGAGTTGCTGCTCATTCCACATCGAATAAAGTTTTCCAGAACTGTGGTGTGAACGCTTCATTCCATTATCATACACTAAAGCTTTCTCTGCCTCGTTAAATCCAATTCTTGCTGAGCTGTTTAGAGCTTTTGGAAGTTTTGAATCCAAATTAACAACTACTTGCGAGACTGCATCTAATGGAGGTTCAGGCCAATCAAATTTAGCCAGATGATCAATGCCATATATTCTCTGTAACTGAAAATTCTGGTCTATGTCAAATACTTCTCCCAGTTCTTGCTGTTCCAGCTCAGAACTGTCAACAGCTCCTGCATATGTATTCATCATGTCTAATGCATGATCATGTATATTCTCAGCTAAAAAATTAGAAGCAACGCAAGATTTTTGTACTGGGGACGGAGGAGCACTGAAGCATTTGTATTTGTTTTCTGGTTCTGAATATTTGTTTAAAGTTCTTCTAATAAGTGCCTCCCACTTTGAGATGGGTGTGTTATCCTCAGCTCCCAGAACATTTCCTGCATTCAACGGGACAACTTCCTGGAAACTGTCAAAAGACAAACATTCTCAGAAGACGAATTTCACAACCACATTAGAGATGTAGAATCCTAACATTGTAGCAACTGCAACTAAGGCTGTCTACAAACAACTTAACCTATCAAGCTCAATATACAGTAGGTTAGATGTAAGTGGAACTTAAACCCATATAACTCTGTTCTGAGATGTAATTCTGATGTGACTTAATCTCTCAATCAAAAGCCATTGGGCTAAAAGAATGTCGGGTGCCCACTTTCTTCCTGACGTGGATAGACACATTTCATGGATTGATTAGCTAGCAAAGCAAAGCAATACAAAACTATACAAGATAGTGAGAGAAAAGCTCTACATAAACTCTCAATACAGATGACAATTAACCTATGTGCTATTTCAAAATTTTGCAACACACAATTATCGATATCATTGATGTACAAAGCAGTGCAGATGAAAAATTAAGAACTGTTTGACAAAGCGGTGAGGGGCCAGAAAAGCGCGGTGATGGGCTAAAAAGCACAGTGAGGTTATTTTACCCTATCTGGGTTCACGTTTGTCCAACTGGGCTTTTAACCCAAAAATAGCTTCTTAAAAGAAGCAAAAAATAGCTGCTTTTCACGGTGGGTGCATCACAGTAGGATTAAAAAATAGGAAGAATTACACTTAGGTCCCATGGAAGAAAAAAAATGAAGAAATGGTCCCTGTAGATTGCAAAATGAAAAAATAGTCCCATTAACAACTCCATGAGCCTATATTGACAACTCATTAACAACTCCAGGAGCCTGTATTGACAACTCCATGGGACCATTTTTTCATTTTGCAATTTATAGGGACCATTTCTTCATTTCTCTTCTTCCTTGGGACCTGAATGTAATGCTCCCTAAAAAATATCCATGGGTCCCACATGATGCCTCCTCCCCTCTCCTCTCTCCCCATCATGTCCCCGGGAAAGGGGTGTCTCCATTGACCTCTCTCTCCATTTAATGTCACAACCATAAGATCAACCTTTAATGGTTGAGATTTAATGATAGATGTAAAAATATTAGTAAAATTTTAAATTTAATAAAAATCTATCATTAAATCTCAACCATTAAAAGTTGATCTAATGGTTGAGACATTAAATGGAGAGTAAGTGGAGAGAGGAGTCAATGGAGACACCACTCTCTCCATGTCCCCGGGAAAGGGGTGTCTCCATTGACCTCTCTCTCCATTTAATGTCTCAACCATAAGATCAACCTTTAATGGTTGAGATTTAATGATAGATGTAAAAATATTAGTAAAATTTTAAATTTAATAAAAATCTATCATTAAATCTCAACCATTAAAGGTTGATCTAATGGTTGAGACATTAAATGGAGAGTAAGTGGAGAGAGGGGTCAATGGAGACACCCCTCTCCCCATGTCCCCGGGAAAGGGGTGTCTCCATTGACCTCTCTCTTCACTTACTCTCCATTTAATGTCTCAACCATAAGATCAACCTTTAATGGTTGAGATTTAATGATAGATGTAATAAAATTAGTATTAATTATGCTCAAAATATGGTTATATTCTTTTGTGTAAGAAATAAGAATATAATCTTAGATAATTAAAAGGATGGTTAGAAACCTTCATAATCCTTCGCCATTTGTTGAAATTGAAGATCCGTTGCTTCTACATTTTCAAATTCAGGAATTGGATCTTCGTCAAGAACCCAAAAGTCTAGTCTATCAATTGATTCATAATCAATGGGGTCGTAATTATCTTTCTTCTTCTTCAATTGGTTCCTATAATGCCAATGCCAACACAATAGAAGATCATTATTTACTAAACATATATAACAACCATTCCTCAATCATGACTTTTTAGATTACCTAAACTTTAACTTCATATTGTAGTTTGTGAAAACCAAATCATTAAGCCTTTGATGCTTCAATCTGTTTCTTCTTTTAGTATGGATACGTTCAAATAAACTCCAATTTCTTTCACAGCTAGAAGAAGAAGAAGTTTGACTAAGAACACGTATAGCAATTTGTTGCAATTCTGGTACTGTACCCCCATAATACAACAACCACTCATCTTCAAAATAAAGTAAAAACATTTAGTATGTATTAATAAACATTAAATAATAATCATAATATGTGCTTTCAAATATAAAACTTAATATACTTACGAGAGGCTAGCTTTTGGGCTGTTTTCTCGCATGAAACTTTATCAAATGATTCTTTACGTTCACGGTAGACACTGATTTGTTGCATCATTGTAACAAAATGATCATCATTATCAGGTGAGAGTGCTTCAAACAAATTAATCACAGCATCCATTAGTCTATGTTTCGAACAAAGTTAGGACTGTACAAGAATGCAGGATTCAAGAGATATGCCGCTGCATGTAGGTCATTTTTCAAATGCTTATCCCAGTGACTTTGAATGATATCCGTATATGGCTTGTACAATTTCTTCTTCATTTGAAACATTTCCTTAATTCCATTCTTAGCTCTTTGCATGCCTTCATAGATGTAAGACATTGAAGGTTTTTCATCTGAATCCACAATCCTCAACAACCTTATCAAAGGAGACACAAGTCTCACAATTTCAAAGCAATCGTCCCAAAACTGATTATTTAGAACGATTGCACTGAAAATTTTTCCAGGTTCAGTGCTTGCTAATTTGTGCTGCACAAAATGATGATCAACAACTAAAGCTTGTAAATCATACTTATGTGAATAGATGCTATGAAGGGTGATGAATGTGGTGGCGAATCTCGTCACACCAAGACGTACAATTTCCTTCCAACCTGATCTATTCCTCAACCATTACAAGAAGACCATATGATTATATGCAAAAACAGTGATTTTAGATGCACTCTTCGCAAGTTCTGACACATGAGGCATGGCTGCAATGTCTTTCAAAATAAGATTCAAACAATGAGCAACACACGGTGACCAATAAATAGTTTTGATTTTTTTATCAATCTACCGCATGCTACATAATTAGCTGCATTGTCAGTTACCACATGGACTAGATTTTGAGGACCAACCCAGTCAATAACTTCTGTGAACAATGAGAATAAAGTGTTGGCATCTTTAACTATATCCGAAGCATCAACTGACTTCACAAATACCATGTCATGTAATGAATAAACTAAGAAATTAATCAAAGTTCGTTGTCTAACATCTGTCCAACCATCAGTCATGAGTGTGCAACCATTTTCTTTCCATTTGGCTCGATGGCTATCAATCAGTAGATGAAGTTCCTTTTTGCAGTCTCTCAACATGGTAACTCTATACTCATGAAAACTTGGGACCTTAAACCCAGGCCCAATTGCAGCAGCAGCATCAACAGCTTTTTGAAATAATGGACAAATCATTGCATTAAATGGAACACAATTAACATAAGCCCAATGAGCAAATGCCATTTTCGCATTATATTGTGCTTCTTGACTTGCCCATGCACTTTTGATGCTTGGTTGGCTACCAGGAGTTGTCCTAGATGCAAAATGACTATCAATCTTCCCAACTATAGGAGCTTTCCTCTTTAAAGAAGCAAGTGGTTCCTCAACCTCTCTAACTTCATTGTCCTCCTCAACAACATGTTTTTTCTTTGAACCTTCTAACAAAGATTCTTTCATTTTAGCACGTACATCATGAGAAACCTTTTTACAAGAACTCACTTGACCACTCACACCAACCAAATGTTGTTTCAACCTATTTATCCCACCTCCCTTATAACTTGAAGCACATAAAAGATAAGTGAAAACATTTATTTTTCCCTCTTTCTTAACAGAAACATATTGCCAAGCTGGGTCTGTTTTTTTTAAAGTCCCTAATGTCTGTAGAGGGGGTAAATTACTGTTAGGAGGATTGGTAGTGTCGGGATTTGGGTTGGCTGCAACATTCTCATGTGCTTCATTACTTCCCTCCATTAAGAAACCAAAACCAAAGCAAACAACAAACAAACCCTTTCAATTCGCAAACCAAAAGCACCCCGTTGATTAATAATCACTATCAGAGGATTCAGAGCTACAATGAAACAACAAGCCAACCAAACTAGCAAGCAAAAACAAACAAAGCATCAACCATTGCCATTCACATTTTATTTTTAAGAAAATCAATACAAAACCAGAGCAGCAACAAGCCAGGAACGTGACATTAATCACCAAGATTACCGGCCTTAATATGGAAATCAGTAAATCACCAAGATTTAAAGATACCAAACTAAAAATTTGACAAAATAAAGGCATAGGAATATGATGCAAGCAGCCAAAAAAAAATACAGGCATACGAATCCAGAAATCAAACTGAAAATGTGAAGAACAGAGCCAGGAACACCGACCTTAATCCCCCAAAAATCATTCGACTGCCACAAAACCACCAGGAGTCCAGGACAGCAATAATCGAACCCAAAGCTCCCACATTTCAAGCAAAACGTAGAGGAATCAATCACATTTGGGGTCAGAGGGCCTGAAACATTGAGGAAGAACGAAGAACGAGTGAACTCCAAATCAGCTACAGTGCTTCGATCTGAACAACAGAGGAGTGCCGCCTCGTTGTTGAACTAGTGAACTCCAAATCAGCTAACCTCAAAGGTCCGGTGCTGGTGAGGGGAGAGGGGTAAGAGAAAATGATGACATTGAAGAGGAAGAACGAGGAAGGCGACGGGAAGGGAGAAAACTGAACAACTGAAGCAGAGAAGCTGCAGCTAATAAGCTCCAGCTTGCAAGCGCAGTCGCCGGTGATGGGAGACGGAGAGTTCAGAGGGAACAGCGAGCTCGAGGAGGGAGAGGGAAGAAGACGATGCGATTTCGCTTCTGGTTCTGGAGTTCTGGTTTTGGTTTGAACGGTCGAAGAATCAGAGTGAGCGTCTGTGCGGAGTAAGCATTTGAAATTTTTGATTTTTTTTAAAAAATCACAGAAACGACGTCGTTTCTCTTGAATGGTGGGCAAATGTTTTTAACTCGGTTGACTCGCTGACCAGGCTGAGTCGACCGAGTTAAGACCGGGTCACAGCGAGTCGGCCGAGTCATGGCCGAGTCACTTGACCCGGGTTCAGAGCTTGAACCGGACCGGTTAAGGCACCGGTTCGGCGGTTTCCGGTCCGGGCCGGTTCTAATAACCTTGGTAGCAACAATATCGTGAAAAAGGTTTCGAGAAATATGCTGAATTAATTTCTTGCCTCCATGTTGTTGAACAGAACAATGAGCTTTTATTTAATAACCCTGAATTCCGTCCAACTAGCTCGACTCCATTCTCATAAGCGAATATAGTATCGAATGAATCTATTTGTGGTTAGGAATGTGAACGTGGACGTGGTTACAGTCGTGGCCGTGGCCAAAATCATGATGGTTCAAATTACTACTAAAAGTGGGGAAAGATTAACGAGAACAACAAAAAAGAAACTAGTAGGAATAATAAACATGCTGAAAATCCATGTAATTACTGTGGTGGCAAGGGTCATTAGTCTTGTAATTGTCGTACGCCAAGACACTTGGTGAACTTTACGAAGAATCACTTAAAAATAATGGTAAAAGATCAAAGATTGGACTAAATCATGTTGGTAAGGCTGAGAATTCTGAGTATGGAGGTATGGATATTACCATTTGTATGTTGCTAATTTCTTCACATAAATTATCTTTATCTATTTGAACTACTATGTTTTAATGTATTTAAAGTTGTTTCTAACAAATGTATTTCTCTTAATTATGTTTTTACATCTTTTTAATGAAGAATGAATCTTATTGGCATCAATCCTGAAAATTTATGTCTCGTTGATAGCGCAATAACCCACACTGTACTCAAAAAAGATAAATATTTTTCTTCCTTGATAATGTAAGGAGCCAACGTTCAGACAATATCTAATAATATAAATTTTATTGAAAGCTCCAAGAGAGTTAATATTTTGTTATCTGAAAGGATAAAATTATGCATTAATAATGCATTTTTATTCTACGAAGTCTAAAAGAAACTTTTTGAGTTTCAAAGGTATCCACAAAAATGAATATCATATAGACACAACTAAAAATAATTAGAAGTGTCATGTTATCACAAATATGGTTTTTGGTAGAAAATACATATTAAAAAATTTTCCTGCCTTTTCTTCTGTTTTGTATTATATATTTATAAGTACAATTGAAACACATATTTTTGAGAACTAAAAGTTCACCAATACAGACTAAAAGTCTGCCAATGTAAATAACAAGTTTACTAATGAATTTAATGTTTGACATGATCGATTAGGCCATCCTAGGTCAATCATAATGCGATATATAATTAAGAATTTATGTAGACATACCCTGAAATGTAAACAAATACAACAATCACATGATTTCTTATGTGCTATATATTTCAAAGGGAAGTTAATTATTCGCCATCACTAAACAAAATATAAAGTGTGTTCCTCACATTTTTAGAATGGATACATGGAGATATTAGTGGGCCAATACACCCAACAAGCGAACCATTTAGGTATTATATGGTTTTAAGTTATGCATCAATTAAATGGTTGTGTGTTTGTTTTTTATCTTCTCGTAACCTGGCATTTGCGAGATTACTTGCTCAATTGATTAAATTAAAAGCACATTACCCTGGTTACCCTATCAAGAAAATACGTCTTGATAATGCTGACAAATTTACTTCACAAGCTTTTAATGAGTATTGTATGTCCCTTGCAATTGATGTTGAAAATCTTATAGCTCATGCTTATACGCAAAATGGACCTACAACATCATTGATTAAAAATGTTGCAACTAATTGTAAGACTTTTACTTATAAGATATAATCTCCCAATTTCTACTTTATCATGTTATTTTACATGCTGCAATATTAATTCGCATTAGACCAACAACTTACCTAAAAAATTTTCCCTTACAACTGGTTTTTTGTCAGGAACCTAATATTTTTCATATAAGGATTTTTGGGTATACAGTATATGTGATAGTAGCACTACCACAATGCACTAAAATGGGTCATCAAAGAATGATGAAAATATATGTTGGGTATGAATCTCCTTTAATCATAAAATACTTAGAACCATAAACAGGAGATTTATTTACGGCACAATTTGTTGATTGTCATTTTGATGAATCACTTTTCACAACATTAGGGGGAGAAAACAAACAATTGGATAAAGAGATTTGCTAGAATGAATTATCGTTGGATCATTTTGATCCTCGTACAAAACAGTGTGAACTGAAAGTTTAAAAGATAATTGATTTACAAAATTTAGCTAATTAAATGTCAAAAACACTTACTGACCCAAAAAAAATGACAAAGTCACATGTCATAGCTACTAATACTCCTATTAAAATTGATGTCTCTAAAGGACAACTTACTATGAATGAACTTAAGGCATGTCTGAAGTGTGGTAAGCCCATTGATTTCAAAGATAAAAATTCTTGAAAGAAAAAAAGAAGTAAATAATATAGATGGTCAAGTCGAGGATAATCAAGAAAATTTAGTAGCTCTAGAAGAGCAATCTTTTGAAAAGTTATTATTTCTAGTAAAGATATCTCCATAAGAAAATGTTGTAGTCCTAGAAGAGATCAAGGTATTTGATATATGTGAAAATAATAGATTTCAATAAATTATGTTATGAATGTAATCCAATAGGATCAAAATGAAGTCAACGTTGACATCTTTGCTTATCATATAACATATGATGCAATGAATGATAATAAGGATCATGAGCCAAAATCCAATAGACAGTGCTAACAAAGAAAAGATTAGCTCATATGGAAAGATGTCATTAATGCGGAACTAAAATCATTTACAAAATAAAAAGTATTTGGACCTATAGTTCTTACACTTGAAGATGTAAAGCCAGTTGGATACAAATGAGTCTTTATCCGAAAGAGAAATGAAAAGGGTGAAATAATAATATATAAGACACGTCTTGTAGCTCAAGGCTTTATACAAAGACCTGACATTGATTTTGAAAAAACGTATTCACCAATAGTGGATGTTACTACTTTTCGTCATTTGATTAGCTTAGCAATGAAAAACTTGATTTACGTCTAATGGATGTTGTGATTACCTATTTATATAGCTCAGTTAACAATGATAATTATATGAAAGTCCCTAAAGAACTTAAGGTGTCAAAAGCAACCAATTCAAGTTTTCAAAAACAACACTCAATTAAGTTAAATAAGTCCCTGTATAGCTTGAAGCAATTAGGGCGCATGTGGTTTAATCGTCTTAATGAATATCTATTGAAAGAATTATACAAAAATAATCTGATATGCCCATGCATCTTTATGAAAAGATCTAGAAATGAATTTACTATAATTGTTGTTTATGTTGATAATATCAACATTATTGGAATTCCTGAAAAGCTTCAAAAAGAAATTAATTGTTTAAAAAAAGAATTTGAAATGAAGAATTTGGACATAATAAAATTTTGTTTTAAATTACAGATCGAATACCTCAAGAATGTAATCTTTGTATATCAAAAAGTTTATACAATGAAGGTCCTAAAATGATTTTACGTGGATAAATCTCATCCATTATGTATCCCAATGATTGTAAGATCTTTGCAGGTAGATAAAGATCCATTCCGACCTCGAGTAATTAGTGAAGAATGTGCTGACGAATTACTTAGTCCAGAAGTATCATACCTTAATACTATTAGAGCACTAATGTATCTCGCCAATCACACACGCCATGATATATCATTTGTTAACAAAAGATAATTCTTCACCAACATGAAGGTATTAGAATGGAATAAAATACATTCGTCGTTATTTCAGAGGTATTATGGACATGGGGTTATACTACTTAAATGTATCCAAGCATGAACTGGTTGGTTATGCTGATGTTAGATTTTTGCCTGATCCACACGATGGTAAATCACAAACAGGTTATCTGTTTATATGTGGAGGTACATCTATTTTATGGCGATATATAAAACAGACTATATTAGCCATGTCATCTAACTATACAAAAATTCTAACAATATATGTAGCAAGTTGAGAATGTGTATGGTTGAAGTCAATGATACATTACATACGAACAACTTGTCATTTATCTTTAGGTAAAATGGTCCCAACAATTCTATATGAGGACAATACTGTATGTATTGCTCAACTTAAATAAGGCGATATCAAAGGGGTTAGAACAAAGCATGTTTCACCAAAATTCTTTTTCACTCGTAACCTTTAAAAGGATGGTAAATAGATATCTAGCAAATTCATTTAAGTGAAAATCTAGCAAATTTATTTATCAAGTCACTTCCAAGTACAATATTTGAAAAGCTTATTAATGATATTAATCTTCAGAGATTTAAAGATCTCAATTGATGTTGCCAAGAGAGGGAGTCAATACACATTATACTCTTTTCTCCTTATCTAGGTTTTATCCCATTGAGTTTTCCTAAAAAGTTTTTTTTTAATGAAGCAGCACTGGACGGTGTATTAACGAATGATGTAATCTTTTTTTTTGTTAGGTTTTTATCCCAATGGGTTTTTTCCTAGTTAAAGTTTTTAATGAAGCACATTCATAATGGATATTTAAGGGGGAGTGTTATGAATATTAATTATGTGGATGTCCATCGACTCATATTCAGGCCGACTTGCTCTTCTAGTCAACTTGATCTCTATGATCAGACATTACTGTAGCGTTACTATTCATTTACTGTACCAGTTACTGTTCATTCACGGTAGCATACGCAGAATTTACTGTTTATACATGTTTTTGTGTCCATAAATAGAAACCTTAGGCCAAGTATTAAATACACACAAGTGAATGAAAAGTGTTCTTTATTTTTTTTTCTTAAATTTCTCTCTTCTTTATCTCTTGTTTTCTCTTATCACCGATTTTTTTATAACAAGTCAGGCCAATTATTATTATTCAACAATATATTTAGGCGGCGAGTTTCATAAGATTTATTTTTTTTTATTGGCATCACAAAATAAGTAACTATGGTTGGTCAATTAACAAATTTAGTATGTGTTTGGTATCATTTATTTTTGAACAATAAATTCTTATTACGCAAGCCGAGATAAAACTCCTCTTACATACTTACCTCATATACTGTAAATTATAATTTATAAACACTTATTCTCAAAAATAAGCTATTCCAAACGAAAAAACAATTTTAGAAATCGCATTGATTGTTGCCCTGTCACTGTCAAGGCATCAAGGAAAGAGGCCATTACTAAAAAATGACTATAAAGGCCTAGGGATATCCAGAAAGTTAGTAAACATCTTTTACCTAAAAAGACTTCGAATGTAGTGTTTGATTTTATATATAAAGCCTAAAGGATATTCGTACCCTACAACTTAAATTGGACTTACAATCAAAGGTTATTAAATCCGGATCAATTACTGAATCGGTTTTGATAGTGGGGTAAGGATTAGTAAGTCAGATCGGAGTCAAACCGGAATTAATCCGGGGCTATACCGGTGAGAAAGTGAACTTAAGCGAAAATATTTTTTAGATTTGGAATTTGATAATTTTTTAAAATCAAATGATAATATTTTTGAGTGATTCTTTTTGCATTAGAAATTAGACATCTTAAACTTTCCATATAATCTTAATTTATAATTTTTGGAAATATGTAGAATTAGATATGAATTTTTAAAATTAAAAAAAATCTTAACAAATATTAAATTGGTTGAACCGATTGGACTAGACTGATTTAACAATTTTTGGGACCAAACTAGTCAGTCCGATCCGGTTTTAATAACATGACTTACAAACCTATGTCCTGCTAAGTAAAGGAGGAGTATTGTTGGATTTGGTCCTAGCCTGGCTTGCCACCATCAATTTTCCCTTGGCCGAAGCTTATTATCTTCCAAGGAGTTTGCTTGCCTTTGGTTAAATAAGTTGTTTAAATTATTATAATTCAATCTGAAATGTTTGAATTACAACAAGTTAACTGCAAACATCAAGAGAGCATTGACATGAAAAATCTGCCCAGGAGGCGCATGAAAACAGAGCTAAACATGGGAATAACTCCCAAACAAAAAGGAAATGGTAGCAAGTATATATTACTTTAATGACTTATGATGTTAAAATTTTGCTGATAGCAAGGGGTGCTTTGCAAGAATTGAGGCAAACAACCCAATTAAAAAAATAGCTTACGTTGACATCCTAATTGGCTGGGTCTTCAAGCACCTTGGTCAGAATTATTGCTTGTACAATTACTGAAGCAGACAACCCATGCAATTGTCGGCATTTCAATCTGGCACCCTCCTGCCTTCACTAGAGAAAAATCACACCTCAGGTCTACGTTTAAGTGATCATTATCTGATGTTAGCACTGGAAATCCGTTTGGTGTGAAGCAATATTTCGCTCAAAAAAAGGTGGAGCACTTTTAGCATATCACAAATTCCCAACTTCATCAAGTAAGTCTCCTGGGTATACCGCAGCACTAGTGAACCTTAAAGCCCTCTGGAGCTTGCGATGGTCTAATACTTCAACTTCAACAGCGAAGAGAGAACTAACTGGTCGATGGTCTGAAAGCTTTATTTCTGCACGCTGGTATGAAAGTTGCCGTATTCCTCTACCTCGCCACAATATACGATCACACCTGCATTATGCTAATCTAGAATTACTATTCCTAACCCTTATCCATTGGTATATGAACTTTTCTATAGTTATAAAAATAAGTGCATATTATAATTTTAAAGTTGGGTTGCTCATACCAAGCTGGGGATCTCTTCTTCCCTTTTGGGTTCTCACCAAAATATTTATCAGAATTTGTCTCATATTTATAAGTGGGCGAGAAGTTTATCAATCCCTCTTTCCATCCGTCGAATACATGCCCCCTTTGCAGTTCTCTGCTTAGCTGCAGATAGACCAAGCAATCAGAAAATTTTCTATGATAACTTCTAACCCTTCAGAAATTAGGATATAAATTAGAAGGCAAAATTGGAAAAAAAATATTACATTGAAAATTTTATTAGTGAGAATGACTTGATAAATTTTTATACATAGAAAGTATCAGTAATATGTAAATTTAAATTTTGTACACATAGGGTGCTGGTATCATGATGTAGACCATTCTCACCAATGAAATTTTTAATGGGAGACAATCTCTAAAGAATAGCCTAATTTTTTTTGGACGTAAAACAGTTATAGAAATGAAAATATCAATGAAATCTGGGTTTGTGCATTTCAAGCTAGTTCTGGCCTGGTATTGTTCTATCCTGGCCCAACCAGGCATCAGCTTTGCTCTCGGCCATAATGGGCCACTGACAAGAAAAACAAGCCTGGCCCTATTCGTTAGTAGTCTAGCGAAATTTTCAGGAAATGACCAACGGGGGTTGGGCTTAACGGAAGGGGCTAATCCCTCGTAACGTAGTGAACTAATGTTCGAATCCCTATTGGGAGAGGTGTCTACATTAGTGTCGACAGAATATGATTTATCGCCTTCAATAGGAGGATACTTATGCTTAGCAAAAAAAAGTTTTCAGAAAATGTCCTGAATTAGTGGTTAGTTATCTAATATGTCCCCAAGATATTGGTAATTTGGTCATTTGCCGAACTCAACTTAAAGCTTTTGAACCTAGGGACCCGATTTTTGAAGACGCTGATTTGGAGAGAATTTAATATTATGCAGAGTCGGGGTTTCATGAGTCTCACCTGATCATTAGTCATCAGTTCATCCCATTTCTTTAGGGCCACCAGTTTTCTTACCTCCTCATCCCACATATTGATTCGATAATTTAAATCTCCGAACCAGAAAATTTGACTGTTAGAAGGAGAACAGGAATTCAAATGAGCGAAACCCTCCATTATTTCTATGCCGTGGTACATTTCTGAATCTAAACCAGATCGAGCCACATGAATTATGGACCAATAAGATGACGCACTTTGCATGAATTCATAACATGAAGGAAAATCATCTAAAAACAATATGCTTACTCGTGAGATGGGATTGTTTGCGGTTGATCTGTATCTAAGACAGATGAGAAGCGGGTACGTCTTAGAATTTCATGTACATCAGAGTTTCGCCTGTATTCAGCCCCATCCTTCTGCCCAGAAGTCAGGTGGGAGCAAACAAAGCACAGTCGTGACTGGTAGAGAGACAAACTAACTGAAACAGAGCCCTGCACCATTCATAATTTTATTTCTTATCACAATAACTAAGTTCTGAATCAGCAAGTTCAAAGGCACTAAATTTCATTGTTGGTTTCACTGAATACATAAAACAGATTCTCATACACACCGTCTTGAAATGCATTTAGTACTCCCTCCGGTATAACGATATATTTGAGGAGTTAATATTTTTTATATTTATTAATATTTTCTTAACTTATCCCTATTGATGCTCCTTCAACAATAGTCAAGGAGGGTAGAGAATAAGGGAATTAAGGACGATGACCAGTACGTTTTAAAAAATGCATGTCATGTTAACTATTTTAACTTACTTTCTTAATCTAATCAAATTAGGTAAATATGCTTTATATTAAAGACCGGAGGGAGTACTTGTTTTACCCAAAACATACCATAACTTAGTCTAGATTTCTTGAAGTGACTTCAAGTTAGTAAAGAGGCAGACACCAGAGCCACACACATTAGAAGTGATGCATGCTTTTCTTGTCTATCTGTCTCCATTTCACCTGAAACTACATCAGGGAATTCAAATTAGTCATACACTAGTGAGAGTTTGAGTGATGCATACCTTGTTTCCCATGTAGCCCATAAAACCAACTCCAACAGGAAAAACTTTCAAATTATTAATGTGCTTTCTTAAACAACTCCGTACCCAAACTGATACACAAATCCCTACCATCTGCTTGCTGACAATCCTAACATACTTAAGACATGAAGATTTCATGGTGTCTACTCCATTATCCTCTTGTTTCCTTGGCAATTCATTAAGAGTGTCATTTTCCTCATGGGATAAAGTGTCAGTCATATTAGATAGGGAATCAACTACTTCAGGAAAGAGTTGCTGCTCATTCCACATCGAATAAAGTTTTCCAGAACTGTGGTGTGAACGCTTCATTCCATTATCATACACTAAAGCTTTCTCTGCCTCGTTAAATCCAATTCTTGCTGAGCTGTTTAGAGCTTTTGGAAGTTTTGAATCCAAATTAACAACTACTTGCGAGACTGCATCTAATGGAGGTTCAGGCCAATCAAATTTAGCCAGATGATCAATGCCATATATTCTCTGTAACTGAAAATTCTGGTCTATGTCAAATACTTCTCCCAGTTCTTGCTGTTCCAGCTCAGAACTGTCAACAGCTCCTGCATATGTATTCATCATGTCTAATGCATGATCATGTATATTCTCAGCTAAAAAATTAGAAGCAACGCAAGATTTTTGTACTGGGGACGGAGGAGCACTGAAGCATTTGTATTTGTTTTCTGGTTCTGAATATTTGTTTAAAGTTCTTCTAATAAGTGCCTCCCACTTTGAGATGGGTGTGTTATCCTCAGCTCCCAGAACATTTCCTGCATTCAACGGGACAACTTCCTGGAAACTGTCAAAAGACAAACATTCTCAGAAGACGAATTTCACAACCACATTAGAGATGTAGAATCCTAACATTGTAGCAACTGCAACTAAGGCTGTCTACAAACAACTTAACCTATCAAGCTCAATATACAGTAGGTTAGATGTAAGTGGAACTTAAACCCATATAACTCTGTTCTGAGATGTAATTCTGATGTGACTTAATCTCTCAATCAAAAGCCATTGGGCTAAAAGAATGTCGGGTGCCCACTTTCTTCCTGACGTGGATAGACACATTTCATGGATTGATTAGCTAGCAAAGCAAAGCAATACAAAACTATACAAGATAGTGAGAGAAAAGCTCTACATAAACTCTCAATACAGATGACAATTAACCTATGTGCTATTTCAAAATTTTGCAACACACAATTATCGATATCATTGATGTACAAAGCAGTGCAGATGAAAAATTAAGAACTGTTTGACAAAGCGGTGAGGGGCCAGAAAAGCGCGGTGATGGGCTAAAAAGCACAGTGAGGTTATTTTACCCTATCTGGGTTCACGTTTGTCCAACTGGGCTTTTAACCCAAAAATAGCTTCTTAAAAGAAGCAAAAAATAGCTGCTTTTCACGGTGGGTGCATCACAGTAGGATTAAAAAATAGGAAGAATTACACTTAGGTCCCATGGAAGAAAAAAAAATGAAGAAATGGTCCCTGTAGATTGCAAAATGAAAAAATAGTCCCATTAACAACTCCATGAGCCTATATTGACAACTCATTAACAACTCCAGGAGCCTGTATTGACAACTCCATGGGACCATTTTTTCATTTTGCAATTTATAGGGACCATTTCTTCATTTCTCTTCTTCCTTGGGACCTGAATGTAATGCTCCCTAAAAAATATCCATGGGTCCCACATGATGCCTCCTCCCCTCTCCTCTCTCCCCATCATGTCCCCGGGAAAGGGGTGTCTCCATTGACCTCTCTCTCCATTTAATGTCACAACCATAAGATCAACCTTTAATGGTTGAGATTTAATGATAGATGTAAAAATATTAGTAAAATTTTAAATTTAATAAAAATCTATCATTAAATCTCAACCATTAAAAGTTGATCTAATGGTTGAGACATTAAATGGAGAGTAAGTGGAGAGAGGAGTCAATGGAGACACCACTCTCTCCATGTCCCCGGGAAAGGGGTGTCTCCATTGACCTCTCTCTCCATTTAATGTCTCAACCATAAGATCAACCTTTAATGGTTGAGATTTAATGATAGATGTAAAAATATTAGTAAAATTTTAAATTTAATAAAAATCTATCATTAAATCTCAACCATTAAAGGTTGATCTAATGGTTGAGACATTAAATGGAGAGTAAGTGGAGAGAGGGGTCAATGGAGACACCCCTCTCCCCATGTCCCCGGGAAAGGGGTGTCTCCATTGACCTCTCTCTTCACTTACTCTCCATTTAATGTCTCAACCATAAGATCAACCTTTAATGGTTGAGATTTAATGATAGATGTAATAAAATTAGTATTAATTATGCTCAAAATATGGTTATATTCTTTTGTGTAAGAAATAAGAATATAATCTTAGATAATTAAAAGGATGGTTAGAAACCTTCATAATCCTTCGCCATTTGTTGAAATTGAAGATCCGTTGCTTCTACATTTTCAAATTCAGGAATTGGATCTTCGTCAAGAACCCAAAAGTCTAGTCTATCAATTGATTCATAATCAATGGGGTCGTAATTATCTTTCTTCTTCTTCAATTGGTTCCTATAATGCCAATGCCAACACAATAGAAGATCATTATTTACTAAACATATATAACAACCATTCCTCAATCATGACTTTTTAGATTACCTAAACTTTAACTTCATATTGTAGTTTGTGAAAACCAAATCATTAAGCCTTTGATGCTTCAATCTGTTTCTTCTTTTAGTATGGATACGTTCAAATAAACTCCAATTTCTTTCACAGCTAGAAGAAGAAGAAGTTTGACTAAGAACACGTATAGCAATTTGTTGCAATTCTGGTACTGTACCCCCATAATACAACAACCACTCATCTTCAAAATAAAGTAAAAACATTTAGTATGTATTAATAAACATTAAATAATAATCATAATATGTGCTTTCAAATATAAAACTTAATATACTTACGAGAGGCTAGCTTTTGGGCTGTTTTCTCGCATGAAACTTTATCAAATGATTCTTTACGTTCACGGTAGACACTGATTTGTTGCATCATTGTAACAAAATGATCATCATTATCAGGTGAGAGTGCTTCAAACAAATTAATCACAGCATCCATTAGTCTATGTTTCGAACAAAGTTAGGACTGTACAAGAATGCAGGATTCAAGAGATATGCCGCTGCATGTAGGTCATTTTTCAAATGCTTATCCCAGTGACTTTGAATGATATCCGTATATGGCTTGTACAATTTCTTCTTCATTTGAAACATTTCCTTAATTCCATTCTTAGCTCTTTGCATGCCTTCATAGATGTAAGACATTGAAGGTTTTTCATCTGAATCCACAATCCTCAACAACCTTATCAAAGGAGACACAAGTCTCACAATTTCAAAGCAATCGTCCCAAAACTGATTATTTAGAACGATTGCACTGAAAATTTTTCCAGGTTCAGTGCTTGCTAATTTGTGCTGCACAAAATGATGATCAACAACTAAAGCTTGTAAATCATACTTATGTGAATAGATGCTATGAAGGGTGATGAATGTGGTGGCGAATCTCGTCACACCAAGACGTACAATTTCCTTCCAACCTGATCTATTCCTCAACCATTACAAGAAGACCATATGATTATATGCAAAAACAGTGATTTTAGATGCACTCTTCGCAAGTTCTGACACATGAGGCATGGCTGCAATGTCTTTCAAAATAAGATTCAAACAATGAGCAACACACGGTGACCAATAAATAGTTTTGATTTTTTTATCAATCTACCGCATGCTACATAATTAGCTGCATTGTCAGTTACCACATGGACTAGATTTTGAGGACCAACCCAGTCAATAACTTCTGTGAACAATGAGAATAAAGTGTTGGCATCTTTAACTATATCCGAAGCATCAACTGACTTCACAAATACCATGTCATGTAATGAATAAACTAAGAAATTAATCAAAGTTCGTTGTCTAACATCTGTCCAACCATCAGTCATGAGTGTGCAACCATTTTCTTTCCATTTGGCTCGATGGCTATCAATCAGTAGATGAAGTTCCTTTTTGCAGTCTCTCAACATGGTAACTCTATACTCATGAAAACTTGGGACCTTAAACCCAGGCCCAATTGCAGCAGCAGCATCAACAGCTTTTTGAAATAATGGACAAATCATTGCATTAAATGGAACACAATTAACATAAGCCCAATGAGCAAATGCCATTTTCGCATTATATTGTGCTTCTTGACTTGCCCATGCACTTTTGATGCTTGGTTGGCTACCAGGAGTTGTCCTAGATGCAAAATGACTATCAATCTTCCCAACTATAGGAGCTTTCCTCTTTAAAGAAGCAAGTGGTTCCTCAACCTCTCTAACTTCATTGTCCTCCTCAACAACATGTTTTTTCTTTGAACCTTCTAACAAAGATTCTTTCATTTTAGCACGTACATCATGAGAAACCTTTTTACAAGAACTCACTTGACCACTCACACCAACCAAATGTTGTTTCAACCTATTTATCCCACCTCCCTTATAACTTGAAGCACATAAAAGATAAGTGAAAACATTTATTTTTCCCTCTTTCTTAACAGAAACATATTGCCAAGCTGGGTCTGTTTTTTTTAAAGTCCCTAATGTCTGTAGAGGGGGTAAATTACTGTTAGGAGGATTGGTAGTGTCGGGATTTGGGTTGGCTGCAACATTCTCATGTGCTTCATTACTTCCCTCCATTAAGAAACCAAAACCAAAGCAAACAACAAACAAACCCTTTCAATTCGCAAACCAAAAGCACCCCGTTGATTAATAATCACTATCAGAGGATTCAGAGCTACAATGAAACAACAAGCCAACCAAACTAGCAAGCAAAAACAAACAAAGCATCAACCATTGCCATTCACATTTTATTTTTAAGAAAATCAATACAAAACCAGAGCAGCAACAAGCCAGGAACGTGACATTAATCACCAAGATTACCGGCCTTAATATGGAAATCAGTAAATCACCAAGATTTAAAGATACCAAACTAAAAATTTGACAAAATAAAGGCATAGGAATATGATGCAAGCAGCCAAAAAAAAATACAGGCATACGAATCCAGAAATCAAACTGAAAATGTGAAGAACAGAGCCAGGAACACCGACCTTAATCCCCCAAAAATCATTCGACTGCCACAAAACCACCAGGAGTCCAGGACAGCAATAATCGAACCCAAAGCTCCCACATTTCAAGCAAAACGTAGAGGAATCAATCACATTTGGGGTCAGAGGGCCTGAAACATTGAGGAAGAACGAAGAACGAGTGAACTCCAAATCAGCTACAGTGCTTCGATCTGAACAACAGAGGAGTGCCGCCTCGTTGTTGAACTAGTGAACTCCAAATCAGCTAACCTCAAAGGTCCGGTGCTGGTGAGGGGAGAGGGGTAAGAGAAAATGATGACATTGAAGAGGAAGAACGAGGAAGGCGACGGGAAGGGAGAAAACTGAACAACTGAAGCAGAGAAGCTGCAGCTAATAAGCTCCAGCTTGCAAGCGCAGTCGCCGGTGATGGGAGACGGAGAGTTCAGAGGGAACAGCGAGCTCGAGGAGGGAGAGGGAAGAAGACGATGCGATTTCGCTTCTGGTTCTGGAGTTCTGGTTTTGGTTTGAACGGTCGAAGAATCAGAGTGAGCGTCTGTGCGGAGTAAGCATTTGAAATTTTTGATTTTTTTTAAAAAATCACAGAAACGACGTCGTTTCTCTTGAATGGTGGGCAAATGTTTTTAACTCGGTTGACTCGCTGACCAGGCTGAGTCGACCGAGTTAAGACCGGGTCACAGCGAGTCGGCCGAGTCATGGCCGAGTCACTTGACCCGGGTTCAGAGCTTGAACCGGACCGGTTAAGGCACCGGTTCGGCGGTTTCCGGTTCGGGCCGGTTCTAATAACCTTGGTAGCAACAATATCGTGAAAAAGGTTTCGAGAAATATGCTGAATTAATTTCTTGCCTCCATGTTGTTGAACAGAACAATGAGCTTTTATTTAATAACCCTGAATTCCGTCCAACTAGCTCGACTCCATTCTCATAAGCGAATATAGTATCGAATGAATCTATTTGTGGTTAGGAATGTGAACGTGGACGTGGTTACAGTCGTGGCCGTGGCCAAAATCATGATGGTTCAAATTACTACTAAAAGTGGGGAAAGATTAACGAGAACAACAAAAAAGAAACTAGTAGGAATAATAAACATGCTGAAAATCCATGTAATTACTGTGGTGGCAAGGGTCATTAGTCTTGTAATTGTCGTACGCCAAGACACTTGGTGAACTTTACGAAGAATCACTTAAAAATAATGGTAAAAGATCAAAGATTGGACTAAATCATGTTGGTAAGGCTGAGAATTCTGAGTATGGAGGTATGGATATTACCATTTGTATGTTGCTAATTTCTTCACATAAATTATCTTTATCTATTTGAACTACTATGTTTTAATGTATTTAAAGTTGTTTCTAACAAATGTATTTCTCTTAATTATGTTTTTACATCTTTTTAATGAAGAATGAATCTTATTGGCATCAATCCTGAAAATTTATGTCTCGTTGATAGCGCAATAACCCACACTGTACTCAAAAAAGATAAATATTTTTCTTCCTTGATAATGTAAGGAGCCAACGTTCAGACAATATCTAATAATATAAATTTTATTGAAAGCTCCAAGAGAGTTAATATTTTGTTATCTGAAAGGATAAAATTATGCATTAATAATGCATTTTTATTCTACGAAGTCTAAAAGAAACTTTTTGAGTTTCAAAGGTATCCACAAAAATGAATATCATATAGACACAACTAAAAATAATTAGAAGTGTCATGTTATCACAAATATGGTTTTTGGTAGAAAATACATATTAAAAAATTTTCCTGCCTTTTCTTCTGTTTTGTATTATATATTTATAAGTACAATTGAAACACATATTTTTGAGAACTAAAAGTTCACCAATACAGACTAAAAGTCTGCCAATGTAAATAACAAGTTTACTAATGAATTTAATGTTTGACATGATCGATTAGGCCATCCTAGGTCAATCATAATGCGATATATAATTAAGAATTTATGTAGACATACCCTGAAATGTAAACAAATACAACAATCACATGATTTCTTATGTGCTATATATTTCAAAGGGAAGTTAATTATTCGCCATCACTAAACAAAATATAAAGTGTGTTCCTCACATTTTTAGAATGGATACATGGAGATATTAGTGGGCCAATACACCCAACAAGCGAACCATTTAGGTATTATATGGTTTTAAGTTATGCATCAATTAAATGGTTGTGTGTTTGTTTTTTATCTTCTCGTAACCTGGCATTTGCGAGATTACTTGCTCAATTGATTAAATTAAAAGCACATTACCCTGGTTACCCTATCAAGAAAATACGTCTTGATAATGCTGACAAATTTACTTCACAAGCTTTTAATGAGTATTGTATGTCCCTTGCAATTGATGTTGAAAATCTTATAGCTCATGCTTATACGCAAAATGGACCTACAACATCATTGATTAAAAATGTTGCAACTAATTGTAAGACTTTTACTTATAAGATATAATCTCCCAATTTCTACTTTATCATGTTATTTTACATGCTGCAATATTAATTCGCATTAGACCAACAACTTACCTAAAAAATTTTCCCTTACAACTGGTTTTTTGTCAGGAACCTAATATTTTTCATATAAGGATTTTTGGGTATACAGTATATGTGATAGTAGCACTACCACAATGCACCAAAATGGGTCATCAAAGAATGATGAAAATATATGTTGGGTATGAATCTCCTTTAATCATAAAATACTTAGAACCATAAACAGGAGATTTATTTACGGCACAATTTGTTGATTGTCATTTTGATGAATCACTTTTCACAACATTAGGGGGAGAAAACAAACAATTGGATAAAGAGATTTGCTAGAATGAATTATCGTTGGATCATTTTGATCCTCGTACAAAACAGTGTGAACTGAAAGTTTAAAAGATAATTGATTTACAAAATTTAGCTAATTAAATGTCAAAAACACTTACTGACCTAAAAAAAATGACAAAGTCACATGTCATAGCTACTAATACTCCTATTAAAATTGATGTCTCTAAAGGACAACTTACTATGAATGAACTTAAGGCATGTCTGAAGTGTGGTAAGCCCATTGATTTCAAAGATAAAAATTCTTGAAAGGAAAAAAGAAGTAAATAATATAGATGGTCAAGTCGAGGATAATCAAGAAAATTTAGTAGCTCTAGAAGAGCAATCTTTTGAAAAGTTATTATTTCTAGTAAAGATATCTCCATAAGAAAATGTTGTAGTCCTAGAAGAGATCAAGGTATTTGATATATGTGAAAATAATAGATTTCAATAAATTATGTTATGAATGTAATCCAATAGGATCAAAATGAAGTCAACGTTGACATCTTTGCTTATCATATAACATATGATGCAATGAATGATAATAAGGATCATGAGCCAAAATCCAATAGACAGTGCTAACAAAGAAAAGATTAGCTCATATGGAAAGATGTCATTAATGCGGAACTAAAATCATTTACAAAATAAAAAGTATTTGGACCTATAGTTCTTACACTTGAAGATGTAAAGCCAGTTGGATACAAATGAGTCTTTATCCGAAAGAGAAATGAAAAGGGTGAAATAACAATATATAAGACACGTCTTGTAGCTCAAGGCTTTATACAAAGACCTGACATTGATTTTGAAAAAACGTATTCACCAATAGTGGATGTTACTACTTTTCGTCATTTGATTAGCTTAGCAATGAAAAACTTGATTTACGTCTAATGGATGTTGTGATTACCTATTTATATAGCTCAGTTGACAATGATAATTATATGAAAGTCCCTAAAGAACTTAAGGTGTCAAAAGCAACCAATTCAAGTTTTCAAAAACAACACTCAATTAAGTTAAATAAGTCCCTGTATAGCTTGAAGCAATTAGGGCGCATGTGGTTTAATCGTCTTAATGAATATCTATTGAAAGAATTATACAAAAATAATCTGATATGCCCATGCATCTTTATGAAAAGATCTAGAAATGAATTTACTATAATTGTTGTTTATGTTGATAATATCAACATTATTGGAATTCCTGAAAAGCTTCAAAAAGAAATTAATTGTTTAAAAAAAGAATTTGAAATGAAGAATTTGGACATAATAAAATTTTGTTTTAAATTACAGATCGAATACCTCAAGAATGTAATCTTTGTATATCAAAAAGTTTATACAATGAAGGTCCTAAAATGATTTTACGTGGATAAATCTCATCCATTATGTATCCCAATGATTGTAAGATCTTTGCAGGTAGATAAAGATCCATTCCGACCTCGAGTAATTAGTGAAGAATGTGCTGACGAATTACTTAGTCCAGAAGTATCATACCTTAATACTATTAGAGCACTAATGTATCTCGCCAATCACACACGCCATGATATATCATTTGTTAACAAAAGATAATTCTTCACCAACATGAAGGTATTAGAATGGAATAAAATACATTCGTCGTTATTTCAGAGGTATTATGGACATGGGGTTATACTACTTAAATGTATCCAAGCATGAACTGGTTGGTTATGCTGATGTTAGATTTTTGCCTGATCCACACGATGGTAAATCACAAACAGGTTATCTGTTTATATGTGGAGGTACATCTATTTTATGGCGATATATAAAACAGACTATATTAGCCATGTCATCTAACTATACAAAAATTCTAACAATATATGTAGCAAGTTGAGAATGTGTATGGTTGAAGTCAATGATACATTACATACGAACAACTTGTCATTTATCTTTAGGTAAAATGGTCCCAACAATTCTATATGAGGACAATACTGTATGTATTGCTCAACTTAAATAAGGCGATATCAAAGGGGTTAGAACAAAGCATGTTTCACCAAAATTCTTTTTCACTCGTAACCTTTAAAAGGATGGTAAATAGATATCTAGCAAATTCATTTAAGTGAAAATCTAGCAAATTTATTTATCAAGTCACTTCCAAGTACAATATTTGAAAAGCTTATTAATGATATTAATCTTCAGAGATTTAAAGATCTCAATTGATGTTGCCAAGAGAGGGAGTCGATACACATTATACTCTTTTCTCCTTATCTAGGTTTTATCCCATTGAGTTTTCCTAAAAAGTTTTTTTTTAATGAAGCAGCACTGGACGGTGTATTAACGAATGATGTAATCTTTTTTTTTGTTAGGTTTTTATCCCAATGGGTTTTTTCCTAGTTAAAGTTTTTAATGAAGCACATTCATAATGGATATTTAAGGGGGAGTGTTATGAATATTAATTATGTGGATGTCCATCGACTCATATTCAGGCCGACTTGCTCTTCTAGTCAACTTGATCTCTATGATCAGACATTACTGTAGCGTTACTATTCATTTACTGTACCAGTTACTGTTCATTCACGGTAGCATACGCAGAATTTACTGTTTATACATGTTTTTGTGTCCATAAATAGAAACCTTAGGCCAAGTATTAAATACACACAAGTGAATGAAAAGTGTTCTTTATTTTTTTCTCTTAAATTTCTCTCTTCTTTATCTCTTGTTTTCTCTTATCACCGATTTTTTTATAACAAGTCAGGCCAATTATTATTATTCAACAATATATTTAGGCGGCGAGTTTCATAAGATTTATTTTTTTTATTGGCATCACAAAATAAGTAACTATGGTTGGTCAATTAACAAATTTAGTATGTGTTTGGTATCATTTATTTTTGAACAATAAATTCTTATTACGCAAGCCGAGATAAAACTCCTCTTACATACTTACCTCATATACTGTAAATTATAATTTATAAACACTTATTCTCAAAAATAAGCTATTCCAAACGAAAAAACAATTTTAGAAATGGCATTGATTGTTGCCCTGTCACTGTCAAGGCATCAAGGAAAGAGGCCATTACTAAAAAATGACTATAAAGGCCTAGGGATATCCAGAAAGTTAGTAAACATCTTTTACCTAAAAAGACTTCGAATGTAGTGTTTGATTTTATATATAAAGCCTAAAGGATATTCGTACCCTACAACTTAAATTGGACTTACAATCAAAGGTTATTAAATCCGGATCAATTACTGAATCGGTTTTGATAGTGGGGCAAGGATTAGTAAGTCAGATCGGAGTCAAACCGGAATTAATCCGGGGCTATACCGGTGAGAAAGTGAACTTAAGCGAAAATATTTTTTAGATTTGGAATTTGATAATTTTTTAAAATCAAATGATAATATTTTTGAGTGATTCTTTTTGCATTAGAAATTAGACATCTTAAACTTTCCATATAATCTTAATTTATAATTTTTGGAAATATGTAGAATTAGATATGAATTTTTAAAATTAAAAAAAATCTTAACAAATATTAAATTGGTTGAACCGATTGGACTAGACTGATTTAACAATTTTTGGGACCAAACTAGTCAGTCCGATCCGGTTTTAATAACATGACTTACAAACCTATGTCCTGCTAAGTAAAGGAGGAGTATTGTTGGATTTGGTCCTAGCCTGGCTTGCCACCATCAATTTTCCCTTGGCCGAAGCTTATTATCTTCCAAGGAGTTTGCTTGCCTTTGGTTAAATAAGTTGTTTAAATTATTATAATTCAATCTGAAATGTTTGAATTACAACAAGTTAACTGCAAACATCAAGAGAGCATTGACATGAAAAATCTGCCCAGGAGGCGCATGAAAACAGAGCTAAACATGGGAATAACTCCCAAACAAAAAGGAAATGGTAGCAAGTATATATTACTTTAATGACTTATGATGTTAAAATTTTGCTGATAGCAAGGGGTGCTTTGCAAGAATTGAGGCAAACAACCCAATTAAAAAAATAGCTTACGTTGACATCCTAATTGGCTGGGTCTTCAAGCACCTTGGTCAGAATTATTGCTTGTACAATTACTGAAGCAGACAACCCATGCAATTGTCGGCATTTCAATCTGGCACCCTCCTGCCTTCACTAGAGAAAAATCACACCTCAGGTCTACGTTTAAGTGATCATTATCTGATGTTAGCACTGGAAATCCGTTTGGTGTGAAGCAATATTTCGCTCAAAAAAAGGTGGAGCACTTTTAGCATATCACAAATTCCCAACTTCATCAAGTAAGTCTCCTGGGTATACCGCAGCACTAGTGAACCTTAAAGCCCTCTGGAGCTTGCGATGGTCTAATACTTCAACTTCAACAGCGAAGAGAGAACTAACTGGTCGATGGTCTGAAAGCTTTATTTCTGCACGCTGGTATGAAAGTTGCCGTATTCCTCTACCTCGCCACAATATACGATCACACCTGCATTATGCTAATCTAGAATTACTATTCCTAACCCTTATCCATTGGTATATGAACTTTTCTATAGTTATAAAAATAAGTGCATATTATAATTTTAAAGTTGGGTTGCTCATACCAAGCTGGGGATCTCTTCTTCCCTTTTGGGTTCTCACCAAAATATTTATCAGAATTTGTCTCATATTTATAAGTGGGCGAGAAGTTTATCAATCCCTCTTTCCATCCGTCGAATACATGCCCCCTTTGCAGTTCTCTGCTTAGCTGCAGATAGACCAAGCAATCAGAAAATTTTCTATGATAACTTCTAACCCTTCAGAAATTAGGATATAAATTAGAAGGCAAAATTGGAAAAAAAATATTACATTGAAAATTTTATTAGTGAGAATGACTTGATAAATTTTTATACATAGAAAGTATCAGTAATATGTAAATTTAAATTTTGTACACATAGGGTGCTGGTATCATGATGTAGACCATTCTCACCAATGAAATTTTCAATGGGAGACAATCTCTAAAGAATAGCCTAATTTTTTTTGGACGTAAAACAGTTATAGAAATGAAAATATCAATGAAATCTGGGTTTGTGCATTTCAAGCTAGTTCTGGCCTGGTATTGTTCTATCCTGGCCCAACCAGGCATCAGCTTTGCTCTCGGCCATAATGGGCCACTGACAAGAAAAACAAGCCTGGCCCTATTCGTTAGTAGTCTAGCGAAATTTTCAGGAAATGACCAACGGGGGTTGGGCTTAACGGAAGGGGCTAATCCCTCGTAACGTAGTGAACTAATGTTCGAATCCCTATTGGGAGAGGTGTCTACATTAGTGTCGACAGAATATGATTTATCGCCTTCAATAGGAGGATACTTATGCTTAGCAAAAAAAGTTTTCAGAAAATGTCCTGAATTAGTGGTTAGTTATCTAATATGTCCCCAAGATATTGGTAATTTGGTCATTTGCCGAACTCAACTTAAAGCTTTTGAACCTAGGGACCCGATTTTTGAAGACGCTGATTTGGAGAGAATTTAATATTATGCAGAGTCGGGGTTTCATGAGTCTCACCTGATCATTAGTCATCAGTTCATCCCATTTCTTTAGGGCCACCAGTTTTCTTACCTCCTCATCCCACATATTGATTCGATAATTTAAATCTCCGAACCAGAAAATTTGACTGTTAGAAGGAGAACAGGAATTCAAATGAGCGAAACCCTCCATTATTTCTATGCCGTGGTACATTTCTGAATCTAAACCAGATCGAGCCACATGAATTATGGACCAATAAGATGACGCACTTTGCATGAATTCATAACATGAAGGAAAATCATCTAAAAACAATATGCTTACTCGTGAGATGGGATTGTTTGCGGTTGATCTGTATCTAAGACAGATGAGAAGCGGGTACGTCTTAGAATTTCATGTACATCAGAGTTTCGCCTGTATTCAGCCCCATCCTTCTGCCCAGAAGTCAGGTGGGAGCAAACAAAGCACAGTCGTGACTGGTAGAGAGACAAACTAACTGAAACAGAGCCCTGCACCATTCATAATTTTATTTCTTATCACAATAACTAAGTTCTGAATCAGCAAGTTCAAAGGCACTAAATTTCATTGTTGGTTTCACTGAATACATAAAACAGATTCTCATACACACCGTCTTGAAATGCATTTAGTACTCCCTCCGGTATAACGATATATTTGAGGAGTTAATATTTTTTATATTTATTAATATTTTCTTAACTTATCCCTATTGATGCTCCTTCAACAATAGTCAAGGAGGGTAGAGAATAAGGGAATTAAGGACGATGACCAGTACGTTTTAAAAAATGCATGTCATGTTAACTATTTTAACTTACTTTCTTAATCTAATCAAATTAGGTAAATATGCTTTATATTAAAGACCGGAGGGAGTACTTGTTTTACCCAAAACATACCATAACTTAGTCTAGATTTCTTGAAGTGACTTCAAGTTAGTAAAGAGGCAGACACCAGAGCCACACACATTAGAAGTGATGCATGCTTTTCTTGTCTATCTGTCTCCATTTCACCTGAAACTACATCAGGGAATTCAAATTAGTCATACACTAGTGAGAGTTTGAGTGATGCATACCTTGTTTCCCATGTAGCCCATAAAACCAACTCCAACAGGAAAAACTTTCAAATTATTAATGTGCTTTCTTAAACAACTCCGTACCCAAACTGATACACAAATCCCTACCATCTGCTTGCTGACAATCCTAACATACTTAAGACATGAAGATTTCATGGTGTCTACTCCATTATCCTCTTGTTTCCTTGGCAATTCATTAAGAGTGTCATTTTCCTCATGGGATAAAGTGTCAGTCATATTAGATAGGGAATCAACTACTTCAGGAAAGAGTTGCTGCTCATTCCACATCGAATAAAGTTTTCCAGAACTGTGGTGTGAACGCTTCATTCCATTATCATACACTAAAGCTTTCTCTGCCTCGTTAAATCCAATTCTTGCTGAGCTGTTTAGAGCTTTTGGAAGTTTTGAATCCAAATTAACAACTACTTGCGAGACTGCATCTAATGGAGGTTCAGGCCAATCAAATTTAGCCAGATGATCAATGCCATATATTCTCTGTAACTGAAAATTCTGGTCTATGTCAAATACTTCTCCCAGTTCTTGCTGTTCCAGCTCAGAACTGTCAACAGCTCCTGCATATGTATTCATCATGTCTAATGCATGATCATGTATATTCTCAGCTAAAAAATTAGAAGCAACGCAAGATTTTTGTACTGGGGACGGAGGAGCACTGAAGCATTTGTATTTGTTTTCTGGTTCTGAATATTTGTTTAAAGTTCTTCTAATAAGTGCCTCCCACTTTGAGATGGGTGTGTTATCCTCAGCTCCCAGAACATTTCCTGCATTCAACGGGACAACTTCCTGGAAACTGTCAAAAGACAAACATTCTCAGAAGACGAATTTCACAACCACATTAGAGATGTAGAATCCTAACATTGTAGCAACTGCAACTAAGGCTGTCTACAAACAACTTAACCTATCAAGCTCAATATACAGTAGGTTAGATGTAAGTGGAACTTAAACCCATATAACTCTGTTCTGAGATGTAATTCTGATGTGACTTAATCTCTCAATCAAAAGCCATTGGGCTAAAAGAATGTCGGGTGCCCACTTTCTTCCTGACGTGGATAGACACATTTCATGGATTGATTAGCTAGCAAAGCAAAGCAATACAAAACTATACAAGATAGTGAGAGAAAAGCTCTACATAAACTCTCAATACAGATGACAATTAACCTATGTGCTATTTCAAAATTTTGCAACACACAATTATCGATATCATTGATGTACAAAGCAGTGCAGATGAAAAATTAAGAACTGTTTGACAAAGCGGTGAGGGGCCAGAAAAGCGCGGTGATGGGCTAAAAAGCACAGTGAGGTTATTTTACCCTATCTGGGTTCACGTTTGTCCAACTGGGCTTTTAACCCAAAAATAGCTTCTTAAAAGAAGCAAAAAATAGCTGCTTTTCACGGTGGGTGCATCACAGTAGGATTAAAAAATAGGAAGAATTACACTTAGGTCCCATGGAAGAAAAAAAATGAAGAAATGGTCCCTGTAGATTGCAAAATGAAAAAATAGTCCCATTAACAACTCCATGAGCCTATATTGACAACTCATTAACAACTCCAAGAGCCTGTATTGACAACTCCATGGGACCATTTTTTCATTTTGCAATTTATAGGGACCATTTCTTCATTTCTCTTCTTCCTTGGGACCTGAATGTAATGCTCCCTAAAAAATATCCATGGGTCCCACATGATGCCTCCTCCCCTCTCCTCTCTCCCCATCATGTCCCCGGGAAAGGGGTGTCTCCATTGACCTCTCTCTCCATTTAATGTCACAACCATAAGATCAACCTTTAATGGTTGAGATTTAATGATAGATGTAAAAATATTAGTAAAATTTTAAATTTAATAAAAATCTATCATTAAATCTCAACCATTAAAAGTTGATCTAATGGTTGAGACATTAAATGGAGAGTAAGTGGAGAGAGGAGTCAATGGAGACACCACTCTCTCCATGTCCCCGGGAAAGGGGTGTCTCCATTGACCTCTCTCTCCATTTAATGTCTCAACCATAAGATCAACCTTTAATGGTTGAGATTTAATGATAGATGTAAAAATATTAGTAAAATTTTAAATTTAATAAAAATCTATCATTAAATCTCAACCATTAAAGGTTGATCTAATGGTTGAGACATTAAATGGAGAGTAAGTGGAGAGAGGGGTCAATGGAGACACCCCTCTCCCCATGTCCCCGGGAAAGGGGTGTCTCCATTGACCTCTCTCTTCACTTACTCTCCATTTAATGTCTCAACCATAAGATCAACCTTTAATGGTTGAGATTTAATGATAGATGTAAAAATATTAGTATAATTTTAAATTTAATAAAAATCTATCATTAAATCTCAACCATTAAAGGTTGATCTAATGGTTGACACATTAAATGGAAAGTAAGTGGAGAGAGGGGTCAATGGAGACACCCCTTTCCCAATGTCCCCACCCCATTGTCTTATGCTTTTTTTTTAATGGTTCCTTTGTCTTATGTTAATTAAGAGTCCGGCTGGTGTAAAATGGCAAGGGCAAGAGCAAGAGATATATAATATTTTTTTCCAAAACATATATTTTAAAACTTTTGGTTCCTAAAACATATTTGCTGGAAAAAAATGTTGGTAAAAAAATAAATTCTAATTTTAGCAATATAATATTATTAAGTTAAAAAAAAACTTAAGATTCTTGTTATTTCGTAATTTATATAAATTTTTACCTATTAAACAATATCTAATTAAGTGTTTTTTAGTATTTACAAATTTTTCTCAATATTATATATCAATTATCAAATTATATACATATAATAAAAATCCATGTCCTTTGCAGTAATTTTTCATCTAAACTTGCTTTTCAGATAATTATCTAAACAAGTTTCAGTTTGAAAAAAAGTCACTTTTACCACCGCCAATTCAAATACGAATCATATTTACAATCTAACTATTATCCTATCTTAAGTTTGCAAAAGTCAAATTGAAAAAAACCACTTTTGCCACCACTAATCCAAATGGGCCTTAAGTTGTTGGGCTTTTCAGGAAAACATTTAGGGCCCGTTTGGTTCGATCCCATTATACCCTGCGGTGCAGTGCAATGCGATGCAATATTAATTACAGGGGTAGTGTTTGGTTTGATTTTTAAGCAACGTGCAATGAGTTAATATTTTAACAATTATTTAAAATTAATATATTACAAAAGTCTATTTTACCCCTTAATATAATCTTTGTAGAAAAAATAGTTACAAGCCGGCGACGGCTGGGATGGAGGAGGAGGAGGAGGTAGTGGTGGTGGCAATGATGGGGGTGGCAGGGGAGGAGGAGGTGGCGGCGACGATAGGTGGCGGGGGCGGAAGAGGAGGTGGTGGCTGTGGCGGTGGGCCGGGTGTGGCGGCGACGGAAGAGGTGGTGGCGGCGGGGGTGGCAGGGCCGGGGGTGGCGGCGGAGGTGGAGGTGGAGGTGGTGGGTGGTGGGCCGATGGGGGCGGCGGCGGCGGCGCGCAGCGGGGGGGTGGAAGAGGTGGTGGTGGGCCGGTGGTGGCTGTGGCGGCGGGCGGCGAGGGTGAGGGTGGCGACAGAGGAGGAGGTGGCGGCGGCGGCTACAGGTGGAGGTGACGGCGGTGGAGGAGGTAGTGGTAGCGGCAGCGGCAAAGGGTGGAGGAAGAGGTTATGGCGGTGGCAGTTGTAACGTGATGCAGTAAATGAAATGAGATAGGTGAAACAAAGACAAGGGAAATTAAAGGGTAAATTGGAATTTTTATACCATGCAATGGGATGGTAATGAATATTCATAGGGGGGAGATATGAATGAGGATTACCAATTTTTTGGTAATCATCATTACTATGTAAACCCTATTACCATGCTAAAGAGCAACCAAACACTTTTCTCTTGGTAATGCAATCATGATTACCATTACAGGCATGCAATGGGGTTAAACCAAACGGGCTCTTAATATTTGTTTTCATTTAATTTTGGCAACAAAAAAAAAAAAACATTAACAAAGTAGAGATAATGAAGGATGAAGCAACTCGTGAAACTAGTTACCCGATAATGTAAATATCTGCTGGTTCTTTGGTACAGAGCCAGCCATCAATCTCAAGATCCTCCTCTGGAAGTCTTCCGGCAACATTCCAAGTGCCAATTGCTAACCTGAAAGATATGATGTTTTTCATTGGTTTTAGCATTAAACTAGTGCCTCTGGTTTGACATGATAATATAACCAGAAAACTGGCACACCTCACTTCCTTTTTGTTAATGTACTGAACTCGCAAAGTCTCTGATTTTCCTCTTCTGTGTCTCCTCTTACTGCCTTTAGAAGATGTATCTGAAATCAGAACCAACTTAGACTATAAAATTCTGAACTCATCACGTGTCATAAACGTAAAAAAATTCAATCTCTTGAAGTTCTCTAAATTAATTACACTGGTTACTTTAGCCATACGGATTCATACGCATAGCTTGTATTTTCCTATATTGAAAAAAAAAAAAAATCCTTTAGCCATCCATTATACTACCTGTGAACTCCTTTTTCCCTTTATTTTATGGCTAACGGAAACATCAAATTCCTATGTATAAGTTGATCAATTTTGACTCTCGGTAAAGGTACAGTTTATTAATGCCTATAAAAAGATACAAAGCTTTACAAACTAAAGGCCTGTTTGGGTTCACGTTCAAAAAGCTCGTTCACGTAAGTTGAGACAAAACTCCTCTCACATACTTATCTCGTAAACCGTAAATCACATTGGAAAAGCAACTCCTACCATTAATCCAAACAAATAATAAGTCATGCAAGCTGCAATGAGCTGCTATCTTTAGATGCTTGAAACATAATCTACCATTATAATTATTATAATATATAATGTAAATAATATTATAACTGAGACTCCAGAGAAGCAATCCAAGGAGATAAGAGCAAAGACCCCCAGGCACACAGTTTTATTGAAATTAGTAAAAGTAACCAGATTATGGAAAAGGCACACAGTTTTATTGAAATTAGAAAAAGTAACTAGATTATGGAAAAGGAATCAGATGTTGCCTGATATTTGATTTTGACTTTCACTTGTGAGTATGGATTGAATCTCTTGCATTCTATGTGGAATGTCTTCTCGCACAGTCATTCTTGAGTCTTTAAGAAAGAAAGCTGGACAAAGTTTCCAAAAAAAGAAGGGGAAAATATAAGAACATGATTAAGTTCCCTGGCCAAAAATGTAGACCAGAACTCACAGCTCACCATCATCTTCACTCTCTGCTTCAGTGTCCAATTCATCTTCACTAAAATCGTACACCTTAGGCTTTATATTTAACCATTTCTTCATCACAATGGAAGGCCAAAATACCTGCAATGAAATAAATTAGGAAGTTTCAAGCACCATGGGGCTCATACCCACAAAGCCATGCAAAGGTAAGTCTCGAAGTATATTGAAGCACACCTCCAAGCGTTTTCCTCTCTTTGTTTTCATGGCCTAAGGTCAGAACCCACAAAACCCATGACATTAAAATAAGAAGTTTTCTTATCGGACTATATAACAGGACAAAAATGGAGTTATTTGGACGCTCAATAGAGAGATCATCCGTATCAAGACCAACAAGGTAGGACGGAGAATTTATGTCCGTATTGGGAAAGCATTTAGGACTCAACTTGCCCATGAAAACGGATGCTATTGGTCCTCACTCATAATTTGTGGTAATAGTAAAACACAACGCATTTTTTTATTTTATTGAAATTTCGAGAATCATCAACACCAAATGTCACTTTCGCTAGAAAGCTTGGTGCCGGTTTGAGTTAGCGTTCAAGAAGCATGTTTATGCAAATTGAAATAAAACTCATCTCATGTATTTACCCCGTATCGTACATTACGTTGGAAAAACAATTTCTACAGCTAACCCAAACAGGCACTTAATATAACAATTTTAGAAAGATAAATCATCTCAAGAGTTCCGATATGTTTATAGTAAATTAACAATCACTGCAAAATCAATCAATCAACAAGGAAATAATAAAAATCAACACGAAAGTTATAATAATATCAGAAAATGAGCCTTATGATACATCAACAGACACCAAAACTGATTAGACTAGCAACGAAATTGCAAGGAAATTAGATAACCAAACCTAGAAACTAGAATATTGCGTACAATAAAATATTCTCAACATTATTCTCCGTCCAACCTTGTAGGTCCTGATACCGATATACTTACACAGGATCATTTCAAATCTAATGTGGATCCATATTATTTGCACAACACTATCACGGACAGCTGTAAAGCCATTGGTGATGGGTTAATGACTAATCAGTTTTCTTAACCTCTTTTCAGTGCAAGTGCAGATTCATGTAATGCAATACCTTTATCCATGCCATTCGCGGAAATCGACAAACTCCATAAAGGATGACGAACGAGGGACCACAGACGGGAAGTGGAGACGCAGCTAGCGCACTATTTGTGAAGGTAAGATCGTTGAATTTTCAACTGCGAAAGCTTCCATCTCATTTAATTGACGTCAAACAAAGAAGCAAAGCGATTGGGGATAGGTTTAACAGACTGAAATGAAGTATCGGAGTTCGAATCGAATACAAGTTACAGTAACTGCAAAGACAAAGCAAAATTAAAAGCCGTGGAAGAGTTATATTACTTGAGAATGGAGAGAGTCGAGCATGATGAATCTTGCCATTGTGAGCGTTAAAATCCATTAAGCCAGCTCAAGGATTTTTGTGATTTGGGAGATTCATGATCTCCGCCTAATAAATTGATCGAATATTCCATCAGTGACTAAAATCGTAGATGGTTCGAGAGTTGATTATCCCATTGAGGGCTCAATAATCAACAGCTAAGGATCGGACGCATGATCAACAAAACATCAGCATCATCATCCATAACCTAGGCCTTCGATTAAAAAGATCAATTGATATATGACCTAATTAAGCCTTCGATCTTGATAGTGAGAATAGGGATGAAAAAAACTCAAAAACTGACAAAAATCCCCGAATTACTGAGATAGTAAATCCGAGGATTAAAACCTGAAGATGAGGGAGCCATAATAATCAACAATGACAGATCGAACGCGTGATGAATAGTACTTTTGGTCACTAACAAGCAACAAGGCACCATATATTCATTGGCGTTCGGTAGCAGCCATCATTGAGTCACAATTTCAATTCATATCTCTGCCTCTTTGACATGATATTGCGGAACGAACGTACACCGTCTTCTCCTTCTTCCTCCTTTTGGTTTGTCCTTTCTGTGATTACAACCTGCTTGAAGCTGGTCATACGACTGGCCCCCCCATGTAGTATATTCATGCACATCCATAGCTGATGTCCATACGTGAAGCCAACATAGAAGTAACATCTTCCAATCTTTCAGGTGGAGAAATAGTTCCATATTCCAATATTACCACCTTATTTATATTTTGATTAATTAAAATATAATAACTCATCTTATTTTAATTTTATATGGTAAATGAGTCATAGAAGAAATTCAAGTTTTATGATTTTAAGAATGTTAGGAGGAAATTGCCTTTTTTTATTTTTTTTAATTAAGAAATTTATGTTTTTAAAATCATAAAATTTAAATTTTTCTAATGATTCATCTGTCATATAAAATTAGAATATGATAAATAATTATATTTTAATTGATTAAAATATAAATAAGATGACAAGGATATAAATATTTCTCTTAGGGGGAGAAACCTCTCAACCATAAAATCACTGTATGCACGAAATCCGGTATCCCCACGTATCTCTCTGGTCAAGACATGTGCCAATTCCCAAGTCAAACTCAGAGGAGTACTCTGTTCTCCTTTTCGGCTTGGAGCTCAATGCGTACCTTTCAATTATTTAATTCTCTTATGTATTTTTTAGCGATTTTTGTGCTTTTTACAATTTTTCCAGAAAGAGGACTCAAACATTATGAATTTTTAATTTATTTTCTTTATTGGCAACTTATTTATCAAATCCCTTATTGGCAACTTATTTATTAAATGGGATCTTCGGGTGCAGAAGATCTTTTACATGTTCAAAATATCTTCCCTGGTGTGTAATATTTTTCCCTCTATGTGTGCAAAAATCTTCCCCTGTGTGCACAAAATCTTCTTTTATGTGCACAATATCTTCCCTTTGTGTGTAGATCTTCACATGTCTCATTTGACAATTAAATTGCCAATGAAGTCTTTTTTCACAATTCTCCCTAAAAAATATTACACTTCTACCTCAATACCATAAAGTATCAATCAAAATATCTCCTATTTTATGTAGGAGAAGCTAATAATCAAAAGAAAGAAAAAGGAAAAAAGATACTTAAATACCATTTGAACTTCAAAATCCTAAATCAGTGATTTTTTAAAAACCCGAATTATCAATTGGTATATTTTTTTTGTTAATTTCATTACTCTTATTGTCAACAAAACTAATTTAGGATTTTTTGAAGTTCAAGTTAAAAGTAAGAAATCGGGTTAAGCTTGTCGGGCTGGCCTGTTTAGGCCTGAGCCCGTCACAGGTCGGGCTTATAATTTAGAGCCTCTAGAAGGAGGCGTGCCTAAAAAGGTTGGCCCTCTGCAGCCCTGTAGAGCCGGGTCTTTTAGGCCTGTTTAACTTTTATTTTTTTTTAACTTGGTACAGGGCAATAGGCAGCAAGTACTGGTCAGGGAGCAGAGTTAACCTAACTTAACCCTCAAATCAGAGATGCTCTCACACTGACTCAGACCTCATTTGAAGCTTCTCTTATTTGATTTTTTTTTTTTTATGTGTACGCCAAAATCTAAATCAGGTGTTCTATTATTACTAACATTTAAAGCTTATAGACTTGTTTGATTGGTTGTTGACATTAATTATGATTTGGACTCAAGCTTTAGTATTTGTGTTTTATTAAATTAGGATAATATTTATGTTTTAAATTAGGTATTTTAGTTTTTACGAGAATAAAAAACAAAACAAAAAATCATGGGGAAAAAAAAAAAAGCTAAATGGGCCTAAAGCCCACGAGCTTCACCTAAACGAGTCGGGCCGCCAATTTTGGTACTTTTTTGGACTCAGGCTTAAACGGGCCGGCTTTTAGGCCTGAGCCCGTCACAGGCCGACCCGTTTTCCCAATGATAGTTCAAGTGGTATTTAAGTGTATTTTTTTAAAAAAAAAAAAATTATTAAGAAACTACAATAAGCATTAAAATGATGGGAACATCAGTGGTCCCAGTCCTAGTTTTAAGTGGATTTGATAATGCATTAAGTTAAATGCATACCCATGCTCGCGCGCGCATCTCATTCCAAAAGAATTGACAACTAATATTTTTATAATTTGATTAATTTGGGTGCCTAATAAAAAATCACACCCTCCCAGATTTTATAATAGTTATAGTCATATTAGGATTAGGAAGTCTTTCCATTTAAAGACGTTACTGTATTTAGTTAGCAGGAGATGATAAGGTCATGAATAAGAAGTTTTTGTTTGACAAGTATTTACTTGTATTTTTGTGTTCTTGATAGAATACGGTTATGTTGGAAGAGTTTGATCAACCATTTGTGAAGCTTTTTTATAGCTAAGTATCTAGAGATGAGTTCCTCTCAGGTTTTAGTTGATTAAATTTCCTATTTGTTAGGTTTTATTATATAAATTTCTAATCATTTGGTATTAGGTTATTGAAAGAAGCAAGGTCATGTATATTGAAAAGGGGCAACAAAAGCATGTATTCTATATAAAGTTTTTCATCAACAATAAAATTTGTATAGTATGATAATTGATGGTGGGATCTGTGCCAACATTTCTAGTATATAACAACTTGCTAGTAGATAAGTCAGATTTGTTAGCATAGTTCATACAAATATAGTGTGTAATCTGAGTCACGTCTAAGGACACACATTCAATGCATTAACTCCAACAGGATTTACCTACTATCAAGCATCTCTAATGGGCCTGTTAGCAAGGCCAAGTTTTGGGGCTGAACATATACCTGGAAGGGTAGGGAAATGGTGCCAAGCCCAATACAGACTTAGACTAAGAAGAACCAGGGGAGAGAGGGGCATAACGAGAACACACTCAACCACAATTATCTGACAATATCGGAGTAGTGGGTGTGCATGAAATAGAGCATAGGAGGACCATTATGAGGGGAGGAATATTGTCCTGTGAGAGGAAAGTTCCTGGTCTCTCGAATACTGGGAGTGTTTCTAGTTTCATCTTTCTATTCTTGCCTTTGTTGATTGTTTTACTGTTTTATTCATCATTGAGCTTGAGTGAGACACTTAAGGAGTGAAACATAAAGAGCAGTGATTGATTAGTGATTGTATTCTCTACATTTTCCCCACTTAATAGAGAATACTCGGCAATATTATCCTATTCTGGTCCTAAATTCTTGCAAGTCTATCACTTTGGTATCAGAGCAGACCTTTCTAGGGTAAGGTTGGAATGAGAATGGAAGGGAGACTCGAGCAAGTAGAGAGAGTGGTCGAGGAGATGCAGAGGAAACAGGGGGAGACTAATGACATGCTTATTGGGGCAGAGAGCATGATGGGTCTAATCCCGAAGAAGATTGACAGGAAGAGTAGACATCAAGGTAGGGACAACACACCTGAACCTTAGGATAGTGGTGGAAAAGGACACAGTTCAAGTGTACTGAACTAGGATGAAGGGGTACAATCAAACATAAAGCAACATCGGAAGCTCGAACTTCTGTTATTTGATGGTGAGGATCTCGTAGGATGGCTCTTCCGAGTGGAGTGCTACTTTTCCACCAGTAATGTGAGTAAGCCGGCCAAGTTGGGTACCGCAGCAATAAGCTTATAGGGAAAAGCTTTAACATGGTTTTAGTGGCTTGAAGCTCGAACTCTTATTATGACCTAGAGTGAGTTCAAGAAGGAAGTCATTGATTGATTTCATTACCAGCAATTAGGGGACGAATACAATTAGCTAATGGCTCTCAAGCAAGAAGGGATGAAGGGGGAGTTCAGAGAACAATTTGAGCTGATGTCGACGCCGCTAGATGACATTTGAGACGAGATTCTTATGGGATCTTTCATGAATGGCCTTAAGGAAGAGGTTTGGTGTGACATTAAATTGATGCACCCCAGGTTGATTAAGCAACTGATGGACTTTGCAGGACAAGTCAAGGGGCGAAATCGAGTTAAGGAGAAACTGGAAGAGAAGAAGAACTAACACCCAAAGCCAATGGCAGCGAATCAGTGGAATGATTTCAAGGTGTATGCTCCTAAGTTCAGTACTATCGGGACTCTAAAGCTCTTAGGGTCATCGGTGACATCGAAGAGTGTAAGTGAAAAAGGGGGTGATGAGTCAAAATTTCCTCCGGTGAAGCCCACTTGCTCTATATCCACGTCAACAAGTATCAGTGGGCCCAAAAAGAGACTATCAAAGGCTGAGATCAATAGAAGGAGAGAATTGGGCCTATGTTTCAAGTGTGAGGAGAAGTACGGGCCCAACCATAAATGTAAAACTTAGGCCTATTTGCAGTCCTCAGAGATCAAGACCTACTGCGATTTTTAATATTCTTCCAAGATTCAGTGGGTTCTCAGAATGCTACAAGACAACAGTTATCTTTATAAGGACTACGAGCAGAAATATTCTAACACTTAGAATTTTCTCTCCCCTTTACAACAAGTCTTATGAGCAGAACTTCTTACCAAAAATTCTCTGTTGCTTCTTCTGTAAGGATTCTACCCTCTCAAGGTCCCTTTACCTTGAGATTAGAAATACAAATGAAATGTGTTTTTAGACTCTCCTCACATAGTGAAAATGATAAACACTGAAGTACAATATGAATACAGAGAAAAGTATGAATAATAGAGACTCGTGTAAATTGGCTTGTGTATTTTCTTGTTCTGTGTTGTTGTTCTTGAATAGTCTCTGAAGCTTTGTATTTATAGCCTATTGATTTTGTCCGTTGAGTGATAGCCGTTATGGAGCGGAATATAACATTGTAGAGCGGCTTGCGTGCGTTTGAATTCTCTGGTCAATATATCGTGGTAGGTTAGTAATGTGAGTGAATAGTTGGTCGCCACTGAGCGTTATGAGCGAAATGATTATGTTCGCCGTTTTCGACTTTTTGTATATGCATATCTGACCTAAGCGTTCAAACTCCTGTTTCACACTTGAAATATATGTTAAATAATGTTTAGTAATAACAACAAGTGAAAATATAATGAATGAATAATATTGAACCATGTTCAGATTGATTACAGTGACTCTGTTTTGTTTTGGCTTCTGTCAGAATCTCACTCAAGTGCACTTGTATATCAGCTTCAAGCTTTGCTTCTGGACAGCACTCACACCAAGTTTTGAGGAAGCAAGATGTTCTCACTCGCAGGTGTACTGAGCTCTTACTCGAGTGTGAGAATGCAGGAGTATATTGAAGTATGAACTTGAGCTATTGGACAACACTCACATGACATTTTCCAAGAGTGGGCTTTTGGACTCGAGTGCCACGTCAAACATGATTAATTCATGTGACTCAAAATATGGCAAGTAACAGATCATAAGAAAGCTCCCTCATATACATTTCAATGTAAAAAGAATAATCTCTAAACTCATTGTATTCTGCAGGTTATGATTCAAAGAGTGTCTACGACACTAGATATTGTCTGAATTCACAAGCGTTAACTTCCAGAAAACATAGCTCTTAGCATATAACTCCAAATTTGATAAATTATCTATCTATGGAAAGCTCTTTAAGTCTAGTTTCATATGGAACCAATTTTGTCTCAATCCAATGTGCATTTTGTGAGTTATGTGCAAAATACTGAATCTTCCTTGCAAAGTTATAGTGATTTCAGTGTCAACTTCTAAAAATCATATCTCTTTTATCTGAACTCCTTTGAATGTGATTTTGGAGTCCATTTTTTGTGTTGGGAGTCTACTTTCATATGCCACCAGTTTTAGTTCAATCCAATTTTTGTGAGAAATATGGCCAAAATACCGTACCTCTGTCAAGCTGAACGAAAACAGAGACAAGTGATAAATTGATTTGGTTCTTGGTAAATTGATTTATCTTTGCTTTCTCAATGACATAAACCGATTTTCTCAATGACATAAATTGATTTGTTCAATGACATAAATCGATTTTAACAAGTTATAGATGCCATTGTAAATCAATTTACAACATCTATAAATCAATTTACTTCACATGTGAAGATTTGGACACTCTGTCATTTTGTGTAAATCGATTTACTTCATTTTTAAGCACTTAGTTGCTCTCGGCCATATTTGCTAAATCGATTTACTTCATATTTAAAAATTTTCCAACTCATGTAAATCGATTTGCAACATCTATAAATCAATTTACTTCATATTTGAAAATTTGTAGACTCATGTAAATCGATTTGTGACATCCATAAATCGATTTACTTCACATTTCAAAACATTGTGATGTATGAGCTAACATTGTCAACACCCGTTTTCATTTTGATAATCATAGAGTAATAAAGACTAAGTTTCATAGACATACAGAAAAGTACATATACACTGATAAAAGTAGTTGTTTACAATTCCTAGTCAAAATACAAAATGCGACAGTATGTCCAATATTTACAGGATATCACAAAAGTATTCTAAACATAAACTAACTATAACCATGAACTTTGAATTTTCCTCGAGACACGCGCCAATCACTTCCCTGTATCTACGTCTTTGCCTTTAGATCCACTGGCACTCGCTGATATGTTTGTTTAGAAAAAAGGGGTGAGATCCTGAAGAATCTCAGTAGAAACATACGATCAACATATAAAATGTGAAAAATTAAATATGTAATGCATCATTTTAGGCAAGATGAAAGTTCAATTCGATTCACATGTATACACAAGTTTTAGGGCCAAACATCGAGTTAGAACCCCTACATGTACCTCAACCAAGTCACCGACCACAATTAGGATTTTCGATATACCTTGGCTGGGCATCGGGCACCAAACCACAACCAGGTACTGTGCCTCTAACATGCATTCATATTATGAAATACAGTAACACATAACATACAATTAATCACATAGTGTATGAGAGAGAGTAGTCTCTACCTCAAATGTGAGATCCTCTCCTTAATAATATTATAATATTAACTTATCTTTAAAAATTACTCATTTCATTTTTTTTTTAAAAGAAATAATGATTACCATGGTAGAAAAGAGTTCAAGTACTATTTGAAAACTCTACCATAGTAATAAAAGATTTAAGTCATTACCATGGTAGAAAAGAGTTTAAGTAAGTATTTGAAAACTCTACCATGGTAATAAAAGATTTAAGTCATTACCATGGTAGAAAAGAGTTCAAGTAACTATTTGAGAACTCTACCATGATAATAAAAGATTTAAGTCCCTACAGTTATCATATCAAACATTTCCATTTCAAAACCAAGGTCACCCAACAGAGTACGTAGAGGAATTTAGAGTTTACAAAATATGGTCCCTAATAAGTGGCAATGTACATTCATTCAACACATAATAAACTACATGAGGCTATACAGATATATATAGAAATATATCTATGCCTCAGGAGCTCCTCCCGACATTCCAGCAAAAGAATTATCACCTGAAAAATGTTAAATTAACGGGGTGAGACAAAAGCCTCAGTAACCAGCTATCCGACTTATTACACATGCTAACATGTGTTCATAAGGTGCTAAGTGGAACAATTTATATAGCAATTTATAAGAATTTAATATCACAATTTTATACATAAATTTCTTATTACAATTCCCATTACCTCCCATCAATCCAACCGAACCGCCTTATTTCCACGCGACTAGACCCATGGGCTAAGTTACTAACCATGTGACTGGCCACTCAAAAAGCTCACCGGTCACGTCATGAGGATCGGCCAAACCCTCAGAGCACGTGCCCCGGACCATGGGTCTTTCGGTGTCGCAGCCCCTCATTGAAACTGGTGGGGCAGTCCCTCATTGAAACTGGTGGGACAATAAACAGCCAACCATCGTGCACCAATGGAGGCTATACCACGTGGTAAAATAATATACTCCATCTTATCCCAAACCCATTGTCACAATAATTTATCAATAATTATTTCAATGGGATTTTCCCAAATATATACATAATTTTCTCATTTCAAATCATAAAATTCCACAAAGCTATTTTATATCAAAATATCTCACAATATAATGAAAACTTTCTCAATCAAAATAAACCTTTACTCATTGGAGTAAATATCAAAATACTCACAAACAGCATATCAACACAGATAATAAGTGGAAAGTGGTTACCTTTCGCCAAAGAAAAATTATAATCACAAGCTTCTAATCCAAGAGCTCAAATATACGCCAAAAATCAATCTACAATAATCAATTTATAAAATGGCTAAATTATAAATCATCATCCTAAAAAAATCTAAACCGATTAAAACCTCAAGAATACCTCTAATAATCCAAATAAATTATTTAACCTAAATTTAATCGGTTAAAAAAACCTAATATAGAATTATTCATAAACTAGTTATGAAAATATTTTATTATAAAATTATATGCTAATTAAGTAACAAAAGTAACTTGATTAAAATTAACTATTAATTATCCTCTACATTCCTATAGCATTATGTTAACAAAACTCAAATTTATCCAAAATCATAATCTTAAAATTTTCTCTAATCATCATAAAATTATTACCATAAGAAAGAGAAAATTATTTAGAACATTTCTATAAAAATAATTCTAAGATGAGAAGTAATATTGAGTACCTTATCGATCTCCAAAGATATGAAAATACTCCTACTAATACTTCACTTTACGCCTTTCTCCACACTTGAGGTGTGTGGAGTGAGGACGGGGGAGAGGGGGTATTTATAATACTCCCCGCCCCTTGAAACTGCGGATGCCTTCCGCAGTTTCATTAAATGATTGTGGGCTGCCCACAATCATTCAATGTAATGGTGGGAGGCATACAATGTGCCTCCCCCGTTTTTCTCCAAATGGTGGGCGCCAACGGGCGCCCACAACTTTTGTTTTTTTTTGTTTTTTTTTGTTTATATATATTATTATTTTATTATTTTATAATATTTATTTAATTATTATTATTTTTAAATATATATATATATATTTTTTTTTAAAAAAATATTTTAACTAAATCCTCTTTTTTTTTTATTCAAAATTTACTATTAATTTCATAATTATTTCTAAATTATAATTATATAAAATTAGGATGTTACATCAAAGTTCTATTAACCCCTTTTTGTGTGCCTCGTAAAACGTGTCGCTTTCGTCTTCCAACTCGGTCCTAAAATATTAAATGTACAATAAATAGGTCTTAACCTATCCAAGTATCATTTTAGACACTTCCATAGTATTTCTTGTGGCCTATGGTGAAAATTTACTAAAATGCCCCCGAGACCCCGACCCGATTGCACGTTTTCCCAAAATTTTAACTAGGGCTATCCTGACGTATTTTTTCTAAGGAATCCATTTTTGGGGTCAGAATTATTAAATTTAGTGTTAAATTATGAAATTTCCCTTGGCAACCCTACTTTTAGGGTTTTAGGGGCGTTGTCGTAATTATGCTTTTTCGGGCTTTTTCGAAAAAGTGACCAATTGTAACCTCACCTAATTTTGCCTGCTGAATCCAATAGAACCATAAAATCATTGAAAATCCAATTTATTACCCCCAAAACAAAGCTGACCGAAATGTGGCTGAAGAAAAAGGAAAATTGCACTTTTGAGATTTAACTTCTAAAGCTTATGCCTTTCCACTTCTAATCCATCATTAAGCCATTTAAACACATTCTAACCATGATTTAAAGAAATTTGGGCAGTATAACCCCTTAGGGTTAGGACTTTCTAAATTTACAAACTCAATCAAAAATCAACAAATCCAACCATAAACATCAACAACTACAACATACTATTATGGATTTGAGATTTGTGAAATTACCTCTTGAGTTCTTGAACTTTCTCTCTCTAGACGTCCTCCTCTCTCTCTCTCTCCTTGAGCTTAGGATGAGTTTTCTAAACCATAGATTCCATGGAGGAGAAAGGTTTAGAGAAGGTCTTATGCAAGTTTACAAGAAAATATCTAAGAGATCACAAGTCTTACCTTAAGCTTCCTCTTCTTCCTTCTTTCTAAGCTTGAAATTTTCTTAAGTTTTCTCTCTCTTCTTTCTTGTTGCTTTGGATGAAATGGAGGCAAGAGAAAGATAAAGCAATTTTTCTTCATAAAGGTCCTACTCAATTTCCTTTGAATTACTTGATTATTTCAATTCCAAAGTTACCAACTCTTTGACTTGTGTACATACAATATGGTCTTAAGTTCAATTGCACTTTAACTCATCTTTTTTCCCTCTTGCTTGACATGAGATGACTAAAGGAATGGTGGAGTAAGGCTTCATAAAATCTTACACCTTTTCTCTTATTTAATAAATGGTAGGAAATGGTTTTATGACATCACACTTGCACTTACCTATCTACTCCAAACTTGTGTCATAAGTCCACTTGGATTTGAACCAATTCCCTTCTCTTTTCCCCTCTAGCCCAAACGTCCTTAAGGGTCCTCAAGAACCAAATGGACTCTCATTCCATTTGTCTTAAGCTTCTTGTTTCATGAAATAATATCTTAAGGTATCTATCCATGTGCTCATATTCAACAAGTATTGTTTATTCCTCGTGACTTGGACTAATAACACTTGGCTTAACTTGATCCCAATAACTATTTTTCCCTCCCATTTCCTTAAGCTAGGAGAAATTAATCAAGGAAAAATAGAAATACAAATTGTTCCAACATTTTCCATAATTCCCATAATTGAATTATGCACAAGTTCCTTCCAATTTCATAAATCTTAATTTATTCCACCAAGAATATTCCAAATATACATTCTACTTTATTTTCCTTAATTAATTGAAATTAACTTCAATTAATTGAAAGATAATTAATATTGTACTAAATTGACAAAATTACGATTTTGCCATTACCTTTGTAATCTAATTTCTTTTCTTGAATTAATTTGGCCAATTCCATCTATTTTTGGACCAAATATTTTCTCTATTATTTCTTCATTTTTGGATCTTAATATTAGGCATTTTAAATTACCCAATTTAACTCCATAATTATTGTACCCATTCATTTTCATGAATATGAACATTTCTAACATTCATTAGTTCCAAATTCATGAATATTCACCATTTTATTGAATTTTAAATAATTACAATATATTTGGTGAATATAAAATTTGGGGTGTTACAAACATTCTCTTCTTCCTTTTAATCCATTTTGATCATTCCCAATAATCAAACTCAATATCTTCTTTCTTTTCTTGATTTCTCCTATATTTAATTTCCATATTCCAATTTGATATCTTCATTCTTTGCTTGACTAATCTACAAGATATTTCACATTAAACACAGTAATTAGTCAAGGTATAAAATAAATATATTATATAAACTTTTTGCTCTTAATATATGATGTCTATATTCAAAACTAATCATATCGAACACACTGCCATTGGTTTCACTGGCAAGAAGACTTTGAAATTAAAAGGGGTAACTCAAGGTAGGGAAGTCACGGTCCTTATCAATTGTGGGGCTACCCACAATTTTGTGCCCACATCACTCGTGCAAGCCCTTGACATCGCCACCCAACAAGTGTCGAAATACTTTGTTACAGTCGGTGATAGGAGGAAGATGATATCGAACTTTAAGTGCCCTGAGATTTGATTGGAAATCCAAGGTCTTAAAATCAAGCAGCCCTTTTATCCATTTGGCTTAGGCAACGTCGACATGGTCTTAGGAGTATAATGGTTGGTGCCGTTAGGAGAGACGAGGATAAATTGGAGACAGTTGTACATGAAGGTTCGGGTTTGGAAGAAGTGGGTATACCTCATAAGGGATCTTACTCTCACACAGTCACATGCTTCTTTATAATCAATTAAGAAATCGATTGCTCACAAGAAGGCCGAATTTCTTGTAGATTTTAGGGACATGGTGAGTTCCGAATTCGTGGAGCAAGGGATAGTACCCGACGAGTATTCTTCCATCGTTCGGGAAATTCCAGAAGTATGTGAACCCATTAAGGGCCTTCCACCCAGGTGGCCATAAGACCATGCAATAGTGATCAAAGAAGGGTCATAGCCAGTAAATACTCATCCGTACCGCTACAGACATGCCCACAAAGAAGAAATTGAGAGATTGGTGAAAGAAATGCTCATAGGGGGAATCATTCAACCCAGTACGAGTCCATTTTCGAGCCTGGTGCTATTTGTTGGGAAGAAGGATGGAAGCTAGAGATTTTGTGTGGATTATAGGGCTCTTAATTAGATCACCATTCCTGACAAATATCCGATTTTGGCCATTGACGAGTTGCTCGATGAGTTAGGTAGAGCAACCATATTCACTAAGCTAGACTTGAAATCCGGATATCACCAGATTTGGATAAGAAAGGGTGATGAGCACAAGATCGCTTTTCAAACCCATGATGGCTATTACGAGTTTAAGGTTATGCCCTTCTGTTTGACCAATGCTCCCTCTACTTTCCAATCTTTGATGAATGACATTTTTACAGAACATTTAAGAAAATTTATTCTTGTATTCTTTGACGATATTCTTGTGTATAGTAGAAACAAGGAAACACAAAAGAAGCACTTAAGAATGGCCTTGCAACTGCTTCGACAACACCAGCTAGTGATAAGTCCCAAGAAATGTGTATTTGGACAGAAGCAACTTGAATACCTGGGCCACATCATTTCGGAGGAAGGGATAAAGGCTAATCCGGTTAAGATTACAGCTATGGTATAGTGGCCAAAGCCCAACAATCTAAAGGCATTGGGGTGGTTTCTAGGCTTAATTAGGTACTACCGAAAGTTTGTGAAAGGATACGGTAAAATTACTACATACCACTTATGCAATTACTCAAGAAGGATGCTTTCAAGTGAGATGAAAAGGCTCAACAAGCATTTGATGATCTCAAGAAGGCTATGACTTCACTACCCGTGCTGACAATGCCCGATTTCAACCATCCTTTTAAGGTGGAAGTAGATGCATCTGGGAAGGGCACAGGGGCTGTGTTGATGTAAAAGGGTCGTCCCATTGCTTACTTCAGCCAAAAACTATCTAAAAAATACCAACAACGCTCGGTTTATGAACGGGAACTTATGGCGATTGTTATGGTTGTCAAAAAGTGGAAACATTATCTCACTAGCCAACCCTTTATCATTAAAAATGATTAAAAGGCACTCAAATTTCAGTTGGAGCATAGAGTAATTACCCTATATCAAAAGAAGTAGATCACTAAATTAATAGGTTACAAGTTCGAGATACAATACATACCCAAGAAAGAGAACCGAGCAACAAATGCCTTGTCCAGACATGATGTTGAAATAGAACTTAAGGCAGCGTCTCTATGGCAATATGAGGGGATTACCAAGCTAGAGCAAGAAGTGTTAAAAGATACTACCATCTTAAAAGAAATCATCTAGTAGCTTATCCAAGGCAAGGATGGGCCAAAAGGATATAATTTGTACAAGGGAATCTTATTTTGCGATGGCAGATTGGTGTTTCCCTAAAATTCTCCCAAAACTCAAGAACTCATTCAAGAGTTTCACGATTCACCAATTGGAGGGCATTCAAGAGAGCTGCAAACTTATAAAAGATCCTGTCGGTGGTGGTTCAGTGGCATGGCATGAGAAAGGACATATAGGAATATGTGGCTAGGTGTGAAATTTGTCAAAAAAATAAGTATAAGGCCCTCAATCCAATTGGATTACTATAACCCCTTCCAATTCCTTAGGCTACCTAGAACGACATTAGTATGGATTTTGTTGGGGGTGTAATATCATGAATTTTGGGATTAGCGGCTTGAGAATAAGCCTGAATCAGGTGGACTGCTAGCCCCTAGTTATGAATTCAGATCATTGGAACAACTCACAAAGTTACAATTTTGCTGCCAGTGTGTTTTCCTGCATGGAAGTGAGATTGTCATGTGTTTTTGGATAATCAATTGATGTCCAATAAATGTAAAATTTTTCAAAATAAAAGTAGACTTATCAAGCTTTAATTTGATAGGTCATATAAGTCATTTGGAGCTGTACACAAAGAGTATGAATTTTTGAAGTTAGCCCAGTGAAACTGGCAAGTTTCTGTGACTGCATCTAAAAATGGAAATTTTGGGAATTATAAGCTTATAGTTGGCAAAGGCCATATTTTTTCTTAAAATAGACTTAATAAGGGTCACATAGCCTTTAGAACCACTACAATTGGATATTTATAAATAAAAATATGAATTTTCAAAGTTTGATAAAAATTCTGTCAGTTTTTAATCTTTGTGCGAAATTGAAAAGTTAAAGTAAAAAATGGTAGGCAATTGAAGAGATAAAATTGTGATAATTCAAGAAGCCAACTTGGTCAATTGGAGAGCCTTCATGTCATCATTCATGTGCAAGAAGCAAAGGGAAATAAATGGTTAAATTCCAATTGCCAAGTTGAAGTAAGTAACTCAAGCAAAAAAGCTAAAGTTTGGAAAATAAAAAATTGTAGGTAAAATATAATATTTGTGGAGGTAAATGTGATAATTGAAGACATATTGTTACTCCCTCCCAACATTCATTTTTGGCCAAGTAAAAGGCCAAGGGAAAAGATGAAGATAATTAAAACAATTAGCATGTGTTAAATTGCCATAAAATATTAGAAAGAAAGGAGGTGGAGGATATTTGTTTTACAAGGCTTTTCTCTTTCCATAAGCCCTCATTTTCATCCAACACCAAGGGAAATAGAGAGAGAGAGAGAGAGAGAGAGAGAACTTAAGAGCAAGAGAAGAAGATGAGGATCAAGAGGCAAAATCTAAGGTAAGAGGCTTGATTTTAAGTGCTTATGCCTTCTAAATCACTTGGGAACCTCTCCTAATCTCTTCTTCATCTTGAAATATAAATCATGTTTCCATGTTCAGCAAGCAAAATCAAGAGGGAAGAGAGAGAAGGCAGTGGCATCCTAGAGAGAGAAAGTGATCAATCAAGAGGCAATCTCCAAAACTTTGTTCCTCTTGTGTTATACGATGTTGTTGTGGTTGTTGTTGTTGGATTTGGTTTGGTTTTGTGTAAATGGATAATGAAACCCTAAGATGTTATGCTACCAAAATTGCTCCAAATCATGTTTATTAAGTGTTTAAGTAGTTAATCTTGTGATTATAAGTGAAAAGGAAGTGATTAATCAAAAGAAATTAAGAAAACACAATTTCTCTTATAAGGTTCTTATTTTTGGCCAGAGGCGGAATAAGGGGATGGAGTTGGAATTTTGTAATTTTGATAATTCCATTGGATTTAGAAGGAAAAATTATGTAGGAATATATGTGTTCATGATTTTTAGATGTTGGTATGCAAATCTAGAAATTTTTTAAATTGAAAGGAAATGCTGTTTGATTTGCTTCACTTGAGGCAGTGTTATTGTGCAATGAAATTCGTTAGTCAAACCTAGTCCAAAAATTATGAAATTTGATAGGATTAAAGTAGAAATCTAGAGCTTTAATTTGATAGGTAGTGCATGATTTTTGGACAAGTACATTAAAAGATATGATTTTTCAAAGTGGAGCCCTATTTCTAGAAGGAAATCTGAAATAGGGGAGGTTTGACGAATTTCTGGGAATAATATGATTGTAATGGTCAGACTTAGGCATTTTTCCATAACAGTACGTTTGAATAGCTTTATATAGGCTTTGCAATTAGTCAATTTTAAATTTCCTAGAATTAATTATGATTTTTCAAAGTCGACTGAAAATCTGTCAGTTTTCTGAAAAACAGTAAATGCACTATGCAAAGTTGTACTATGCAGAAATTGTTGAAACGTTGAAACTATGATAGGTAACCAACAAAATGTGATTAAAGGTAGTAATAATTCAAGTAATAACCAGTTACTTATAAGTCTAATTTTATAGGAATTTGCAATAGCCCGAGTCGGATCAAAGATATTGAATAGACAAGTAGAGAAGGAAAGGGTAATTCCAAGTAGTAACTCTTTTCTTTCATGCACTGTGTGATTTTTGTATGTTTGTGTATGCCATCTTCTGTCACATGAGCACAGTGTCTTGGACACACATATTAGCTTAGTTGTGGTCTGGGACCCAACAGAGGCGCAGAGTTAAGCCAGGATTGCAAACAGTCGTTTGGTCTTGGACAATGTGCACACAGCATTCTATCATTGTTCATGACATGATGCATGACATATTTATTTTCACATCATATATGTATGATTGTATGTTACAACTAAGAGTCTTTGAATCTCACCCTTTCCATAAATGTAAAAAGTTTTCAGCAGCAAACAACGGCTGAGATAAGAATCATAATTATCGGCAATAGAAGGTTTTGGATGAGTATAAGAGGAGATATTAGATATCTGAAGACCTTTTATTGTTTTAAGGTTTGTAATTATTATGTACGAATTCCTGTGGGGAACTCCTATAATATAATCAAGTAATATTATTTCAATAATATCAATATATTTTTGTTATTTTTGTGTGTACACTGAACTACACAATTTATACCCTGATTAATTTCGATAATAAATAGTATGTAAGATGGGATCTTAAAGAGGGCTTCCCAGGAGCAACCGATTCAACATAGTGATGGTTGTGGTTGATCGACTCTCAAAATATGCACACTTCATTCCCCTATCTTACCCTTTTGATGTCAAAACAATTGCTGAAATTTTCATAAAAGAAGTTGTCAAGATACATGGGTTTCCGAGCAGTATATTTTCAGATCGAGATTGTGTATTTATCAGTTTGTTTTGGAAAGAATTATTCACGATGGCTAGAAGTAACTTGAAGTTTAGCTCATCCTACCATCCAAAGATGGATGACTAGATAGAGGTAGTTAATCGGAGCCTCAATACATACCTTAAATGCTTTGTTGGTACCACCCCCAAGAGATGGTCTAAAATGCTACCATGGGCGGAGTATTGATATAGTACCACAGTGCCATTGGGATGACGCCTTTCAAGGCCCTCTGTGGAAGAGATCCCTCAACACTTCTAAAATGGAAGGACCAGCCTTCTCGTGTGCAAGAAGTGGATCGACATATACAGGAAAGGAACCTAATTCTCGAAGAGCTCAAGACACAATTAGAAAGGGTGCAAGCTCGGATGAAGTCCCAGGCTGATAAGCACCGAAGAGAGCTTGAGTTTGAGGAAGGAGATGCTGTTTATCTCAAACTTAAGCCATATCGGTTCAGGTCACTAGCTAAGAGGCTAAATGAAAAACTATCTCCTAGACATTATGGACCCTATATGATATCAGAGAAAACAGGGAAAGTGGCATACAGGCTGGAACTGCCCATCACAGCACGGATCCATAACGTTTTTCACATTTCCCAACTCAAAAAGGCTTTGAAGCCATCGTTGACAGCCTAACCTCTTCCAGTAGGCCTTACAGATGACATGGAGCTCCAGGTGGAGCCTAAAGCAGTCAAAGATGTACGCAGGGTTGACCAAGGAGTTGTGGAGCTCTTGATTAAGTGGGAAAATCTACCTGAATTAGAGAACACATGGGAAGATCTGACGACCATGCAAGATCCTTTCCCAAATTTCCACGTTCAGGATAAGGTGCATCTTGCAGATGGGGGAAATGATGGGCCTGTTAGCAAGGCCAAGTTTTAGGGGGTGAACATATACCAGGAAGGCTAGGGAAACGGTGCCAAGCCCAATACAGACTCAGATTGAGAACAACCAGGGAAGAAGGGGCATAATAGGAACACACTCAGCCACAATTCTATGATAGTTACGGAGTATTGGGGTGCGTGAAATAGAGAAGAGAAGGACCATTGTGAGGGGAGGAATATTGTCTTGTGAGCGGAGAGGTCCTGTCCTGGTCTCTCGAATATTGGGAGTGTTTCTAGTTTCATCTTTCTATTCTCACCTTTGTTGCCTGTTTTACTGTTTTATTCATCATTAAGCTTGAGTGAGACACTTAGGGAGTGAGACACAAAGGGCAGTGATTGATTAGTTATTGTATTCTCTACATTTCCCCCACTTAATAGAGAATACTCGGCAATATTATCTTCTTTCTGGTCCTAAATTCTTGCAGGTCTATCAATCTCACCCCTTACAATTTGCATTGGTTAAATAAAACCATTGAGTTTCAAGTGACTAAGCAAGTTCTAATATCTTTTTCTATTGACAAGTTCTTAAATCACTATGTGATATGATTCCAACAGAAAAGGATATAAAAACTTGCTTAGTCACCTAAAAGTCCCTGGATTTATTCAAGCATTGCAAGGGGTAAGCGGTGGGATGCTCAATGATAGGTAAATCCAACCTTTCCATTAGCAAGCTATTGGAAATATTGGCACAAATTCCACCATCAATTACCATACCACAAATATTTATTGTTGATACAACGCTCGTTTTCACTATGTATAACCTTAGATCTTCCAAGTAAATTCTAGAACAAAAGCTGCAAAATATGAAATTTGATCAGCTAAAACTCTAGAAAAACTAATTTCTAGATCATTAACTATATAAATGCTCCACAAAGAGTTAATCATACTTTTACAAACTAACTGTATTCTATCAAGAATACAAAAATAAGTAAATACTTGTCAAAGAAAAACTTCTTTATGACTTCATTATGTCGTCCTAGCTAAAGTGCCATCTTTAAGTAGACAAACTTCATAATCCTAATATGCATTTAAATATTATAAAATATAAATGATAACATGTCATCTACTTAAATTAAATCAAGAATAATAATAGTAAGATACAAAATAATATCCTTGAGATTTCTATTTGGCGCTCATATATTTAAAATAATATCCAAAAAAGATAAACTACTAATAAATTCAAAAGGTCCTCAAGATGATTCAAAACATATAAAAGATAAATCAAATCTTCCTAATAATCTACTAAAAACTCTTTTTAAATAATAAAACTACATAGAAAATAAAAATAAAATGTCTTAATTGGAAGCCCCCTTGAATAAAAATTTGTCTTCTTCTGTATGCGCCTCTTAAAAATTAGTTGTCACGCAAGATACGTTGACACAATTGAATTGATAGAATTTCCCCGGATTCCTATCACTTTTCCTTAGCTCCTTTCCATTTTATATTTTAATTGTACTAATACTAAATCATTAGTAAGACAGAAGGGATATATGTTTATAAGGTGTCATAATAATATTGCGTTTTGTCTGGTGATTTAGCAAATGCAAAAGAAAAGCTAAATATTGCTTTCTTTTCATGCATATTTGTATTGGCAATAACATCTCATCTAAACAGATCACAAACCAATTGTATTTAGCAACGAGGTGACAATGATGCAAATAAGACACGCCATATTGCTATATCGATTTATATTGATTTTGAAGGCAGCTTTATTTGATTATTAGATTCAACTATCAACTATAGCATGCTTACATTCATGTTTGAGGTTTTTAAAACTTTGATTTCGGTAAAAACAAATACCAACTTGTTTTCATTTCATCCTGAAATCAAGCACAATTGTACTGCAAACTGGCGAAAACAACACGCCTCACTTCCCACTCGTGATGCACACATGTGATGAACTGAACCACTCCAAAAAAAAATAAACATGCATATTATAACAAACTTGAGATGGTTCTTTTGGAAGACTGCAAATTGATTTTTACGAAATCTTACAAGAAAATTGCAATATACATTAAATCAGTATTATATAGAAAAGTTCCACTACTAACTTCCCACCAACACTTTTAGGCACATATTAAGAAAATCGACAGTATAAAATTTAGAACTGGCACGTTAATTCTTAGAAATTAGAATCGAATAATCCAAAAGAATGGCCAGTCACATGTGAATCAGATTCTCTAATAAAAGATTAAAATTATATTTTCGGGGGTCACTGACTCGGTGATTGTGGCACTAGCTCGCTAATTCGTGCGCAGATAACCGCACAAACACATGCCAACAACCTATTAGTGATTGCCACTTGTCCGGCGTAACAGTACAGGACTCCAATAAGAATAGACACCCACAGAAAACAACAGAAAGAAAGAAATAGAAGAAGAAGAATTAAAGCTAATGCATCTTGGAGAATTCATCACTATCCTAAACTACACCAGCAATGCCACAATGTCTTAACGGATATTACACAACAAAACGGAGATACTGCTGTCATGTGATACAAATATAATATAAAAGGATCCAGAAAGAAAAATGCGACTTGTACACAAACTCAACAAAAGGCTACTTTTCTGACAAACTTGCAGTCTCAATGCCATTGTCAAAATAAAAAACAGTCCTTGGAAGTCAACCTGATCAGGGTATGGACGGCAATCCACAAAATAATTACATGATGGTGCAGCGCTTCCTTTCTTCAGTTGGCTGTGAGTTTCCTTGCTGGAACCTATGTGACTCAGATGGGTTGTATGTAAATTCCGTAGTATCAAGCCCATACTGGTTAATAACAGGATTAGAGTCAGATGTAGAAACATCACAAGCAAAAACCAACTAAAAGAAAAATACTTGGATGCACAATTAATGAAAATCTAAACATCCTGTGGAAAAATCACATCTTAATCCCCCCTTGAATTACCAAGTCATGAAAGCATCTCTTTAGAGTTAAGACAGACAGCTTAAACATTCCCATGAGGATAGTCTATAAACGAAAAAGATTAAAGTGGAATACAGAGAAAGCTATTGCACCTTTTCCCTCATCCTAGTGCTCCATGCATCAGTCCTGCTAGGACGCTGGTCAATTGCACTGGGAACTGGTGCACTTGTCGCTGGACCTGCTGCTCTGCTCACAAGTGGCTGCCGCATTGGGTTCCTTGGATTAATGAACTCCTCGTCACTGTCGTAATCTGCTGGCCTGTTTGCAGCCCTAACAACAAGGGCTAACAAGAAAAGAAGGGCCTGCAATTACAAAATAGTTTTTGTCAAAGCATGTGATAAAAATTTCACCTGACACAAAATCTTAAACGGACAGAGAAATGCACTCATCAAAGCCACAAACACACAATTCCACAACATACAAATAGTTTTTGCAAATTATGCGATAAAAATTTCACCAATTACAGATCTTCAACAGACAAAGAACGCTCATCACACAAACATACACAACTTCAGAATTAAACTTGAAATTAGTTATGCCACATTAGACCAACAGATACGTTCAGTGATCAGAAGAAAAATTCCAGTAATAAGTTTGTAAATTTGAAAGTGGTAAGCAAAGCTAAAATAATAGTCCTATTTAGCCTGCTTCTACTATTTATTCTCTCTTCCAGCTTTTTTATTTCCTCCATAACAACAAGTCAATCAAAAACCAAAATTCATTTTCTCTGTCCAAACGTAAGGTCCCTGAGAAATGATGTCACTACAAGTGACAAGTTTACCCTTGTTAATCAAGTTAAAAAAAATTTTGCCACTGGTCCAGAGACCATGCTTAAATGCAAGAAATAGCAACCTCATCAATATAAAATATGGAAACTTTGATATCAAATATAAAAATTCCAACAATCCTCACAATTTACATGTCATGAATAGTATGATTTTTATTTCCCAAACTTTGTGCAACATACGGAACCCACATCTATTTACCAAAACATTATAGGCATAAAGTTGGCAGTTATCAGTTCATTTTGCTCATCCCCTGGTAATTTTAGATTTCCATCAAGCACAAAAAAAAAACAAAACAAGGCATCGTTGAGTTCTTCATCACAAGTTCAAACATTCTCAATCTGTCATCAAAGTAATCCAGAATGTGAAAATATCAATTCTTATTCTTAACATCCTTTGCAACAATGATAATTGGGGCAGTAAATCTGTTTGCTTCTCCTCAGTGGGTGCATGAGTGAACGCAGAAAAAGACATGCAATCCCACAAAACAGAGGTCCTTTCTTCCATATGCCAATCATACCACTTTTTACTTACCTCAAAGATTACAATTCCAAGGGCAACCCATTTCACAATATTCCAGTTCTCTTTCAGGAATTTATATATCATTTCAAAATATCCAGTTTTGTCAGCTGGAATTTCCTGAAAGCAACACAACAATAAGGTGACAATCATATCATCTTAAATTTCAGATCATAAATGATAAAGCACATCTTACTTTTTTCCAGCTTTTATCAAAGTATAAAAAGGCAGCACAACCAAGCTCCACCAGGATCAGCACTACCACCAAAATTGAATACTTTGTTGAATTAAGGAATCTCATTATAATACTTATGAGATATATACAGGCATGAGCACATACACACCAAAGGAAAGAAAGCAAAATGGAAACAGAACTTTTCTATTCCATCCATATATATGTATATATAGGCAGAATAGCTGGCAAAATATATACATATATGTAGGCAGAATAATATCTAACTATCAAATACTTCTGGCCATAGCATAATTGTAGAAACATTCTACAAGGATACAAAACAGAGGCAGCATCGATTCCTTATCGCAATCCCAATACAACCAAAACAAGAAATGACAAAGAGAATAACTCCAATGGCAATGAATAAGTAAATAAACCTGCAAAAAAGGAATTACAGAATTAGTTACATACATGCTAAAACGGCATTGGCTGAACTTCACCAACTTCATCTCATAAAGCTATCAGAATTTGGTAAGTATTCGGCAAAATTTTATTGCAATGAGTGAAACAAAATGCAAACAGAAGCAGCAAAATATGGAAGTTGATGACATCAATATAGAAGTCCAGTCAAGAATAAAATTAAAAAGAAAAAAGAAAAGGATCAGGCGACACAGGTCCCTCATGTTGCACATGAATGGCCTGACATTAGTTGTTCAGAAACCAACATGAGGAAGAAATAACAGTTAGTTGAAATTTTCTTAATACTTAGCAAGTTAGCATATTATAAAATGCACACAGAAAATTAGTTGAAGTTAGTTTTCTACAGAACTGGAAAGAAGAACCATTAGACATTAGTGCACCAATTTCAACAAACAATAAACCGTAATCAGTCCTATCTTAACTTTTGAAGCTTCAATTATTGCATACCTCAATCAATTAATCACACAGTAAAAGTTCACATTGTGACTGTAACCTGAACTCGTCCAACTAGGACAGGGCAGACATTATCCAACATACAGACCATGTCCCAAAAGCTAATTGAAGATTCCGATTGCAAAAACTTATGTACAACCGGCATGGAGTCTCCATTGCAATTAACCAAAAGGTGTTTTAAAGGAAGTTGGGACCAGTGCTCCTCAATAAACTATGATTTACTTTCTATGGTCATGGCTTGCAAATATAGGAGAAAATTGACCCACAATAAATAAATTAGAAATTTCAACTTCATAAAATTGTTTTACTGGATATGACGGCTAAAATTAATGCAACAAAAATTGTTCAAAACATTAACTCTGTCAAGTTTACTGTAGTTTACAAGAAGGAATAATACTCCTTTACTAAGCCTTGTAAAAAGCCAGGAAAAAGAGCAGCATTCATACCAAGCCTTGGGCAAGCTGATACTATATGATAGTGACACAGCCGTAAGGATGGGTCGGCCAAATTGAATAACAGTTTGATCATAACTGGAAGGAGAAACAGAAGTTTCATCTGAAGCTCTTTCATATTCAACCAATAGATAAATTCCGTAGCCCACCATGGCCAGACCAGCAAGGGTCATTAGTAAGTTCAGAAGCTTCAAAAGGCACGCCCAGAAGCCCCTACACGCCATCCTCTACGACTTTTTGTACTTCAATTTAATAAGTCGATTACAATTCAAACTGGAGGCCAATGTTCGAAATGTCTCCAATATTTTCTGCAGAAACCGGCAAGTTCTTAAAACTGATCGATCACTGAAACAACGAGTCCCATTACTAGAATTGAAAGGTAACAGATACGCTAAATTATGCTTCTTGCGCCTTCCCAAAATGACAGATAGGAATAGTAACTTCGTCATCGAATTTACGTGTTAACCTTTTAGTCTCAGGAATCTCAAAGGAAAATATTTCGAGCATATCTAAAAGAAAATAAATGGAAATCCTTAATCTTATTTTGTCTTAATAATTTTAAGAGAATCCGAAAGGATGGGAAAGACATCCAAAATTTAAAGAGATTAACAATTCAGCAAATTGTCCATAGATATCTCTCTCCCATAACCTCCGCCGGCCAAAAAAGAAAAAGAAATATGGCCTAATGCAGTAGACCAGAATTTTCAACTAACTCCGTCTCAGAAAATGCTTCAGAAAATTGAGATGATTAATTCAAGTAACATAGATAGATCAACAGACCAGTAGAAAGTAAATTTCTGAGGGAAACACACCTAAGTTTTCAAAGCATGAAACAAAATTGAAGGCGTCAACGAGAGCTTGGACATAGATAGAAGCAATAAGAACTTACAAGAACGATCGATGATTTCCAACGATACCGAATACGACTTGCGAGGTTCCTTGCTTCCCTCTTGAGAGAAATCACACTATCCCAGACGAGTGAGGGGGAAAAGGCGAAATAATGAGACTCGCTTGCGTCTTCAGTTTCGAGACCCCAGGGTCAATTACGTAAATTCAAAAGCGATGGGTAAATACCTCGGCTCTTAATGGGCCAACGGGATGATGACACTGTTTGAGTTTTGATCTGGTATATTCCAAATAAACTCACGTAGGTTAGGTTAAATTCCATTCCGTTCCGTTCCTTCCTTCTTTTTTTTTTCAAAGAAAAACAGTTGAAACTTTTTTTTTTTTTTTTTGCCAATATGAAACTAATCTAGGGGCATGGATATTATAAACTACTGCAATATTTTTAAAAAAACAATTACAGGCGAAAAGGAAATGCTGTTACTGGAGGGACGGTGGTGGGACCGTCCGATCGGGATTAGGAAAAAATTAGGAAAGGGATATGATGGGTGGGTCCAACATCATCATATTTTGGCGGGAAAATGTGCCACGTTCGCCTTTGATGGAGGCCTATTTATTATTTATAACGAACCTTCAACGATAACAATTACAGCTACCGGTCGGTCCAAGACAATGCACAGCAGATTAGTTGCGAACGTGCTCCTGCCAGCTCAGGGGAGCAGAATTATTTTTGTCACAATTGTTTGGGCCTTAAAACAGAATTTGGGCCTCATATAAGAAACTCCAAAAAAAAAAAGTGGCCTTCAGGGGCAAATACTTCTTTATTTTTTATTTTGGCCAAAATAAAAAGTGAAATGACCCAAGATTTGATCATCATATAAGAATTCCTTCAGGGGCTTTGAATATTGAACTTCCACGATGAGTTAAGAGCTGCGGATTCAGGTGGTAAATAGACTACCCATCATCAGTGGGTTGAGTGGTGAGGGGGTTGGACTTTGTGCCTAATTATCCGTTTTGATATGGGTTTGATTTTTGGGAGTGGCACAAAGTGTCTCCACCGCGGAGCTTGGGGAGTCATTCTAGCTTCTGGGTGCCTAGGTAAACGTCTAAGGGTAATTGACGGCTCGTCCTGCCCAACATTGGTATGACCTAGGAGGAAGGGAGATTTCGCTCTGCCCTTGGATTGTGGGTGAGCCCAACCCCTTTCCTAAAAATTTAGTATAAAAAAAAGGTGGTAAATAGACTCACTTTTATGAGATGAAAGGAGAACACAAGTTCGAATATCAAAAAATACATTTATTGAGAGAGGCAAAAACTTTTACCCCTTCAACCCCAAAAAAGTTAGTCTCCCTTGATCAAATTTAAAAAAAAGGAAAAAAAACCATGAACTTTCATATGTTAACCATTAATCCCTGCTGTTAAAAAACTAATAAATCTGAAGGGTAATTTTGCTATTTTATAAATATCAATCCCTAATTCCTCCTTGATCAATATAATCATCTCCCTCCCTTGGACCTGAAATGCAGATCATCCACCAGTACCTTCAAAATGTTAGCTTTATACATCCTATCTCTGTCACCTTCCATCATTCTGGTTTGAGCACGACTCACCAGACATAAGAGTGAAGTAGTTTTTGTGTTTCAAGTGCTGAAACAAAGCAACAAAAAAAAAAAAAAAAATAGAGAGACATCCCAGGGATATTGGTGAAAGGGGAATTAGGGATTGACATTGATAGAATGTCAAAAATCAAAATTATTCTTTAGACAAAACTATGTGTTTCATCAATGAGATATTACAAATTTCTTGAAATTTGTCAAGTCATCAGACTAATATGGCATGACACATATTCCATTAGATTTAACAATTTTTTTATCAGTAACGAGTTATTGGTTAAAATATGAAAATTCATGGTATTGGTTTTAAACCAGTGTTTTAAAACCTGGATCGGACCGGGCAGTCCTGCCCGGGAACCGGCAAACAGGTCTAGTCTAATTCAGCAATTTTTTATTTTTTTAAAAAAATCGATTTTTAAAATTTTTTTCTTTAGAATTTTATATTAATAAGCCTAAAATCTTCAATTTCTCACCGGTTTGATCCCGGGTTAGCTTTAGTTTGACTCCGATCTAACCCACTGACTTTTGGCCCAGTACCCCAAACAGTTCAGTGGCCGGTCCAGATTTCAAAACCTTATTTTAAACTTTTAAAGATAAAAATGTTATATGTTACTAACATAAAATTAAGGAGTTATTTGTATTTTAATAAAAAAAAAAAGCTTACATCAATGATAACTTTCGTTATCATATTATGGAATGTTTTACTTCAAAATAGGTTTTTGGAAAACCATGAAACTGTGGTTTCATAAATTCTGTTTCGCAAATCGAGACAAAATTCTTCTTACATACTTACTTTGTAAATCATAAATGTTATTCTCCAAAAGCTAACCCGTAATACTGTATTCCTTGCTGTTGAACTTATCATTAAAGCTATTATATTCCTTGCATCTCATCCAAAAATATAAACACCCATAACCCACATCTTTGACATTGATAAGACAAACAATACAATCTTAAAACTCTTCTTAGAAATGATGTACTCAATTCCTTTATCTTCGAGTGAATCATTCTCTCCTTAAAACATTCCTCTTATTTTTAAAGTTGATACCCTTTTTATTTTTCTTAAAATAATCCCGCTGATATTATCTAAACTGTAATAATGCGTCTATTCGGATCTAATACCTGTATTTGTTATTTATATAAATAACAAATTAGCAATCCAAACATAACTAGACTCAACTATATAATTTAAAATTTTAAAGATAAGAAAGTGATTGAATCTTTATTATTTCTTATTTCAAAGAAGTTAAACAAAGAAGCTAGCCTATTAAACAGGGTTAAAGAGTGAAAGCAACAGATGTTAGGTGGTTTTAACGGGTATGTCATTTTTGCTTCGATTTTTAAAACTGATGAGTATTTTGTACTTAAGAAAGAGATTGAATATAAGTTCATAAATATTTTTACATCTTAATTTTACTAAATATGTAAACATTTCTATACAACTGCTTCTCATCAAGCCTCCGCAAGAAATTCAGTATTGATATAAACGGAAAAGCATCTTTTCATCTAGCACTAAGCAAAATCAATTACTAAGAACAAGTCTAGCATTCACCGTTGAGATAGACTCATTTATTTATTCACAAAGAAAGCCACCCATAGCAACATTATGGTTTCCATTGTTATTAAAAATTTGCAACAGACCCCACCAACCCAACAACTCCAGAAAAAAAGGATCCATCACAACGATCAGAACAGACTTTATGCCCCAAAAAAGTTGGGTATTGACAACCCACAAACCCGACCAGAGCATCATCAAGAGTTTGATGCAACAGCATCATCCTATCTACAAATCTCTCTCTTTACAGCCAGAAAAAGTTAGCGCAAAAGTATCATCATCATTTATTACATGGCCATTACTCACCGAACCATGTCGCCTATTGGCTGTCCTGCACTTGCACCAAATCGTGGCATGGAGGATAGCATCAATGAGTGGTCGGTGGCGTGTAAATAGTCCAACAACTTCCAACAAATCTGCTAGTTGAATTCTGACAGATTTTCAAGGGTGAAAAGAACAAGAGAGAAACCTAATCTTTATTGCTGATAGGTACGTGTTGTTTCAATGTAATTCTTCATAAATCATGCTTTAATTTAATCCCTCAATCATTCCAATGCTTTGCGTTCTCTTATTTTTATCTAAAAATTTATGTCAGACCAACAAGTATGGTCGGCTTGAACATTAACAGGTGATTTGGTACTGTTGACTTCAAATAAGCAATCTGTTTAGGTTTGACATGTTTGGGTAGAGAAAAACTGGATGATGACATTGAAAACACGGTGATGATTTGAGAGATTAGTTTAGAAGATATGACCTATGAATGGCAAAATAGAAGTGTACCTCTTCGTGGACAACCAAACTAAAGTTTCCTCAAAAAGTAAATTATTTCAGAGTGTTGATCTGATTGGCATGTAACAGAAAGTTGCTATGTAGTTGATCACAAGGGCACTGGCTGATCTCCCAGAGGAGGTCACTGGAGTTTGGGTTCCGCTTCCGGTTCTGGTTTAGCATGCCTCGAGCAAGGAGGGATGGTGGAAATGCCTTGCCTAGAGAGCTCTGACAACACACAATCAACGGAAGGAGGTTTGAGGCCTAAAGGCAGTGGTAGCCATGGCTTGCTTATTGCCTCCTTCACTGCCTTGTCCACAACATCTTCTGCCTGCATGTATGCACCAAAAAATTGTTAGGAATATTTTGAGTTCAAATCCTCAATAGTAAATAATTTACTGCATGCAGTGTCGAGTTAGAGAGAAAAATTTGAATGTGTTTAACATCAAAGATTAGGCATATTCTATGCAAGCTTTAGTTAAAACTCTAACATCATACGCTACAAGAAGAACCTATTGCCTAGGTAACCTGCTTTCTGTTACAAATTTTTAGTTTATAAACATTTGATCTGTATAAGCTATACGCTAACATGATTTTAGGATGTGACTTCCTAGCTCTTACTATCTCTAAGATCTAGCAGTAAGAAGTTAAAAGGAAAGTGTTGCATTACTGGATGATATTCACAGGAATTCTGTAACTTGCTTGCACTATAATTAACAGAATTAGCATTGTGCCATCCAGGTATATTCTGCAGTTTGATGAAAAAACAATATATAAATATTAATAATTATAATGATCGTGAAAAAAATTACTCAGTAACAAGCAATTAACACACAGTATAACACCCCAGATCTTCACTTTATTAACACTTACTTGAGAGTACGAAATACAAGGACTTTGAGAAGCTGGCAACACTGGGCAACCCCATGCATCTGCATGAATCTGGAACATCAAGAAATTTTCACACATTAAACTGCATTCAAAACTGTGTTAAGACTATGCATCAACATTGCTGAAATAAAGGGAAAAATTATGTTCTGCTTCGGTTCAAAGGCTAAAGAGAATAATCACCCTATGATAAGGCTTCCAGTGCCAATTTTCAGTAGGATGCCACAGTGGATAACCAGGCAGACCCCAAGCATGCATACCGGCTGTTTGATTGCCAGATTGTCCCCAGATAGGATACACGGGAGCTGGTGCTGGGGTGCAGTCAGAATAATATGGAGGGAAAGACATAACGGGCCTTTGTACCCATCTTCGATCTTCCTTCGGCAAGATTTGCCTCCTATGCATTCTATATTTCTGTATGACAAACTGTTAATGCTTCATGCTTATCTAAGAGGATACATGTATATGGCATTTTAAAACAACTGGATCAAATATTAAAATAATCATCCTACTACCAGTGTTGAAAAAGAAACCTATAAGGCTATAACCAGCAAGCTAAATGAAGACCTGAAGATGACTTGCCACATTATGCCTTGTCAAGCCTTCCACATTCATTAATTCCAGTATCCGAGAAGGAATTGCTTGATCAACCCCTAATTGTTCCACTGCCTTCACAAACTTCTTGTGCAGCTGAGGGGTCCAGTCTACCTGAAACCAAAGCCAATGTATTAAACTGTATGCAGACAATCAAAACCAGCAGATAGTGAAACAAAATTTCAACAAATGGATAGTCTTATATGCAAAAGAAAATAAAAGGTAAAAGCAACAAACATAAACAATATATGCCTATTCAGAATTATTTTCTTGCCAAACATTTCTACAACAGTGGTCAAGGTTTGACGATTCTATTGTAAAATTTCTTTATCACTTCATGAACATGGGCATATGATGGATTTCGTATGCCAAAATATTGGGATATATCCTGCTATGTGTGTCATATCACTAACATTGAATGCATAAGCGAATTTGCTAAGGATATTTTTGCAGGTAAATCAGTGTTCATGAGATTTTTGCAACTGGAGGAAAAAGGACTGTTTAGGAAACATCATAAGAACAAAGAGTCACATAGCAACTTAATTCACCTTCTTCTTGGTTTTGATTTGACGGGAATCACCATGAACACCTGCTTTATTTGGAGATACAGTATCACCTTCAGTGTTGCTGAGAACACCATCATGTACAGGTTGAGAAACAACTTTCTCACTCTTGGAATCATTTGCAAGGTTCTCGTCCTCCATGTTCAGAGCCTTTTCAGGTTTTACTGGTTTACAATTACCTTCAGAATTCAAAACCCCACATGTACTTTCGACAAATTTAGATTCCTCATCATGGTCCTCACTTTCCTTTTCTGTTGAACAATTAGTTTTTTCTTGGCAATCTCCATGGTCCATTAACCTTGCTCCATGTTTTAATTGTGGAGTTGAAGGAGCTGGATACTTGTCACTTCCTGCAGACTGCTCATGTTCATCATCACTGAACCTAGACTCCTCCAAGTTTACACTTTCATGTTCTGCCCCATCTGTTTGAAGCTGCAACACCACAGATTCTTTGACAGGTTCTAGTGATTTGGGAAGAACACTTGTCCCAGTGTTGAATGCCTGCTCAATTTAACCACATTTAACAACTTTTATGCTCATAACATGGTAATAGTAAATGCCAAGTGCCAACAGAATCTGCTTCTACTTAACAAACCTTATGAACAACATGCTGCCAGATATTCCTGAGTTTTTCCTCAGAAAGTGGTTTACTTAGGAACTCAACTGCACCAAGCTTTAAAAAGAAAATGTATTAGCCAGTCAAATTTTTCATTATAAGGGACTAGAAATATGAAGTAATATTAAGATAAGGTGAAATAAATAAATTGAAGAATATTAATAATCAGATGTCAAGCCGCAAATTATTAGGGCAGCTAAGCCAAAATCTTACCGCTACACACTTCATCATGGTGCTTAAGCAGTGATTGTTTGAAGCCACTGCATCAAATAGCAAGTATCACTTGTTAAAAGATTTTTGACAAGAGAGCGTTTAAAGTAAGCTTTCATCATATTACCCTAGAGAATATGACTAGATCAGGAAAAAAAACTAAGATTTTGCATTATGAAAGGACATTATGAAAAAGGACTAACTATTTCTTTTTCAAGTTCAACATACATGCAAGAAGCAAAACTTGCAGAACTACATTTCTTTTGAACTTACTGATGATAGGCAAGTCTTTAGCATGCTCAAGAATTTTGAAACTTCCCAGGCTGCTGGTACTAACCTGCAGTTGCTAATGCAATTAAAAGGATGCATATGGTGACAAATCTTATCAAGCCTGTATAATATTGATCTACAGAAAAGGATAAAGTGAGGGCCTTAATTATGCCAATAATTGCCGTGATTTTGTTGGGGTGAAATATATCATATGATAGAAACAGCATTTTGGGGTGAAATATATGATAGAAACAGCATTCTACAGATTTCACTATAAAATGACCCTATGCATTGGGGTTGCAGTCCAATGTTCGGCAGCATATAAGTATAGTCAACAACAACAACAATAAAAGCCATTCTTCCTCAGAAACATCCAAAACCTTTTCATTTGAACATGCTACAAAACATCCACTTTATCATTTCCTGTTCAAATATTGCAACTACTACCTAGCAGTTCAACATTTAATGAGATTTCATTACCTCAACTATGGCAACATGGAAGCCTTCAGGTTTGCTCGAGATTGCTGAAAAGGCTTCATTCTCATCAAAGAATGTAGAAACTGTAAAGATATTCTGAGGCTTATTAAGGGAACCAACAGAATGGACAAGCATGTACAGGAAACAAGTATTGAAGGACTGAGTGAATGGAAGGCAAGATTGATTTGAATTTCCCACTCATTCAAAACTTTAATTACGTTGTTTTCTAAAAATTTTAATTTTCATATAGTTTAACTTCTTGGAATACATGCTTGTTTTCAGTAGCCAACTATTCATATTGGCAAATATTGAAAAGGCCCCGGGTATATTAAAAAATAGCATAAATTTAGCAACTCACAAATCAGATAATTGGCAATTACTTTATCTTCACCGTCTTCATAATTTGGACCACAGATTTTTAGAAGCACTTGTAAGCATGTAGTTCAAATGCAAATAAAAGTTACCAGTTACATGAGCAATAAGAGAAATGCCATATATTCTTAGTAACATTCAGCAACGGACAAGGTCAGCACAGGGCTGTTCTTTAAATTTATCAAATTCCATCATAACTAAATTCCGAGACCCCAAATTTCCAAAGAACCTTTTGGGGACACTCACTAAATCATTGATGCTTTACAAGATGCCATTAAAGATAACGATGGGGACCAATTTTGGTCACTAAATAAAGTGAGTGAGATTTGCTGGATCAAAATTTTCAGTAAATGGAGAACAGTGGCAAGCCCAAAAAGGTATTACCGATATAATCCATGGCCTCAAGCTTTGTTCTTATGTCCGAAGCAGAAATGTTGTCTCCATCAAGGAGAAGAACCCTAAGTCCCTTTGGAAAATCTTTCCACTCCTGTATATCGTTAGCAGTGCAAACCATAGCTGGTTTAGCATCGTTCCTCTGTCGCCTACAGAAGTCACAGATCACTAATGCTTATCTACATCCAATTTGTTCGGCAAGAACCCGCAAGATCACCAGTTTGATCTAGTAAACTAGACCGTAGTCTGCAATCAAAATCACATAACACAGAAAATGGCAAATAAGAGATAATCCGATTATAACAAGATATTGAGAATGAAGGGCATGAGACAAGTTGATACTCCATAGCTTACTTATATTGTTTACATGACAGAAAGATTTTCAAGGAGCATATAATGCAAACTACAGACAATACTATGAAGATCAACCCAGATAAGTTTTAGTCAAGGAATCATGTGTGACGCAATTCATTAATCGATCATCAAACAGATTCCTACTTCTTTATCCCATAGCATTTCTGAATTCTCCGGGAAGGAAAATCAAATCCTCGTGAAAGTGAAAAGAGTATTTTCACTTAACAATAATCTGATGAAGAGCCGAGTGAGATCTCGAGAAGAGGATAAAGAAAACTTCAGCTCTGAAAGAAGGGGGAAATTAAGAAAAACTGACAAGAGCCAAGTAGAGAACCGGGCAATCCAATAATCGTGAACCCAAGAAATACGCCAGCAGATCAAAACGACATACATGCATGCACATGTTTGAGCTAAATAACAACACACAAGCAAAATCAACAAAGTTCTCACAACACAAAAAAACAGAAAGATAGTGAGCATGCAAATGGCTATGAGGAAAAATGTTGGTTTGGTAACCTTTTTGACTACCTTGGCTGAAAAGAAAATGCATATTGGAACTTCAAAGCAAAATGAAGATGTTCATCATTTTCCAGTGTGAATTCATGTGAAGAAGAGAGAGGAGAGGGAAGGAGAATGGGGTTTCAGTGCGGTCCGTGAATGATGTGAGGGACTGCTGTACAGTTGCAATCAGCTGTTGCGGACCGCAGAATGTGAAGCTCACCTCTCTCTCTCTCTCTCTCTCTCTCTCTCTAAAAGGTCAAGGAACCTGTGTTTCTGACTTTCTGGTTTCTGCCACTTCTTTCCAGTTGAATTTTCCAAATCCACCCTAAGCCTAACTCTGACAACATTCCAAATCATAGTTTTAAATCATGGTTTGCGCAACCTGAGATAAAATTTCTCTCACACACTTACCTTGTAAGTTGTAAAAGCTATTAAAAAAAACTAATCCAAACACACACTTAATCAGGTATGCCAATCATTTCATGAAAATTTAAAAAAATAAAATAAAAAATGTTGTTTATCTTAGGAAAAATCCTGGAAAAAGAACTTTAAAATAGGAAAAAGATAAAAAGGTAATCTGAATTTTCATATTCCCACATAGTGCTAGTGCCTAAACTGAAATTTTTCAAGTTGAAATGAAATTACGTAAGTAACCTTGACAGTTTTTAAAATGAAAATAGTGAGGGAGGCGTTATCAGAGTGGTTGTGCGCGAAAAACAAGTCGGGACTCCTCATCTCCGTTTGACAAGGTGAAGTTTTATATATATATATATTTGTTGATGGAAGTACTCCTAATCCCATTGATAACGAGTGGAACCAAATAATTGAATCGGCGTAGTTGCTAAAGCTTGGGTTTGTCGCACTGAGAGAGGAGAGTGGCTAGGAAGTTGGTGTGGTCGATTTTGAGGAGGAGGGACAGTCCGAACACTCCATCGCCTGAGTTGGTAGGAGAGTGGGTGGGAGTTACTTGTTTACTAATTTAAACATCGAAGTGTCTAGTTACTTTTTTTAAAGGATCCTCAATATATGGCCTAAAAAACAAGGATAAACAAAGAAGAGGTAACTGTTAAGAACACTCGAGTAATCAGAAGAAGTGATAAATAAGTTAGGAAAATCACTCAAGTGAAACTCTTCAGCACTCGAGTAATTCACCTCACTATCGGGTAACTAGCAAGTGGAAGAAGAAGGCCAAATGACAACATTACTCAAGTGATACTGTAAGTACTCGAGTGTTCCTCAGTACTGGAGGGTAACCAGAGAGTCAAGTCTCTCAGCACTCAAGTGATAATGAGATTCACTCGAGTGAGTTTTAGGGTTCCTGGTCATCTTATTCTAGCATACCACTCAAGTGAGACACTAAGCACTCGAGTGATCCCCAACACTGGAGGGTAACCAGAAAGTGATTGGGTCAAGTCCTATAGCACTAGAGTGATTATGAGATTCACTCGAGTGAGTTAAAATCTTATTCCAGTATAGCACTATTGTTATTGATGAATGAACCTGTTAAAGTCTTATATGACATTGGGAAAATGTAATAGTGTATTGAGAAAGGCCTATCTCGATTTAGGAAAATGGATTTTTTAGTAGGGACTCGAGCCCTGAACATGTCACTCGAGTGATTAAATAAAAACATTGTGTCAGCTGCAAGGTACCTGATAATGATCTTTAAAAATCTCCTCTCACTCGAGTCCCAATTCGAGATTAACCTTTATCAATACAGTGTTTCATTTTCTCAATATCATATATGACTTTCACAGGTTCATCAACAGTAGCAGTCCATGACATGACTCGAGTCTCATATCTATTACTCGAGTGATATACAAAAACACGGTGTCACTATCAAGTACCTGGAAAGTGACACAATGTTTTTGTATATCACCGAGTGATAGATGTGGGACTCGAGAGATTAAAACTATGAAGGTCTTATAGGATATTGAGAAAATGTAACAGTGAATTAATAAAGGCTAATCTCGATTTGGGACTCAAGTGAAAGGAGATTTTTAAATATCATCATCAGGTACCTTGCAAATGACACAGTGTTTTCATTTAATCACTCAAGTGACATGTTCAGAACTCGGATGATTGGGAGATTTTCAAGTATCACCATTGGGTACCTTGCAAGTAACACAACATTTTTATTTAATCACTCGAGTGACATGTTCATGACTCGAGTGATTGGGTGATTTTCAAGTATCACCATCGGATACCTTGCAAATGATGTACCTATTTAACATCATCACTCGAGTGACAGATTCAGAACTTGAGTGAACGGAAGATTTTGTACATATTCAGAACTCGTCATCGTTGTCAACTTCTTTGTCAAGAGATTTTTCGATATGCCTGGTCTATAATCTTGAAATGGGTTGATGAATAGATATAGCAAATCGGGTCAGTTTTGAGAGATTGTAGAAGATGGGTCGACGAATACAGAGATTGGCGTTGTTGTGGGAGCTGGAGAAATTGCAGAAGCTGCATATGATGGTAAAGATCAAAGATCTAAAGCCTGCTGTCACTAGAGAAATAGTCGCAATTGCTAGAGGAGGCCATCGTTGCCATTGTTGGAGGAGATTAGAAAATGATTTTGTTAAAAGATGGAGAAGATGATTTTGTTAAGGGTATTCGTGTAATTTTTTTTTTTGATTTCAAAAATGACAAAACAGGCACTAAGGGCCTGTTTGGTATGCAGGAATTGGTGTGGTGAAAATGGATTTGGAATTAAAATCCATGCTGGGTGTATGTTTGGTTTGCAGGAATTGGGCTTCCATGTGGAAATGAAATCCATCAAAATGGGCCAATTGAATTCCAAGCCAAGACCCATGGAAATGTAGTGGGTTCCATGGAGGGCATAATTTTCGGACTAAAATGTCCTCCAATGTTTTTGGCTAAATGGGGGAATTAACTCAATTTATTTTTATTACTTTACAATTAGGGGCAAAATTGTCTTTTTCTTATATTTTCATATTTTTAATATACATTCCAAATAAAAAATATATATGGATTCCATCTTCATTTTCATGATATACCAAACATCTTTTTAAATATCATTTCCATATCTAATTCCATATCCATTTCCATATCCATATCCATTTTCATTTCCATCAAAATCAATTCCATTGTACCAAACGAGCCCTAACACTTCTCTGATATTATAAATATTGGGAGCACCTTTTGTCGTTTAGTATTTGTAAAGTTCTTTATAAGGGATTTTCCCTTTATCTTATTATCAAGTGAGTCAAAACCCTTTTATTCATTGCTTAGGGACATTTTTAAAAGGATAATTAATTAACTAACAAGCTGTTGATTAATAGGTTGTATATTTGGATTAGTTTTTGGAGAATAACTTTTATGATTTACGAAATAAGTATGTGAAAGGAGTTTTGTCTCGGCTTGTAAAAAATGACTTCTGAAACCACTATTTTCCAAACACTCACTAAGCTGCCTCGCTCAGTAAAGGAAAGTTCATTCGAATGTTAGGACTTGAACTCCAAACCTCATATTTAAATGGTTAAAATCAATATTATTAGAACTAAAGCCTTCGTTGAGTAAAACCATTTCTTAAGTTTTCATTCAATTGAGAGAGACGTCATTTTAAACATCTTTTTTTATTATTTTGGTTTCTTCCTATTACTCTTCCGGTTTTTTCTACAAGAACCTGACAAAAATTGTCTCAACATTTAATAATTTTTTTCATTTTTGCTCCTCATAAATCATTTATATGGCATTAATTAAAAAGTAGGTTTTTTATTCTCTCTCCTCATTTTAATTTCTTTTATACTATTTCTATCCCACATCATCTTTCTTACGTACTTTCCTTTATTTATTACTCATTTTCTTTCTCTTATTTGTCTCATCATAAATAAGTGTATATTTAAAAAAATGGTATTTATTTCAGATATACTTATTATTTTTAATAAATTTTAACACCGTTTCTTAAACCGCATAATACGGTTATTGAGTTCTTATAAAAAAAAATATTAGAAAGTGCATGTTTATTATTCTTGGATTTGTATTTCCTCAATTGAGATATTTTAATCATCAGAGTGTGATATAATAGTATTGAGAATGAATTATAAGTTAATTCTTTTAAAAGAAAAATAAACTAAGATCTTTATATCAAAACCAGTCGATCACAAATGTAAGTAGAAGTAGTACGTATTTCTAAATCCATTGCTGTCATCTACAGAACAAGTAGGAACCTCAAAACACAGAAGTGAGCATGAGTGACGAAAGTTGTGAAGATGATAGCTGAAAGTTTGTGACGAGCCATTAGAATTATTAGAAGGCTGAAAACGAAGAAATCCGAAAGAAAATGACCAAACAAAAACACCCATGCATCACAATAATAAAAGACCACCCCAACATTGAATTGCTCTCAACTATAGTTGGTTGGTTGGTTGGTTGTTCTTACTTATGACATTTAATTTTTTTGTTGACCCATTAACCTATTTTTTCCATCACGGAATTGATGAGGTTTTTATTATAGGCTAAAGTTTAGGTGATTTGAATTTTAAGGACTTATTTATATATGTTTTTAGATTTAAAGAGTATTTACAAATATAATTATAGGTCATCCACTAACAAAATTTCATGCCGGCTGCAGGATTTGAAATCAACTTTATGAATTATAATCTTACCAACTAAAACGAGATTTGTTCGAGCCTGATGAGTTCTTATGTAGATGTATTATGTGAAACTCGTCAAGAATTTACTTGGTTAGTATTTTTCTAAAATATATTAATATAAATATTATTTTCTTACCTAATCGTAACCAATTCAATTAATTAATGTGTGTCTTGTCAACTAAATCTTTGTACATTTCTATTTTTTTGTAAAGTTTTTTTTTTACCTGAAAAGTTATTTTTTTATTAAAATACAAAATTTTGTAACCTTTTATTAGTATATATATGGTAACATAACATATTTCAGCCAAAATATGATGATGATGATAATAAATATATTTTAAAAATGAAAATAAATTAATTTTTATATCATTTTATCCAAACAGATAATTTTTTAAAGCTTCTGCTGCAAATTGTTGCCCAGCTTTTCAACTGTTATTTTAACTAACTCTCTCTTTTTCCCCTCTCCCATGACTAATTGATCAACTATATATATACCTCAACAATTCATGATCTGAAATTCTAAATTTCTGCAATGCTCTTTTTATATAAATATATTGAATATTGATTGATGATGATTTTCTTTTTAAAAACCAACGCGGCAATCATTTCAAAACAAAAATAATGATTTGACTTTTGATCTTTACATTTTGTCAACTAAAAACGTGGGGTTTTGGCAGAAAAAAAAAAAACTAAAAACTAAAAACGTGGGGTACTATCACACATGGGTTGATGTCTTCATAAAAAGTTGAATTATTTTTACCAAGAAAATATTTAAAATTATATTTATTTTGAAAGCAATGGGACTCCATTCTTGTTTATTCTTTTTTTTTTTTTTTGATAGTACATGAAAAAAACCACAAAAACACCTCAAAAGCTATCCTCCTGAGTCAACATAAGATCTAGAACTATAATGATCAGTAAGTAATAAGCTCGTAATTACAAACGGAGGCGATTCAGTGATATGGAGATCTATCGGCATATTCCAAGCTTCCTTAGCCATAGCGTCTGCAACTGTATTGGCATCACGATTACAATGTAACATTTCAACTTCCCAGTCACGATCCAGCAACGCTCGAATCTCCATGATAAGATGAAAATCTGGATGTTCTTGAGACACCGTTGATTGAATAAGTTCCAAAACTTCACTACAATCACTTTCAATCAAGATTTGTCTGTATCCTCTATCCCAGGAAATTTTAAGACCCCACAATACACCCCAAGCTTCTGCAGAGACCACCGTCCCTTGGCCAATTCGGTACATGAACCCCATCAAAAACTCACCATTTTGATCTCGCAGTACACCACCACAAGTGCACATCCCTAAGATGTCACTCCTGGATCCATCAGTATTAATCTTTACCCACCCAGGCGGAGGTGTTTTCCAAAGTGTACAACTCTCTTTCTCAATATGGTTTTTACACAGGCTTGTATTACCCCATGTTAAGCATGCACGAGCACGGGCTAAAATGGCTTTTGTACTCCAAGTATTGTTATTAAAACATCGATCATTACGAGCCAACCAGATATATCTGCATAAGACGGTAAACCAAAGACGAAATTCGAAGCCCTGAACAACCTCCTTTCTCTCCATACACCATGCAAGCCAGTTATTTCTATCCAATATGCCAAAAAATAGATCCCGCCAATCCGGCGATAAGAAACTATTCCAGAATTCAGAAATGGTCGGACAATCCCGTAACACGTGGAGTATTGACTCACGTGCATTATGGCATACTTCACAATTACCCGTCGGATGACTACCACGATGGAACCGTTCCATATTCGTCATTAAATGTCCATGAAAGCACAGCCACAAGAAAGTACGATACCTTTGAGGAACCTTCATTTTCCAAACACTTTTCCATCGGTATTTATTGTGAGCCCGTGGGATACCTACCATGAATTTGTAAGCAGAACTAATGGAGAAATTTCCATCAGAAGACCATCTCCATGCTGGGAAGTCCTCCCCATTTAGCTGACGGATATTAACCCTTCTGATAGCGGTACATACATGTCCTGGGAGTAGGTGATCAAACTTACTCATATCCCATTGTCCGGAGGGAGTGATGCAGTCAGCTACTCTCCATACAGAAGCATCTCTAGGCAATTCTCGAGTTACTAAATTCTGAAGCTTATCCAAATGTGGCACCCATACATCGTTCCAGAAAGAAATATTCTCTCCATTTGCAACTCTCCAAGTAATACTATCATTGACCTTCTCCCAATTGTTACGAATACCCCTCCACGTGCTTGACTCCGACCGACGCTTTTCAATTCTAGGAATAATATCATTGCCTGCTTTATACTTTTCACGTAAAAACCTGACCCAGAGCGAGTCTTGTCTAATAATCATATTCCATCCAAGCTTCATCATGAATGCCTGGTTCTGGTGACGAGCTTTCCTGAGACCAAGGCCTCCATTTTCTTTACGTGCACACACCAAGTCCCAGGATACTAGATGGGGTTTCCTACAAACAGAGCTACTACCCCAGAGGAAATTACGACATCTTTTGTCAATTTCATCACAAGTTCCCAAAGGCAGAGGCACTGTTTGCATAGCATAAGATGGCATAGCTGACATTACAGAGGACACTAGAGTATGCCTAGCCGCCATCGATAGCATGTTGGACTTCCAATTCACCAGACGAGCATCCATCTTATTCAGGAGAAAATTATACGTTGCCTTTGAGCTCCGTTCATGTAATATAGGCATTCCCAGGTATTTTCCCAAATTCGACGTCGGAGTAAAATTCAAAAACTCACTGATTTCTTTGCACCTGATATGATTCACGTTCCTAGAGAAGTAAATACGTGACTTTCCAGGATTTACTTTCTGGCCCGAAATGTCGCAAAAGTCATCTAGGACGGCCTTCACAACCCCTGCGTGATCAAGATTTGCTTCTGCAAACAAAATGAGATCATCAGCGAAAAAGATATGAGAGACAGGAGTACCTCTTTTGGAGAGCCTAAAAGGTTTCCAGTCACCCTCATCTACCGCTGTTTGGATAAGATGCCCCAACCTTTCCATCATGATAACAAAAAGATACGGCGATATTGGGTCACCCTGTCGAACTCCACGGGAAGGGCAAAACGTATTAGTAACTTTTCCGTTCCAATTGATTTGCATTTGAGACGTTGAGATACAAGCTTGAATAACTCTAAGAAGATAATTAGGGATCTTGAGCTCTCTTAAGCAGTCGGAAATAAAACTCCATCTGACCCGGTCATAAGCTTTCTCCAAATCAATCTTAATGGCCATAAAACCCTTATTCTTCTTTAATGACTTCATAGAGTGAATGATCTCCTGAACTAGGATAATATTGTCCGAGCTCTGGCGCCCTTTCACAAAGCTGCACTGATTCGGGGCTATCACTAAAAGCATGACTGCCTTAAGTCTATTTGATATAGCCTTCGTAACTATTTTGTACACAACATTACAAAGACTTATGGGATGAAAATCTTTAATTGTCTCAGGATGTTCCACTTTCGGTATGAGTACAATTTGAGTGGCATTGATTTGACGTATCCACATTGGATCATTAAAGACTTTTTTAACTAAGTCAATCACTGACGGTCCCACCGTTTCCCATTGGCTCTGATAAAATAACGGGTTAAAACCGTCTGGTCCTGGTGCTTTCAGAGACCCCATATCAAACAAAGCTCGTCTAATCTCATGATCCTCAATCGATCTCCCCAGAGTACGCATATTTACGTCATCAATATCAGGATAAGTGCACCTAAAAACCAAAGATCCACTATATATCTGGGTCTCCGTATATAAATTTTCAAAGAACTGGCTTCCCAATTTCATAATTTCAGTCTCATCATATGTCCACTCCCCCGAGTCAAGCTTTAAAGCCTCTATTTTATTCCTTCTACGTCTGCTGTTAGCCACTGAATGGAAATATTTGGTATTACGATCCCCATCAACATACCAGTTAACTCGAGAATATTGCAGCCACATGACTTCTTCCTGCATCAAGAGTTTCTCCAGCTCGTCCCAGAGTTTCCCTCGTAACTTTTCAAGAGATTCGGAGATACCAACCGAAGCTATCTTTGCATTAATCTCATCTAATCGTCGATATAAACTTTCTTTTATATAGAAGATGTTACCGAAAACTTCCTTATTCCATAACTTCAAATCCTCCGTGAACTGATCAACGGAACTGCGCCAGTCTTCCCCCACCTCCCAGTGACGCTGCACAAAATTCTTGAAATCTTCATGCATAACCCAGGGTGCAAAAAATCTAAAAGGCCTTCGATTCCTTGCAGTAAGAACATGAGATTCAGTATCAAGAAGCACTGGACAATGATCGGACTTATATTTAGGCAAGTGTGTCACAGTTGCATTCGGATTCTCTGTAAACCAGCAATTATTCACCAAGGCCCTATCAATTCTGCTATGGGTAATTGAATTACCCCAAGTAAATCGAGGACCACTAAAACCAATATCAAGTAACTCGCTACCCAATAACCAATTTCGGAAGGACCTATCAATACCTGTATTCTCCCTATGTTTCTTACTCCAGCGCTCCTCAGAACATGAAACAGCATTGAAATCTCCAATCACCACCCAGCCTCCAACAATCGATTGTTGAATACCCTCAAGAATGGGCCAAAGCTGGCGTCTAATAACCATATTTGGATTCCCATAAACCACAGTAAGAGACCACTCTGCACTAGTCCCTTTGTTAACCATACCATGAACAAATTGATCACCACAACAAGTCACCGAAAAATGATACGTAGAATCCCAGAATAACCATATACCTCCACTAAATCCTCGAGCTTCTACAATGTGCATATTCGTCCATCCCAATTTCCTTGCAATGAGCTTAGCTTTTATCCCTTTTTGTCTAGGCTCTAACAAAGCAAAGAAATTAACACCATGTCTGACAACAACATCACTCAGTAATCTGTTAAAAGAGGCACCACCGGCACCTCGGGTATTCCAAGACATAATAATCATAAAAAATTGATAAATATGAATAAGAGCACAACCAAACCAGACATTATTGAGACTTACGTCCTTCCTGCACCTCGTCAACACCATTCATCACCACATCAGCGACAGTCCCAGGTGGATTAATTGGAATTGCAAAATTCTCCCCTCGTTCTGCACCTGGGTCAAGAGGATCTGTGGCTTCTAGACGGATAGTAGTGGAATTAGGGTCTATTTGAATAAAAAAATTTTTTAATTCGTAACCCATCCTCCCCACTTGAATTATACGACGATTCGGCTTTATGAGTTAGCTTGTAAGAGTTCAACAAATGAGAATCCATTTGAGTTCTTGTTTGCTGCATTTTTGAGCCCATACTTAAGGTTCCGTGGGAAGCTCCCTCCTCAATCCCTTTCTTCTTAGCTGTCTGTGTTGCACGTGTTTTATTCAACGTCTTCAAATGGCCAACACTATCCTCATTCTCACAAATTCTCTCCTTTTTTCCAACATTCAGATTATCCGATCCCTTATTCCCCTTACTCCCTTTACTAATTTCAATTAGCTGACCAGAGTTCCCTTTTGATTCACGCGATCTTTCTCCTAGCTTTGAACTGACCCGAATCTTACCTTGACTTGCACTATCATTATAACCTCCATCATTTATTCCCATATCTTCAACATGAACAGCCTCAAAACGTGATCCTCCTCCCGTATTTCGAGAACGTAAATCACTCCTAGACTCACGTCCATAATTACCATTCCTTGTGTTCGAGATCCATTGTCCCCTCCTACGACTCGGTGCGACCATCCACTTCCCATACACCCTTGCTGCGGTCTCGGAGCATGTAGACTCTTGTGTTATATCTGTGGTAGCCGACGGGTTCGACATGCCTGGCGACTTTAACGTGCTTATAGCTTGATTATTAGGGCAATGCGCCGTGTCGTGGCCATACCGTCCACATGAGAAGCAAATCAAATGCAAACCCTCATAAACAATCTTCTTCTCTTTCCCATTAATCATCAATGACGGAAGTAAAGGCGCACTCAGATCAACTTCAACACATATACGGGCAAAATGACCTTTGGTTTTTTGAAGGGTGTTTGTATCCACTTTTAGAACCCTTCCAATTTGGTTGCCCACGACATATAAAATACCCTTATCATAGAAATCAACTGGGAAATTAGGAATTCTCACCCATGCTGCAATTTTGGAAACCTCACCAGATTCAGGATCGAACTCAGACTTCCATGGTTGCACTGCAAGGTAATGATCCATATATAACCAAGGACCTCCTGTTAAAGCAAAATCATAGTCCTCCTTACTGCTCATACGAACCAGAAAATACCCAGATCCTATCTCAATAGTTTCAACCTGGCCTCTACGTCCCCACAGCTGTTGCAGTTTGCGACCCAGTTGATCCTCACGCACCATCCTGCCAAGGAGTCTAACGAACAATGATGTCGACCATTTCCGTGCTAACTTCTTTCTAAACTCCGGAGACACAATGATGTTTGGTCCATTCTTCGTCATCTCCACCTCAATTCTAGATTTCCATCCGTCCCCTTTCCACCATTCTTCCTCTTCATCTGAACAATCATTCTGCGTCTGATCCTCTACACATGCATCCTTGTATGACCGTTTAGGTATTTCAGGTAAGGTGGTTTCCTGTATAATATTATTGTCACTCATCCAGTCCTCAACCCGTGGAGCTAAGGATTGCTTATTTGTGAACTCTTCATCATCATCATGAATTTTCTTCCTACTATGCTCCAAGGCCTCCTTATCCTCCAGCATTGGTTTCAAAATCATTCTCACGGGACTACGATCTCTCTCCCGCTCGTTCATCTCTTGAACATACAAAAAATAATTTTCTATTCTTTTCTTTTCTCTCCACTCCCTCTCACTCTTTTTTCTTTTTCTATTTTTTTTCTCCTCAGAACAGAACAGAAAAGAAAAGAAAAAAAAAACCAGCAGCAAATTCGGACAGACCAATCCAATTAATTCAACTTACCTGGAAACTGGAGACGTAGCCTCATATCAGCGTCAGAAATGGGGTAACAGCGTCGGAAGCAGATCGGCGTCGGAGAAGCTTGCTGAATTGGACCAGATCCTAGTTCAGCCAAAACTGACTCTGGACGCCGATAACCTGCTAATCGTTGCAACTGAAAACGTCAGAGAAGTTTTCTGAATTGGAGCACCAGATTTAGATGTCAACAGTTGCGAGCTTCTCTCAACCGAAAGTCACAAGCTTCAGATCTGAATTCTGGGTGCAAGCACCGACTTCTCAGGAACCGTTGCAGTGGGCAACGGTCAAAAAAACGAGAGCTCCTCAAGAAGGTATCTTTTCTTGTTTATTCTTAATGCCATCGAGTTCTTCTCCTTTTCCTCATTTGTCATCTATGAGGGTGTTTGTTTGAGTGATTTAACGGTCAATCCTTGAGTGGCTAAATCGGCTTTCCACAGTAATTTATCTTAAAGAAGGTGTTTGGTTGGATGATAGATTTATAAAGAAAAGTAAGAAAAAACTCTGATGCATATAAGTTAGGAATTGGAGCTTATGAATGAGCTCTGAGAGTTGGCTTCTGTTTTGAGGAGTATTTTCATATCTTTGGGGATTAATAAGATACTCAAAATCACTTCTAATCACAAAACTTCTTTTATAAAAAATGTTCTAAATAATTTTCTCTTTTTTTAGATAGTAATCTTCTGTTAGTTAGAAAATATTTTGGGATAAGAGTTTAGACAAGTTTTGAGTTTTGTATGACTGTAGAAATGTAGAGAATAATTAATAACTAATTTTAATCAATTTAGATTTATTATTTAGTTGTTTTATGATTTTATAATCAATTTCTTTTATAAACATGTTATAAATTAGTTTCTATATGGTATTTTTACATAAGTTATTCATCTAATCGCCAATCCAAACATTCATTATTTTACTTAATGTTACTTTTTTTCAATCTTAAGATTTCATAAGTCAAAATAAAAATAAGTCACTTATTAAATCGTCGATCCAAATATATCCTGTTATAAACTGAAACTTCTCTTTCTAATTTATGAAATACAAAACTACATATTTATATACAATCAACGTAATATGAAACCTATCTCTAATACTGTACAAATTCATCAATTCATGTGTGAATATGTGTGTGTGTCGACAGACGCTTTCTGTGACTAACACTCCCCCTCAAGTTGGAGCATATATATTAATCATGCCCAACTTGTTACAAATATATTGAACCCGTGTTCCATTTAATGCTTTTGTTAGAAGATCTGCCAGTTGATCGTCAGACCGTATGTGCCCTGTAGACACAATATTTTCATTAATCTTATCACGAATAAAATGACAATCAATCTCAATATGTTTTGTTCTTTCATGAAACACAGAGTTTGATGCTATATGAAGTGCTGCTTTATTGTCGCACCATAGTTTTGCAGGTAATGTGTGACGATGCTAACTTCTTTCAAAATCTGAAGTACCCACACAATTTCTTGTACTGATTGTGACATGACTATGTATTCCGCTTCAGCACTTGACTTTGACACAACTCCTTGCTTCTTACTTCTCCAAGATATCAAATTTCCACCAACAAACACACAGTAACCTGTAGTAGATCGTCTTGTGGCCTTTGATCCTGCATGATCCGCATCACAAAAACACTCAACTTTAGTGTGCCCATAATCTGTATAGAGAATACCAAGACCTGGAGAGCCTTTCAAATAATGCAAGATATGTTCTAAAGCTTCCCATTGTGCCACTGTTGGTGATGCCATGAATTGGCTGAGTCTACTAACTGAAAAGGTTATATCAAGACGAGTTACTGTTAGATAATTCAGTTTCCCAATAAGTCTTCTATATCTCTCAGGAAATGGAAATGGCTTTAATTTCTCTGGATCAATCTTCTTCTTCAAATCATCAGGAACCTCATCAAACATACTAGCATCAAGATCTAGAAAAGGATTTGGAATCATGGGGATGCTGCTTGGTGTAGCTCCAAGTTTTCCAGTCTCCTTTAAGAGATCGAGAACATACTTTCTTTGAGTCAAAAGAATACCTTTCTTACTGCTCAAAACCTCAATACCAAGGAAGTACTTTAATGATCCCAAATCTTTTGTCTGGAAGTGAGAGTTCAGAAAGATTTTAAGTTCTGAGATTCCAGAACAATTACTTCCTGTAATCACAATATCATCAACATATACTACAAGAAGAATCATGCCTGTATCGGACTGTTGGTAGAACACAGAGTGATCACACTTGCTTTGATGTAACCCAAATTTCTTGACCACATTACAGAATTTATCAAACCAGGCTCGAGGACTTTGCTTTAGACCATACAGTGACTTCCGGAGGTAGCACACTTTCCTATTCTCCCCCTGAGCAACGAACCCAGGTGGTTGCTCAATATAAACTTCTTCCATAAGGTCACCATTTAAAAAAGCATTTTTAATATCCAATTGATGCAATTCCCAATGATATGTAGCCGCCAAAGAAACTAGAAGACGAACTGAAGTGAGTTTGGCTACAGGAGAGAAAGTCTCGGAGTAATCAAGACCGTAAGTTTGGGCATATCCTTTGGCAACAAGGCGAGCTTTGAGTCGTTCCAAGGAACCATCTGCCTTAGTCTTAACAACAAAGACCCATTTACATCCAATGGCTTTCTTTCCAGGAGGGAGATCAACAAGAGTCCATGTACCAGCTGTTTCTAATGCCAAGAGTTCTTCTTCCATTGCGGCACGCCAACCAGGGTGAGCTAGAGCTTGTTGAAGGCTAGTAGGTGTGGAAATGGAATCAAGAGTGGCCACAAGAGAAGATGAAACAGGTGATAAAAACTGATAAGAGATAAAAGATGATATAGGATAGACACAGTCAGCATATCGTTTGGGAAAACAATGTGGACGTGTACCTTTACGAAGTGCAATGGGTTGGTCATCTGAAGTAGTATCAATAGAAGCAGGAACAAGTGGTTCAGTAACAGCAAGAGGAGGATTGACGGAAACAGAGGCAGGAACGAGGGAGACATCAACAGGATCAATTGGCGAAGCAGGAGGTGGCGGAGGTGAATCATTAGTAACATCAGCATCATTGACGATGTCAGGTTTCGGAACAGCAGCCGATACTGGTGAGAGAAGAACAGGATAAACTAGGATATCATCTGAATTATCCATGACAGAGGGAGACTCAGAGACGGACAAAGTCTTGAAGAAAGAAGAGGACTCATGAAACATAACATCGGTAGATACAAGGTAACGACGGAGATCCAGAGAGTAACACCGATAACCTTTCTGAATTCTAGAATAACCAAGAAAAACACATCTTAGGGACTTTGGATCAAGTTTGCTAACACTAGGATGGACATCCCGAACAAAACAAACACAGCCAAAGATTTTAGGATCAACAGGAAACAACTTAGATGTGGGAAACAGAACATAATATGGAATATCCCCACCAAGAACAGTTGAAGGCATGCGATTGATGAGAAAACAAGCAGTAGAGACAGCATCAGCCCAAAAACATTTAGGGATTGAGGAATGAAACATGAGAGCTCGAGCAGTCTCTAAGAGATGTCGGTTCTTTCTTTTAGCAACACCATTTTGAGCAGGGTTATACGCACAAGAGGATTGGTGAAGAATATCATGATTGTGCATGTAATCCGTGAATTGGGCGGAAAAATATTCTTTTGCATTATCACTTCGTAAGATTTTCACAGATGTATTAAACTGGGTTTGAATTTCAGCACAAAAATTACGAAAATGAGTAAACAATTCAGAACGCTGTTTCATTAAGTAAAGCCAGGTGGTGCAGGAAAGATCATCAACAAAAGTGACAAAATAATGATAACCAGTCTGAGACATAACTGAACAAGGACCCCAAACATAAGAATGTACTAACTCAAAGGGGGACGCAGCCCGTTTATTGACGCGAGGTGCTAAATGAATACGATGATGTTTTGCAAACTGACAGGACTCACATTCTAAAGTAGACACAGAAGAGTATTGAGGATACACTCTTCGGAGAGACGAAAGCGACATATGACCTAAACGACAATGAACTTCAAACAGAGACGACCCACCAGAACAAGCAACAAAACGTGGAACCTGATCATCAAGGATGTAATGTCCACCAGATTCATAGCCTCTACCAATAATCTGCTTCGTCGATAGATCCTGAATTAAACAATGATCAGGGAAGAATGAGATAAAACAGTTTAACTTACGAGTGAGTTTACTGGGAGATAAAAGGTTAAAGGTGAGATCTGGAACGTTAAGAACAGAGGATAATGAGAGGGAGGCAGTTGGTTGAACAGTTCCTGAGCCAGTAACACGTATAGGAGAACCATTGGCAACAAATATGGATGATGGGTTGGTATAGGGGGCATATGAAGAGAATAAGTGATGATTACCTGTCATGTGATCGGTGGCACCAGAATCAATGATCCATTTAGTGGAAGCAGTAGTAAGACCAGAGGACATAGTACCTGTGGCTAGTGCCCCGGTAGAAGAAGATCCAGAATCAGGGAGACCAGGTGTATGGGCAACATGAGCAAGGCCACGCTGTTGATCACGCTGCTGTTTATTTTGCAATTTTTGACAATTTTTCTTAATGTGACCAGGTTCCTTGCAATAATTGCAAATAATATTGCCAGAAGTCATTGTAGGAGAATGAGTATTTTGTTTGTACCCATAATTCCTGTTCTCAAAGGGACCACGTCCAGCTAGAGCACCTGCAGTTGGATCTACAGAAGAGTGGATCAAGCTATCAGCACGAAGAACCCGGGAGAAAACATCTTCAAGAGAAGGAAGCTCTTGACTAGACAAAATCTGGGAACGAATCGTTTCATATGAAGGGTCAAGAGCTTCAAGAAAGCTGATAATCGTCTGAAGTTCTAGATTCTTAACACGAGTTGAAAGATCTGCCTGTGGAGACATAAGTACTTTCATTTCTTCATACAACCGCTTGAAGTCGAGAAAGAAGTCCTTTAAGGAACGCCCCTGTTGTTGAGAGCGATAAAAGCCTTTACAGATCTCATGAACCCGAGTAATATTTCCTTTTCCAAAAAACATAAATTCAAGATAATTCATGATTTCTTTGACAGAATTACAATGACTAACAGAAGCCAGAATTCGTGGTTCAATAGAATTTCGAATTTGAAACAAAAGTTGAGCATCTGCTCTTTTCCAAGTCAAAAGTTTGGTTTCATCACCAGAAGGAGGATCCGCAGTTAAATGGGTTTCCATCGCAATCCTCAAAATATAAACGTTAACAGTTTTGTTCCAATCACTATAATTTGTCCAATTTAACTGTGAAGCAGTAATCCTCGCAGACATAGGTAACATATCAGAGGTTTTAGAATCAGCCATTTTTAACAATCAACGTAGTAGTATACGAACAACCTTCTCAAAATAGCAAGAGTCACGAACAATCAAGAAGATAGAGCCACAATATCAACTTAATCAAGTTGCAACCAACGGGACCCACAGAGATTCAATCAAATGTGCATGTAAAGAGACAAACTACTCCAAACAAGATAAGGGACCCGCAGAAACTTAAGAGCCTCACTCAAAAATACTGAATGTAGTGACAAATTGAACTTACGGATGTGGAAACGAAGGCGAAGAACAATAGCTCAATATTTCAAACGTTTCGGATGACCACGAAACTTTAGAGGGAGGTAGAGGTTGGAGAGACGATCAGAACGCCGCAAACGGCGTCGCAAACGGCCACCGGAAAGAGCGTCACGCGCCGGCGCGTGTAGGGGGCAGCGGAGCTTCAGGCGGCGCATGAGGACACACGCGCCGTCGGAATGGCCTCAAATTTTGGTGGCCGGCCAATCTGGACACAGGGGACCTAGGGATCTGGCGCGTGTCTGCAGCGGAGGCTTTGATGATGACAGATCTGAACGTTGAACATAAACTAGTTGGCCGGAAAAAATGGAGTTCTTCGCCGGGAAAACAGAAACAATTCCTTAAATTACAGAGGCTCTAATACCATGTTATAAACTGAAACTTCTCTTTCTAATTTATGAAATGCAAAACTACATATTTATATACAATCAACGTAATATGAAACCTATCTCTAATACTGTACAAATTCATCAATTCATGTGTGAATATGTGTGTGTGTCGACAGACGCTTTCTGTGACTAACATATCCTATATCAACAAGAGGATGATATACATTTTAAATATTAAAAAGATCGAATGAATTCTTTATTAAAAGAGAATTCTTTTACTATTTCATAAATTTCTTGTTTTATTCATAAAACAATTAACTTTATTTAATATGTGTGTGTGTGTCATGTGCATATTCTTAAGATGAAATTAATATGGGAGGCCGTTTCTCTCCGAGGGCAAGTGTGTTCTCACCTCACTAGTTCAGTTGTCTGGGTTGAAATGGGTTAATTTCCTTTCAGAGTAAAAATTTTTTTTATCAAAAATAAAATCCTATGTGATGAAAAATAGAAATATTTTTTTTGTGGAATAAAATAAATTACTTTTCTTGTTTTAAGATAGTCAATTTAAAAGCACACAAATATGTTTATATCATGTTCAAGCCCGAAACCTTATCCTAGCTGTGCCATTAAATCTCCCCGTAGCCTCATGAAGTTTCCAGATTGATGTGAATTTAGCTATTGAGTTATTTGATTTCTTATTTAATGAAGGAGAATGATTTGTGCCGCAATATAAATTAGAATACTCATTCGAATTTCTTGTAATATTTTCTGGCTAAAAAAAACTGCATATACACTTTTATTAAACTAGAATAGAATTGAGGTTAAAAAAGGACTAACGTGCAAATCTATCATGAAAGTAAATGCAAAGAAGCAATATCGTCCTAAAAAAAATTTTCCTCAACATTACCCCAGAAACCTAAAAAATATAACAATGTCGTCCCTTTTTTAATCATTGTTTATGTTTACTGTTAATTTTGACTATAATTACTCATATGGCAGCCACATGTGTCCTGAATTTTTCATCTTATCCTCTCTCCTTTTCTCTCTCCCTCAATCAATCTTTCTGAAATAAAGACGCTGAGGCGGTGATGAATTGGATCATTGGATGACATGTGAGTGTGTCACGTGGGAATTATGATCAAACAAAATTATCAAACTTTAACATAGGTTAACACTAGGGCGACATTCCTATACTTTTAAATATCCTAGATAATATTAAAGGTCTGTTTGGTGTGAGGGATTTGAAGGGAAAGGGAGGGAAGAGAAAATTTATATGAGTTGAATTTTAAAAAATTAAAAAAGTGAGGTAATAAAATTTTAATAAAGAGAATATATAAGATAAAAGAGTAAGAAAAATTAATTAAAAATTTTTAACCCCATTTTTCTAATTTTTTTAAATTTAACTCAAAATTTTTTTTCCTCTCCACACTTTCCCTTCCCTCTTCTCATATCAAACAAGTCCAAAAACTCAAAAAACTGACGAGAAAACATCACTCCTACGCATATATTTCCTTGACAGAATAGTACCTTAATCCTAAAAAAACACTAGGCTAGATAGGGTCGCCTTAATACATCGTTCAACTTAATTTGTGTTACGCTTTGTTTTGGCCAATACACGCTTTTATATCAAAGGAGAGAAATTTTTTATAATTAACAAAATGATATTATAAAATTATATATTTACTGAGTACCGAAGAAAAAATAAAGGTCAGGAACATAGAAAGTATTAGCAGAAGGAATTGCTTTGAACTTTGGAGAATCATCATGAGTTCAAAAAAAAAAAAAAGAATGTATCATTCGTGCTTTTTAATGTAAGACATATTTATCTAATTTAATTAGATTAAATAAGTTAGTTAATTTAATTAATATAACATGTTTTTATAAAATACCTTAACCATCTTCATAAATTATCACTCCCTCTTTCTCTTCTTGATTATTATTGAGAGAGCATAAATAGGAATAAGTTAAAAAAATATTGATAAATATAATAAATAAATCTTACATTTAGAAATAAAATAAATTCTCCAATTAAATTATACATTACGGACAAGAGGAGTAATAACTAAAAAATATCCAGTATTCACTTGATATCTTTTTCCGACGTTCTTCTCTTGGAGTCTCAGCCATTCTCCCTATTGCTTTCTATATGAAAGGAGAGTCCATGACACATATATTTTTAGTGTAATACAAATGGAATATCGGGCTTGTTTGGTATGAGGGGAGAGAAGGGAAAGTCGGTGGAGGAAAATTTTTTTTATGTTGGATTAGAAAAAATGAAAGAAGTGGGGTTAATAGTTTTTAATTCACTTTTTTTACTCTTTTATCATATATATTTTCTGTATTAAAATTTAGCAACCCCCGCTTTTCTAATTCTCTTAAATCTAACTCATAAAAATTTTTCCCCCCTTCCCTCCAAATCCCTCATACCAAACAGACCCAAAGCCTTGCACCAGAACATAGTAGTACTCCATCCTGTCCTTCTTACGGTAGCTCAAAATTTGAATTGTCTTGATCATTTTTATAAGAGTTCTAAAAGAGTTGTTTAAACATTTAATAAGTTTTTTTTTTAAATTTTTGCCCCTCATTAATTATATATATTGCATTAATTAAGAGGTTGGTTATGCTTAAATTTACTTTATCTCTCTCTCTCTCTCTCTCTCTCTCTCTTACTTACCTCTCATAAATAAGGGATACTTGAAAACAAAAGTTTATTTTAGACACACTTATTATTTTTGATTAATTTTAACTATTTTTTTAAACCGCGTAATTTGATCATCAAACTCTTATGAATAGGATCGAAGGGAGTAATAAATGGAAAGGATGAATATGCTCCCTTTCGTCCTTTTATAAACAACTTTTTTTTTTTTTAACGTAAAATGAATTGACGGTTAAAGTTAATTAAAAACAATAAATTTATAAAAAATGTCGTGTTTCTTTAAGATATGTCCCTATTTATTAAAATAGCATATGAGAGAGAATGAGCAATAAATAATTAAATGAAAGAGAATTAGTCGTGAGTGTGAGTAATTAATAAAAAAATTTGTATTTAATAAAGGTAAAAAAAATTAATTTAAATCTTAAGATAAAAAAAGTTACTTATATTAAAGACCCTAAGAAAAAAAGTTACTTATAAAAAGGATTCATAACAAATACAAATTTCATTTTTCTTTTAATTTAATAATAAAACAGAAGAGATAACTTCTATGTAACATATGGTTTCGTACCCTACTCAGATACTCTGTCTGAAACTCTTGAATCCAAGGTTTTTTTACTAATATACTGCAAACAATAAAACTTATATACCAATATACTACATTGTGAAAAATATTTACCAAAATGTTATACTTGTAACACCCTAAAATTTATATTCACAAAAAATATTGTAAATATTTGGGGAATTCAATAAAATGGTGAATATTCATAAATTTGGAATTTATGAATTTTATAAATGTTCATTTTCATGAGAAAATGGGCAAAATAATTATGGAATTAATTTGGGTAATTTAAAAGGCCCAATATTAAGGTTCAAAAATGAATAAATATTAGAGAAAGTATTTGGTCCAAAAATATATGAAAATTGGCCAAAGAAAAATAAGAGAAGAAATTGGATTAAAAAGGTAATGGCAAAATCGTAATTTTGCCAAAATATCACAAAATTAATTATTTTCCAATTAATTGTAGTTAATTTAAATTAATTAAGGAAAATAAAGGTTAAAAATTTATTTAGAATATTTTGGTCAATTTAATATGAATTTATGGAAAATTTGAGCAAAAAGTGCAATTTTGACCAAAATTGAGACTATACATGTATACGTAACCGCAAAAAGTTGTAAAGCCAATTGAGACCATAGGGAGGGACCTCTAGGTGTCTCCTACATGTGGCATAAATAAGGAAATATTAGTTGGGCTTAATGAGCATGGTTACATGTACATAAGGTTTATGTACATAAAACTTCATTTTTGGAATTTTGGAAAAATTGTTAAACAATTAAAGCATAATGTTATATATTATAAAACATATGTTGCATCTTCATCCTCAGCCCATTTTCACGCACAGAACAGACCTGAAAGTGAGAGAGAGACGTTCAAGTTTTAGAGAGAGAGAGAAGAAGAAATCTCACAAGGTAAGCCGATTTCTCCGACGATTTAGCTCCTAACGCGTATAACTCCGATCCTAAGCTTGTCTTCTATGTTATGTAAGGTTTTGGAAGCTCAATTCAGCCCTTGGGAAGGTTAGGGTTTCAGCCAAGAAGAGGAAAAGCTAGTGGGAGTTTGAGGTAACTTCCAAACCTTTGTATATTGACTATTCTAGCTGCTGTGACCAATTTAATCGGTGAAATTTCGCCGGACTGCCATTGGTTTTAATTTTTGGAAATGGGTTGGCCTAGGGGTTATGCTGCCCAAATTGGTACTAAATGGTATTTGTAACCTAATGGAATAGTCAATAAGGTGGTTAGGAGTAGAAAGGAACGCGTTTACGGAGCTGAAACCGAAAAACCCCGATTTTCCCCGGAAAACCCATATAATTCGGTCAAGGATGTAAATGGGTCTTAGAGTTGGATTTTCAATGATTTGATGGTTCCATTGGATTCAGGAAGAAAAATTAGGTGGGGTTACAGTTGGGCACTTTTTCGGAAAAAGCCGAGAAAGCATAATTACGGAAACGCCCCTAAAACCCTAAAAGTAGGGTTGCCAAAGGCAATTTCATAATTTGACATTGAATTTGATAATTTTGAGTTCGGAAATGGATTTCTTGGGTGAAAATATGTAAGAATAGCCCATGTCAAAATTTCAGGAAAAGTACAGCCAGATTGGGTACAGCGAGGTTGGGCCGGGTCCCCGGGGGTATTTTAATAATTTTTCAAGATAGACTTATATAACCTCCAGAAACACTATGAAAGTGTCTAAATAGTATATTTGATATTGTAGAATCGAATATGGGGCCCCGAGCTGTTTGCACGTAGATCGAGGCACGCGTTTCGAGGCGGAAAAGGGTTAAGGTAGGGGACTTACCTTACTTGCATGTATTTGATATCTTTGCTTGTGTAATGATGTATGTGATTGCTTTACTTGATTGTGTAGAGCATATATGAATAAATGAAGCTCTGTTTCTGTTTTCGCTATGGCCATAGTCTTGTTGTATGAAACATTGAGCATGTAAAAATGTCATTATGGGGCATACATCTAGATAAAGCTAACATGTCATACACATAGCATCAATCATGCATGCATTATGATATCTGTTTTCTACTGAGATTCTCTCGAATCTCACCCTCCCCTACCAACAATTTAGACAGGAAACGACAGAAGATATGTAAACAACAATGCAGAGTACCGTATGAGGGGATTACAATAGTGGAACGAAGACGGGAAAAAGTCTCTGTTTCACTGGGATGAGTTTAGACACCCTAGTAGCCTTGTGCGGCTATCTTAATCGTAAGTATCATGTACAAACCCCTATGGAGAATTTATGTAATCATGCATATATTATCAGTATAGTTGTGTTATTCCCGTGTTGCCTATCGAACCGCATATCATTTTCCGCGAATACTCTGAAAAAGTTGAAAATGAGATAAGGGCGTGACAACACTAAAAATCATTCTTCAAATGATGAATTTTAGAAATCGTTCACCTGAAGAACGAGTTCTTCAATAACACAGCATCGACGTGGATTCCTATGCAAATGAAAATCTTTCTTCAAGTGAACGATTTATAAACTTCATGTAACACCCCAAATTTTATATTAACCAAAAAATATATTATAATTATTTGAGTAATTCAATAAAATGATGAATATTCATGAATTTAGATCTTGTGAATTTTGAAATATTCATATTCATAAGGAAATGAGAAAATAAATCCAAGAATTTAATTAAATTACAGAGACGATAGCAAAATCATAATTTCGCTAATTTAGCCCAAGATTAATTATTTTCTAATTAATTGAAGTTAATCTCAATTAATCGAGGAAAATGCATAATTGGATTATTCTTGATGGAATAAATCAAGAATTGTGAAATTAAGGGGAATGATACATAATACAACTATATGAATTATGTGATTTATGAAAAACATTTTCTTCTCTTCTTGACCCTAAATTTCGTCCAACCATGAAAATAAGGGAGAAGAAATGGGTTTAGTTAGAGTAAAGAGAAGGATGTATGGTTTGTGTAATTAAAAGAAATCTAGTCCCAATCCAATTAGACCCAAATGATGTGAAGGCATGGCATACAGTTAAGAAGGGATGGCATAAAGTAAGAAGGTATGGTGTGAGGTATGGTTGGAGGAATGGGACATGCAAAGTGGTGTACTTGATGAGATCAAGGGTTAGGAAGGGAGAAGATCAAATGAATAAACATTTTCTCCCTCCTCTTTCAAGACACAATTCGGCCAAGACAAAGAGAAAAGAGAGAGAGAATGAACTTAGAGAGCTCTTGAAGTTTAGAGAGAAGGAAGAGGAAATCTAAGGTAAAAATGTTAATTTCTTATGGTTTTCTTGTGTCTTGTCATGAAATCCTTCTCTAAACTTTTGTTCTCGTGAATCCATGGTGGTGAAGTCACATTTTGAGATCAAGAAGAGAAGGAGGAGGAGCCTAAAGTAAGAGGAAACCAAGAAGCCAGAGAAGGTAACTTCATAAACTTGCCTTCTTGTGGTGATGTTGTTTCTTGATTTTTCAAGTTTCTTGGTTGAGTTGTAAAATTGGAAAAGCCATAACCCTAAGGGGTTATGCTGCCTAAAATCCTTTAAATCATGATTAAGAAGTTTTTAAGTGAGTTAACCAAGGATTAGAAGTGGAAGAGTATGAGTTTTGGAAGATAAAACACAAAACTATTTTTTTTCTATTTTCCCTTCAATATTTCAGCCAGGACTAGAACTAATAGTAGGATTTGAATTTTCATGAAATAAATGATTCCATTGAACTCAATGGGCAAAAATAGGTGGGGTTACAGTTAGGCACTTTTTCGGTAGAGGCCAAAAAGCATAATTATGAAAACGCCACTGAAATCCCTAAATAGGGGCTGTCAAGGGTATTTTCGTAATTTGATAGTGAATTTGGTAATTTTGAGCCTGGAAATGGATTCCTTTGATGAAAATAAATCTTAATAGCCTTAGTCAAAATTTTGAGAAAACGTGTCATTGAGCCGGTTACGGTGGGGCCGGGCCGGGGTCCAGGGGCATTTTGGTAAATTTTCACCATAGACTAATATAACCACAAGAAACACTATGGAAGAGTCTAAAATGATAATTGGATAGGTTATGATCTATTTCTTGTACATTTAATATTTTAGGATCGAGTAGAGAGTCGGAACGACACGCTTTTCAAAACACCGTTAAACAGAGGATTATAAAGCGTTGGGGTAGAGACATTATCCTTCATACATCATGCCATAAGTTATATGATTGTGTGGATGCCATTGTTGTAAATGTACTTTATTAATCAACATGATTTGCCCAGAAAAAGGCCAGAAGTGTTAAAGGCACTTACACTGGAGTTGGAGAGAACTCAACCGTTGCAGATTAGTGGGGTTAGGCCCTACTCATGTATACATGCAGATGATATGTTTATATTGTTTATTAATTGGTGCATACATGGCATATATCATATTTACTTTTCGCATTTTCTATGGACGATAGCATGTTTCTACTGGGATTCTTCAGAATCTCACCCTATTTTTAAATAAACATCGCAGTGAGTGCTAATGGATCGAAAGGCAATGGTGTAGACGCCGAGAAGTAATTGGCTCGTGTCTCGAGGTGAGGACAAGATCGTGATTATAATTCGTTTATGCTTAGATATTTTGGAGAATTCTGTAAATATTAAGTTTTCGCTGTATTTTCTGTTTTTCCTTGACGAACGATATTGGGATTGTAAATGAATATTTTATCAGTATAATCATACTTTTCTGTATGTCCATTGAATTCCGTCTTTATTACTCTCTGATTATCGAAATGGAAATGGGTGTTGATACTTCATCACCTGAAGAACGATTTCAATGTATTTTCTCTTTCCTGTCTCCCTTTCTCCCCATCATTGCCTAATGATTAATTTACATTAAAAAAGTCCCTCCTTCCTAATTATATGCCTAATGATTAATTTACATTAAAAAATAATGATTGCTGAGTAATTGATTATGATGATAGTAATAATACTAATAGTAATTACATAATAAAAGAAATAATGATGGAAAAAATAGAATAAGAAGTATATTGACCAAATAAAGTATTAAAAAATTAATACTAAATAATAATTAAGTGTATATGACTGAAAAATGAAAATGAATTAACCTTATAAATAGTGACTTCCTGTACCACATCTATGTCTCCTCCGCATACGTTATAGTCGTTGTTGTTGTTGTACGTCAAGTTCTTGAGATTCAAGCGTTTCATTGATTTGTGTCGTTGACGTATTTAAATCAAACCACGGCGATTCATTTAAAGAAATGGATTGTCTAGGAGTGACAAATGCTTCATTTGACGCCCCACCATGCTCAAAAGTAAAAGTATTGTATTCAGTTGAAAATAATGCATGATCATCTAATAAAGATGTGAATAACTGAGATTGAACAACATTGGGTGGGTTGGAAGTGGAAGATAATAATAGTGACATGTAATGAGGTTCTTGTTACGTAGGGTTAGAAGAAGTGACATGGACGACGACAACGTTGACATGTAATGAGGCTGACTAAAATTTGGAAGGTCTTGTTCCAAAATATTTTCATTTTCAACTGGTGGTTGGGTTGATAAGTAACTAGCACGTCGCTTGCTCAGTCTATCATGAGGAATTTATAGTCAAGGTAACTCAATTGTTGGGGGAGCAGATTGACGACTTATGTTAAATTGTTGTTCTCTAAGTGCAAGTAAAATATTTCGTTGGTCTCAAGCAACTCTGTCTCGATAATCAATACAATTTGAGCATGTAGAACGAGTATTAATTGTTAACCTATATAACTTTTCTGCTATATTCGACTAAAATAAATAAAAGAGGTTGTGTTATAACCTTATTATATGAAGGAAAAAATGATATTGATGGAAAAAAGAAGAAAAACTTACCTCACAGCCAGTATCACCACTGATATGTTGAATCCATCGTCTTGTATGTCTCCAGTACTATTGCATGCATTGAGACGTTCTATCAAGTTCATCATGTGCCATTAGAACATTAACAATAGCATGTGACCAAATATCCCATGCCTGAATAAAGGTTGAGTATTTGTTAATCCAATTTATAGTTGTTCTACCTTGTAGTTGCATTGTGTGGTAATTTCCTAAATAAATAGGTTGGGCAGGAATTGGTTGCTGACGACCAAACTGCCTTAGCACAAGATGTAACACCCCAAATTTTATATTCACCAAAAATATATTATAATTAATTGAGAAATTCAATAAAATGGTGGATATTCATGAAATTTGGAACTTATGAATTTTGAAATATTCATATTCATAAGGAAATGGACAAATTAATTCAAGAATTGAATTAATTTATAAAGGTGAGAGCAAAATCATAATTTTGCCAATTTAGCCCAAGATTAATTATTTTCCAATTAATTGGATTTAATTTCAATTAATCAAGGAAAATAAAATAAAATGTATAAAGAGAATTATTCTTAATGGTATAAATCAAAAATTTATAAAATTAGAGGAACTTGGGCATAAATCAATTAAGGGAATTATGGAAATGTTGAAACCATTTTTCTTCTCTTCTCTTCAATAATTTCGCCTAGCATTAAATGCATGGGGGAAAATTGATTTAATGAAATTTAACATGCTAAGCACAATTATCATATGAAGAGGAGATTAAATGATGATTAATTTCATGAGCATATGTCCAAAATGCTACAAGAAAAGAATAATGATGACAATGGTAAAGTGGGTATGACATGAAGTATGGACACGATAATCATGGTAGGGTGATGGTAAGGGAGCAAGTAAGTCACATTATTAGGGAAGTATGGAGCAAGTAAGGCATAAAGTGAGTCAAAGTATGGGTGAAGGTATGAGACGGAGGTATGGTGAAAAATATGTGTCACCATAACAACCCTTGATGAGATCAATGGTGTAGGATCAAGGGAGCATTTTTATGAAGCTTTTCTCTTCCCTTCCATTCATTCATTTCGTCCAAGCCACAAGAGACAGAGAGAGAGGAAGTGCCTTGGAGACTTTGAGAGCTAGAGAGAAGAGGAAGAAGAAATCTTAAGGTAAAAAGCTAAACTCTTAAGGTTTCTTGTGATTTTGTCATAGATCCTTCTCTAAACCTTGATTCTTCATGTATCCATGATATTGAAGACACCATTCTTAGCTCAAGAAGAGAGAGAGGATTCAAGATTTCAAAAGGTAACCTCACAAACCTTATATCTAAACTAATATGGTGTTGTTGTTAAGGTTTGTGTTTGGTTTTGGTGATTTTTGTCAAGTTTGTAAATTTGGAAAGTTCTAATTCTAAGAGGCTATGCTGCCCAAATTTCTTTGAATCATGGTTAAGATGTGTTTAAATAAGTTAATAAGGGATTAGAAGTGGAAAAGTACAAGTTTTAGAAGCTAAAACACAAAAACTCCATTTTTCGATTTCTTTTACCAATATTTCGGCCAAGACCAGATCTGAGGGAAGGAGCTGCATTTTCATGAAATATATGGTTCTATTAGATTCAGTGGGCAAAAATAAATGGGATTACAGTTGGTCACTTTTTCGGAAAAAGCCGAAAAAGCATAATTACGAAAACGCCCTTAAAACTTTAAATAGGGGCTGTCAAGGGTATTTTCATAATTTGACACTGAATTTGGTGATTCTAAGTCTGGAAATGGATTTCTTGGACAAAAATAAGTTAGGATAGCCCTATTCAAAATTTTGGGAAAACGTGCCATCGGGTTGGGGTCCCGGGGGCATTTTGGTAAAATTTTACCATAGACTAATATAATCACCAGAAACACTATGAAAGTGTCTAAATTATACATTTGATGTTCTAGGATCGAGTAGAGAGCCTGAGGGATTGGCACGCAAATAGTGTCTAAACTTACCTCTTCTACATGCATTTGATATTTGTGCTTGTATATTGATGCATGTTATTGCTTTGCTTGATTATGTAAAACACATATGAATGATTGAAGCTCTATTTTTGTTTATGCTATGACCATAAGTATGTTGATTAAAACATTGAGTACGCCGATATGTCATTGTGTGAACATGAGTTATGTAATGCAAGCATGTCATGCATTAAGCACTTATCTTGCATGCATATTGGTACTGTTTTCCTACTGAAATTCTCTCGAATCTCACCCTCCCTTACCAATAATTTAAACAGGAGAAGACAGAAGATATGCTGAAACAATATAGAGAACCGTACGAAGGGGATTGCAGTGGTGGAACAAAGACAAGAAGATGTCTCTATTTTATTAGGATAAGTTTAGACACCCAAGTAGCCCTGCGCGGCTACATGAATTGTAATTATCAAGTACGAGCCTCCATGGGGAATTTCTATAATCGTGCACATAATATCAGTATATTTATTCTATTCTTGTGTTGCCCATTGAACTGCATATCGTTTTCCACAAATACTCTGAAATAGCTCAAAATAAGATGAGGGTGTGACACAAGATTGGGGTGGTGCCATTCTATGATATTAAAGCATATCAAAGGAACAAAAGCAAGCCAAATTTTAGATGTTTGTAAGCAAAACTCTAGAATTAATTGGCGCACTTCATAAGATTCATATGGCTTCCAAATTATCTTATCATCAACCATTTTATCTAGGAAACTCCTATATCGGACCAACGTTATGGCACTTGGACGAGGGTTTTTTCTAATATTTTTCCATCTATTATTACAAAAATTAATATCATAATTTATATAATTTTAATAATATAAGTGGATATGAAACGTTTTATAGGTGAATTTAGCATTCATGAAACCCAAAGGAAGTAAGAAATGATAGACATCTAAATTTGGATATGGATACACAGGTAAGGGTGGTGTGATCATAGTGAAGCGATTCCATGCCCATAAATGTAGCAATGACAAGCATCCTCCAATCCCATCCTCAGTTGGGTTAGTAGCATTACACAGTTCTCTATACATATGAACTAAAACTGCAGTTCCCCAACTAAATTTCCCAACTTCTTTAATATTGTAAAGTAGTGGAAGGTACATTAAGTAAATTCGACTACCTAATCTATCTGGCATGAGGTATCCACCTATTAACCTGAAAATATATGCACGAGTAAATTGTTGAACTTGTACATCATTGGCTTCTTTGGGTAGGTTATTGAAGTTCTCTTCCAGCCATCTTATAAGCAGTCGTTGCCTGTGTAGTCTATTTACAGGTGGTCTAATACCTAGAAGCCACTTACAAACATCTAGCCAATTCAAGTCAGTTTGCCTAATGACAGCCATTCCTACACATGGAAGGCCCAGTTGTATAGCTACATCATGTAATATCATCGTACACTCTCCACGTGTAGTGTGAAAGGTATGAGTTTCAAGACGCCACCTTTCAGTAAGGGTAGAGACCAAACATCAATTATAATCAAATTGCCCTACTCGAGCAACACCATAAAATCTGGCTAATATAAGATATCCAATTATTTAATTAGGTGGATCAATCATCCGAATAGTATGCATTACAATTATTAATAAAATTCATCCATTTGAAAATATACATACGAACTTCTTTCTATGATTTATCCTACTTTTTAAATATTACATTACAATTATTAATAAAATTAAATGAAATTGTCAAAACAATTTAAATTCAGAATATCACATTTAAAAAAATCATCATAAAAAATGTTCATAATTGTCTCACCACATTATGCATAATACCAACAAATAATCATAATAAATAATAAAATATTATTCTTCATGTATCTTTCACTACTTTTTTACTTATAAATTTTTGTGGCAACATATTTCAAAATATATTTCATTTCTTATTATATTTTTGGTTAATTAAAAAATAATATATATTATCATCGAAATATACAAAATTGACGATCATAAATTTTGCACACTAAAAAGCTGTATTTATTTTTTTTATTAATATTTTTTCTGAAATGATAAAGATTTATAAGGACTAAAACAGAAAATAAAATTCTGTGTGTGGAAACAAGGGAATTCTGATAGAAAAAGGGTCATTTTATGTAATATTAGTTATCACTTTCAGTAGAAAAAATATTAGAGAAAGTTACAGAAAAGACCCTGAATTTACAAAATTTTAGTTGGGTCCAAAAATCCAAAAATCACTGTTGAAACCGATTCTTTTGGCTGCGAAAAGATTAGAGGAAACTACAAAAAAATGCCCGTAATTTCCAAAATATCATTTTGGTCCAAAAGTCCAAAAAACAGCATCCTTTATTGATAATATTATGTATAAATAATATAAAGGGAAAATTGTGAAAAAAGACCTCACCAGTAACTTATTTGTCAAATGGGACCTTCGCGTGCAGATCATCTTCCACATGTGCAGAATATTTTTCCTGGTGTGCAGATGATCTTCCTTATGTGCAAACTTCTTCCCTATACATGTGCAGAAATCTTCCCTGCGTGTGCAGATATCTTCCCTCTATATGCAGATATCTTCCCTCCGTGTGCAGATAATCTTCTCAGGTCCCATTTGATAAATAAGTTGCTGGTGAGGTCTTTTTTAGCAATTCTCCCTAATATAAAATCACTACCACTGTATAAATATAACAAAAATATATACTTACTAAAATCTATCTTGTTCTTATGGTAAAAATATCTTTTTTCTAAATATTTTAACTACTTATATTCTAAATATTTTATATATTCCAAAATCTTAATCTATAATTATATTTTAAATATCATATACTACATATGTCATTTCATATGTTGGGATATATGGGAGGTTTTTTTTTTTTAAAGTTTTATCCTACCAACATTAAAGTTTTTGGGTGAGCTAACCCTTTGGCAAATATCATAAATATACAAACAAGATTTCGCAAAATAAAAATATATTTGCTAATATCATGACACAAGGTTCACATAAGCGAAATCACATGCTTAAAAATAGAGATCAAATTTAAATTTTGAAGTCTCAAAACTGACCTATATTACCATATAATATAGGATAATACTTAAAATTAAAATAAGAGGGATGTTATAAAAATGGGAAAATACAAGAGATGTCAAGCACGAAATGAAGAGAGATGAAGAGAGAACTAGAGAGAAAGATGGAGCAATATCTTATTCATTTGGATGCTAACAAAGTGTAGTACATAGTGCTCTATTTATAGGCCATCATCCACAACTAAGAGTTACAAAAAGTAAATGGCAAACTTTAATTCTCATGAGTGCACACATTGTAACCTTTGAGTTATGGGCATGAAAACTCCTAAAGATCATTCATTGGAGAGGTTATGAGATGTAGAAAATGAAAGGTCAAGAGTTGGGAGCTCATTGACATCCACCTTAATTAGTATTTTACAATACTCCTCCTTGGATGTCCATAAAAAAAATATTGTGCCTCATTAAAACCTTATTAGGAAAAATCCATTGGGACAAAAACCTAGTGAAGGAAAAAGAGTACACAATGTTTACTCCCCCCGGTGACAACATCACTTTATGTCTTTAAGCCTACGCATTCCAATACCATGCACTAACTTCTTAAATGTTCTAGTTGGCAGCGTCTTGGTAAACAAATCTGCAAGGTTGTCACATGAGCGAATTTGATGAACATCTATGTCACCACTCTTCATAAGATCATGAGTGAAAAAGAATTTTGGAGATATATGTTTTGTTCTATCTCCCTTAATGTACCCTCCTTTCAATTGAGCTATGCATGCTGTATTATCTTCATATAGTATTGTTGGAATCTTTTGTTCAAGAAACAAACCGCACACTGATTGGATATGTTGAGTTATTGACCTTAGCCAAACACATTCTCGACTTGCCTCGTGAACTGCAATTATCTCTGCATGATTTGATGAGGTAGCTGCTAAAGTTTGTTTTGTTGATCGCCAAGATACATGTGTACCTCCACAAGTAAATAAATATCCTGTTTGAGATCTACCATTGTGCCTGCATCTGCATAACCAATCAATTGCAATCCAGATTCATTAGAATAAAATAATCCCATATCATTTGTTCCTCGAAGATATCGGAATATATGTTTAATTCCGTTCCAATGCCTTCTTGTTGGAGAAGAACTAAATCTTGCCAATAAATTCACAGCAAATGCAATATCAGGTCGTGTTGTATTGGCAAGATATATTAGTGCACCTATAGCACTAAGATATGGTACTTTTGGACCAAGAAGTTCTTCTATTTTCTCTTGATGACGAATAGGATCATTCTCCTTATCAAGTAATCTCACAATCATTGGAGTAGATAATGGATGTGCTTTATCCATATAGAATCGCTTTAATATTTTTTCAACATAAGTTGATTGATGAAGGAGAATTCCATTTGTTAAATGTTCAACTTGCAGGCCGAGACAAAACTTTGTTCATCCAAGATCCTTCATCTCAAATTCTCTCTTTAAACAATCAACAGCTTTTTGAAGCTCTTCAGGAGTTTCAATTATATTCAAATCATCCACATATACAGCAATTATCACAAACTCTGATCCATTTCCTTTTATGAAAACACATGGGCAAATAGGATCATTTTTATAACCTTCTTTTAACAAATATTCACTAAGACGGTTATACCATATTCTTCCAGATTGTTTCAATCCATATAAGGATTTATGCAAACGAATTGCACAATTTTCTTAAGAATTCTTACATCCTTCTGGTAATTTGAATCCTTCAGGGATTTTCATATAAATTTCAGTATCTAAAGCACCATATAAGTAGGTTGTAACAACATCTATTAGACACATATCCAGTTTTCTGCTCACTGCCAGACTAATTAAATACCTTAAAGTGATTATATCTACCACAAGAGAATATGTCTCTTCATAATCAATACTAGGTCTTTGTGAAAATCCTTGTGCTACCAATTGTGCTTTATATCTAACGACCTCATTTTGCTTATTTCGTTTTCGCACAAATACCCATCTATACTCAACAGGCTTTACACCATTTGGTATTTGGACTACAGGTCCAAAAACTTCACGTTTTGAGAGTGAATTTAACTCTGCTTGAATTGCGTCTTTCCATTTGGGCCAATCATTTCTATTTCTACATTCTTCAACTGACCTAGGTTCAAGATCCATATTTTGATTAATTATTTCAACCACAACATTACATGAAAATACGTTGTCGACAACTATACTTTCTCGGTTCCATATTTTTCCCGTAGTGACATACTCATTGAGATCTCTTCATTATTTTTAGGTACCTGGACCTCTTCTGGGGTCTTTTGATTAGTTATGTCTGCCTCCTCAACTTGACCATCTTGGTTAATCGCTCCCTTTTTCTTTCTAGGAGTTTTATCTTTGGAACCAATCGGCCTACCATGCTTCAAGCGTGGCTTAGTTTCATTTGCAATTGATGGTTGTCCTACTGGGACATCAATTCTAATTGGAGCATTTTCAGCTGGAATGTGAGATTTGGTAATTCTCTTAAGGTCAGTAAATGCCTCTGGTAGTTGATTTGCAATATTCTACAAATGAACTATTTTTTGAACTTCAAGCTCACATTGTTGTGTACGAGGATCTATATGTGATGGTGATGTTGTTTTCCATGTAATTTCTTTATTCAGCTGCTTATTATCTCCCCCTAATGTTGGAAAAATTGTCTCATCAAAATGACAATCATCAAAATGTGTTGTAAATAAATCTCCAGTTGAAGACACTAAATACTTGATTATAGAGGGAGATTCATAGCCAACATATATTCCTAACCTCTTTTGAGGTCCTATCTTTGTGCGTTGTGGTGGAGCAATAGGAACAAATACCGAACATCCAAAAATTCTAAGATGGGAAATATTTGGCTCCTGACCAAAAGCCAATTGTAATGGGGAGAATTCATGATAACTTGTTGGCCTGATGCATATAATTGATGCCACATGTAAAATTGCATGCCCCCAAGCTGATATGGGAAGCTTTGTTCTCAAAAGCATTGGTCTAGCTATCAATTGGAGGCGTTTAATGAACGATTCTGCTAGACCATTTTGAGTGTGGACATGAGCAACAGATTTTTCTACTGTTATTCTAGTTGCCATGCAATAATCATTAAAAGCTTGAGATGAAAACTCGCTAGCATTATCAAGACGAATTGTCTTAATTGTATGATCTGGAAATTGTGCTCTTAGCCCTAATTATTTGAGCGAGTAATCTAGCAAATGCTAAATTACGTGTTGACAACAAACACACATGTGACCATCTTGTAGATGCATCTATTAAAACCATAAAATATTTAAATGGTCCACATGGTGGATGGATAGGCCCACATATGTCCCCTTGGATACGCTCTAGAAAAATAGGGGATTCAAGCTCAACTTTTGTCAAAGAAGGTCTTGTAATTAATTTTCCTTGAGAACAAGCAGCACATGGAAAATCCTTAAATTGAAGAATCTTCTGGCTCTTCAATAGATGTCCGTGTGAATTTTCAATAATTCTTCGCATCATAGTTGATCCGGGATGGCCTAACCGATCATGCCAAACAATAAATATATTTTTATCAGCAAACTTCTGGTTCACTGTAGCATTTGTTTCAATTGTACTAATATTTGTATAGTACAAACCAGAAGATAATGTTGGTACTTTTTCTAGGACACATTTTTCACCAAATCTAGCAATTTTAATTTGTAAATATTCCATATTCTTCTCATTTATAGTCTCAATATGATACCCATTTTGGCGGATATCCTTAAAACTCAATAAATTTCTTAGAGACTTGGGGGAATATAAAGCATCATTAATAACAAATTTCGTTCCTTTGGGTAATATTATAATTGCTCTTCCAGAGCCTTCAATTAATTTTGTATTACCCGCTATGGTATTGATGCTTGCACTACTTCTTAGAGAATTTGAGATGAAGAATCTTGGACGAACAAAGTTTTGTCTTAGCCTGCAAGTTGAACACTTAACAAATGGAATTCTCCTTCATCAATCAACTTATGTTGAAAAAATATTAAAGCGATTTTATATGGATGAAGCACATCCATTATCTACTCCAATGATTGTAAGATCACTTGATAAGGAGAAGGATCCTTTTCATAAAGGCTTGATAAAGTCTTGCTAGATGCTCAAGCGTGCGATAAGTACGTGATCAGTTCCCCTTCATACCACACCGATAACATTGATTCTCAACAACTTTTGAAGAATCACTCCTATCGTTTTCTGCCCTTTATTATATTTCTTCTTCTGGTGGGTATTAGGATTATAATTATTACTTTCACCTCCATGATAATGGTAATTACCACGTCCCCTACCACAACCACATCCACGTCCACGTCCACGTCCACGTCCACGTCCACGGCCACGGCCACGACCACGACCACGAGCATGGTAATTATTACGTACACTCACATTCGCTTCAGGGAATGGAGCAGATCCAGTGGGACGATTTTGATGATTTTTCATCAATAGCTCGTTGTTTTGTTCGGCTACCAAAAGGCATGAGATTAATTCAGAATACTTTTTAAAACCTTTCTCTCGATATTGCTGCTGCAGGAGCATATTGAAGCATAAAAGGTAGAAAAAGTTTTCTCTAATAAGTCCTCATCAGTTATTTTCTCACCACATAATTTCAATTGAGAACTTATTTTGAAAACTGCTGAATTATATTCACTTATAGTCTTAAAATCTTGTAGCCTAAGGTGTATCTATTCATAACGAGCTCGAGGCAAAATCACTGTTTTTTGGTGATCATACCTTTCCTTCAAATTAGTCCACAATTCTAATGGATCTTTTACCGTTAGGTATTTAGCTTTCAGTCCTTCGTGGAGATGGTGGCGAAGAAAAATCATGGCATTGGCCTTATCTTAACTAGTTTCTTCATTTCCTGGTAAAATAGCCTTTCCTAGACCCTTAGCATCTAGATGGATTTCAGCGTCTAAGACCCAGGATAGATAATTCTTTCCCGTGATATCAAGAGCTGTAAACTCAAGTTTGGCAAGGTTGGCCATGATTCAAGCTAAAAATAATGATAACAATTAGAATCACGGTAAAATTGATGAAACATAAAACATCATTATGAATTAAAACATATAATAATCAACATATTTTTAAACAACATAATTAAAGGGAGCAAAATTTCATGAGTAGCCAACATATAATTCAATAAAGAAGATTTCTTGGAAATATTCTCCCTCTCTCTTTCTACTTTTCTCCTTTATATATGTTGTTATATGTTATTTATTGGAATATAAATGGTGTATAGAGAGAGGAGGAAATTATAGCAATAAAAATAGTGTAAAGAATAAAAGAGAGCATACTATATAGTCATATATAATACTATAAATAAAATGACAATAATATGGTAATAAATGTAAATAAGAGTAAATGTAAACAGATACAATATATATATATATATATATATTAACATAAATATAGCAATAACAAGGGTAAAATGGAAAATAAATAATAATAAAATAAATAAACAAAATGAATTATAAATAAGAAACAAATAGAATAATAAATGTGATGATGAAATAAAATAAAAAAAATGTAAAAGGAATAATTACAAATACAATACAAATAAATAATAAAATATTAGAAACAATAAACAAACAAAACAAAATGGCCTAATAAAATGAAATAATATAACAAATCAGTAAATGAAAAATAAAACAAAATGGCCTAATAAAATGAAATAATATAACAAATCAGTAAATGAAAAATAAAATAACAATAAAATGAAATAAATAACGTAAAATAAAGAAATATATAGCCAACATATAATCAAAATAATAAACAAATAAAATTAACTAATATAAAATGTAAATAACAACAGAATCTAAAATAAAGAAATGTAAATGAAAAAATAACAAAAATCTCCAATCTCAGTCATGGAACCTGATGTATAAAATAATCGATAAAAAGATCTCTTTAATTTCATACAATGGCTTAGATCATCCCAGATAGATTAAATAGAGATATGGTAAAAGAAGATAGAGGAAAAGGTTGAGACAACGATAAGGGGAAAAAATACCTTGGTTAGAGAATCGTGCTGATAACGTGTTATAAAAATAGGAAAATACAAGAGATGTCAAGCAAGAAATAAAGAGAGATGAAGCGAGAACTAGAGAGAAAGATGGAGTAATATCTTATTTATTTGGATGCCAACAAAATGTAGTACATAATGCTCTATTTATAGGCCCTCATCCACAACTAAAAGTTACACAAAGTAAATGGCAAACTTTAATTCTCATGAGTGCACACATTGTAACCTTTGAGTTATGGGCATGAAAACTCCTTAAGATCATTCATTGGAGAGGTTATGGGATGTAGAAAATGAAAGGTCAAGAGTTGGGAGTTCATGGACATCCACCTTAATTAGTATTTTACAACAAGGGACCTATTTTGATTTTTCAAATTGTTGAACCAACCACTGATCACCTAAAAATAAAAAATAGTCAAATAATTTTTATCAAAGGCAACATAAATAAAATTCAAATTACATATTACAAACTACCAAATTAAGAGAAACAACTTACCCACAACAACAATAAGAAAAAAGGCTGATGCAAATAACCAAAGAGCAACAAAGCAAAGGAGGAGGAGAGAATTGAGTAATATGTCAGAAGGGGAGAGGAAGCTCTTAGAGATAAATGAGATGAGAAAGAAAAGAACCGTAGAGTGAGAATGCAAGAATGAAGAGTGGATGCAGGAATTGAACAAACTATAAAGCCCTTTGTTCCTGTTTATTCACGAGCTGACATGGGGGAAATGGATGACATGACTAAGTATTAAGCATTGGGAATGAGGAGGGGTAGGGGGGGAACACGCATGCAACTTTTGTACGGAAGAATATTCCTAACAAACCCTTTTTTAATTATTTTAAAAAATGTTACATAATTTAGAAATCGTTCATGCAAAGAACGATTTCTAAAATCGTTCTTGCGAAGAACGATTTTTGGATTTTGTCAAACTGAAAGTCGTTCTTTACAGGAACGACTTCTTCACAAATTTGAAATCGTTCTTCACAAAAATGATTTTTAAGTACAACATTATGATAAATAATTTTAATTTTATAGTATTTTGGTATTATGTTTTACTGGTTATAGAATTTCGATAATTAAAAAAAAAGCCTGAAACCGACGAACCATTGTACGGTTTACAATTATTTCCATAATCAATCACGTGATAGTAAAAATCAATCATGAAGACATAATCATTATATCATAAAATATAAATTTTATGTCAAACCTTGTTTTTTACAAATTATGTAAATGATTTGATTCTTTGGAAAAATTGAAATTAAAATATGGAGGCATACAATATTAAATTGAATAAAGTAATGCCTTGACTGAACTGCTAATTTATAGAATGGAATATCAAGCCTCATATGAGATTTAGTTTGAAGTTTTAACTATAAAATTACTAGATTTTATGTTATAAAATATTAAGGTAGTATTTTTTTATGCGATGAATATCAGGTATTTCCTCCACTCTTAATTATAGAATTTAGTTGAAGAATTTGTTTTGATGTTAAGTATAAGACTTCGATATATTTTTTCTCTCAAATTTATAATATTTTGTATCTTAATTATTCCTAGTGATTGAACTTCCTAAGAGATTGTCCATCAATTTTTTTTTAATATAGATGACTAAACATAATATTTTAAAGAAACCAAAACACATATTTTACAAATTATTAAATTAATTAATTCTTTAATTCCTATAATTGGTATTAGATGTGGTAATATGGTCCGGCCCAGTGGGTTCGGGCTAACCCATCACGGGTTGAGATCATATGGGCCCGGGCCCAAAAGGACCGCATCAATATGGTTGGCTAACACATAACTGCTAGATTGGCGGATTGGGCGGGCCAACCCATATTTTTGTTTCAATTTTTTTTAACAATATACTATAATTTTTTTTCTACACACTTAAACCATAACAAAATTAAAAATACATTATAAATTAAACTTTCATCACAAGTCCACATATAACAAAATAAATATATATATATATATATATATATGGGCCGGCCCTTCGTCTCTTACCTCTTGCCTCTTGAAAAACAATATGGGCTGGGTTGGACAGTGGATTGGACTGAATGGTGGAGTACTGGACTGGGCCTTAGCTCTTAGTCTCTTACCTCTTGCCTCTTGGTTTATATAAAAAAAAATATGGCTTGACCTGCCAACCCGGTGGTCCAACCCCGTCACGGGTTAGAATCATATGGGTTCGAGCCTAAAAGAACCGCTCCCAAATGGTCCCAAATTTTTAGGACCCAACTCGTCATGAGTTAGGACCATATGGGTTCGGCTCACGGTCTCAACCCATATTTTCAACTCTAATTGGTACCATGTTAACATTAACATTTTTTTCAAGAGAAATTTAGAGCGATGGATGATGTGGAGGAGAAAAAGGACATTTTGATAACAAGGGTCTCATTCTTAGTTTGAAATTTCGTGAGGTATGCGTGATTATTAGTTCATTCAAGAAAAGACAACATTCCTTTTTTAAAAAACAAAAATGAAATTCAATACACAACATTCTTAGTCAGCTTTCGGCCTTCCACTCGTCACCTCTAAAGGAAGTTACTTAATATGACATATTTTTTTCTAAAGTACATTAATTATCTTCCTTAATTTCTGTAATGGAAAATGCAACAGCAATCTGGTATAACAAGAACAGCACGAGGGAATGAGAATTTGGACGCTTTGAGTCTCGTCGAAGGACATTGTTCTTAAGAGTTATTCGGTGATCATTGACAGAGAGGAAGCGGCATTCCCCAGAATTAAACAGACCCTTCCTGACTTATATCAAGGCAATAGAACTAGCGAAAAGAGAGCGAAGAAGCGCGCGCACGCAGGGAAAAGCATGATTGGAAAGGACATTGTTCTTAAGAGTTATTCGGTGATCACCGGCAGAGAGGAAGCGACACTCCCCAGAATTAAACAGACTTTTCTTGACTTATATCAAGGCAATAGAACTAGCGAAAAGAGAGCTAAGGGGGGGGGGGGCGCACACACAGGGGAAAGCATGACCGGAAACAGACCCTTCTTGACTTATATCAAGGCAATAGAACTAGCGAAAAGAGAGCTAAGGGGCACGCGCATACACAGGGGAAAGCACGACCGGAAAGTGCCACTACCATGTTTAACTCACAAGCAGGGGGAATCGTCAAAATTTCAACTACATTTGTCTTCCGGTGGCCTGTTGTTGTATGCACAAGCCTACCTTCTAGGCCTCTTTACAAGCTCAAGATAGTATAGTGTTATATATAGACATGTGCTCTCTTATTCCCAAGTAATGTGGGACTTATTTCTTTGATACACTCACTCTAATGTTCATATTTTACAACAATTTCCTCCTTCTATTGTTTGATTACTATTGAGGGAGTATCAATAAGAGTCAACTAGAAAAATATTGACGAATATAAGAAATAGATCTTACATTTAAAATCAAAATCAACTCTCTAATTAGGTCATACATTATGGATGAGAAGAGTATTACTTATTAGTTTTAAATTAAAAAAAAAACCACATATGTACGACACGAGTCCTTTTTTTTTTTATATTATTATCCGGAATGTAGTTCGGGGTTTATAACTATTCCTCTCAATATAAGTGTCTCTTTTAAAACTCAAATTTGAAACCGTAAGAGATATAACGGTGCCTTATACCACTAAACCAATTCTATACATCGAGTCCTTTAACATCACATAATATTGCTGACACCCTTATGGTGGTGTGCAGGGTGCCCTATGTTGGCACTGATGGTTCAAACTGCGCCTACAAGCATTTAGCTTGTTAAAATTTTAAATACTCATCAAGTTTAATCTTCAAAATAATAATGATTGTTATAAAAAAGCATAATTCGACATAAACGGCTTTAGGGAACCAAACTAAAACATTGTATGAAGTTAGATTATCAAATGTATCCACTTACAAAATATGCAAAACATCTCACACATACGATATACTCTTAACAAGGGCTTGCACACAATTAAAATGAATAAATAAGGATTTACTTTATTTCATAATACCGCATTTATTGCAATGATTGTTAATTGAAGGGCAACAAGAATTAGTCCGCAATAAATGAAAGAAATTTCAGCTTCCAAATTACTAATTATTAGTAGTCACTTTAACATTATAAACAAGGGGTGTTTCCCTCAGTTATTCATGATGTTGAGTCTTCCGTGCTTTTGCTCTCTCTCATTCTCTTTGTGTAGTGAGTACATGTTTGAATTAGTGGTAGAAGTTACTTTTCAACATGATTTACAATGTACAAGATAAATATATAAGATAAATTTTATTTCGGTTTACATGAATGTGTTTTTCGAATGCTACCTCAAGCAAGCCCTGAACCTATTGTGCCACCCTAGTTTTGACTCCATATAGCTGGAACAAAGGGCGTTTAGGTTATAAGAAAACAAGGGGCAAAAAAGAGAATGAAGCACTGAATGGTTCCTACAATGAATGGAACATAATGAGCACACTCCAAACAGATTATATGCTTTCACAGGCTTTTTGCAACCAATTGATCGAATTTTGGACCAATGTCTCATTGCTTAGAGCCTCACAGAACATACTGGAGTCGAGAAATAATATGGTAATAAGAAAGCTGAAATTTGATGGTAATAACTCTAAAAATCTCTCACAACTTGCGAAAAAAATTTGAATTATAACTGTTTGATACTGCTACGAGTAAATTGGTTTTGAAAACACTTAAAATTTTATAGTATTCCCTCCGGTCCTAATTATAAGACAAAGTTGACTTTTTTTTAAGAAATTAAGGAAGCCAATTAAATTACTTTAGAGTATTTATATTTTTTTTTTCCAAACTAATTAATTTGACTAATAAACTAATATATAATCTAAGGGTACTAAAAATATAAACACTCTAAAGTAATTTATTTGGCTTTCTTAATTTCTCCAAAAAAGTTAACTTTATCTTATAATTAGGACCGGAGGGAGTAATAGTATAGTCTGAATAATTAGGAAGTTTAATCTAGATGTGAACTTTCTCAGAAACACAATTATGATATTTTCATCCATTAAATGAAAATTTAATTTTTCTAAGTCTCGAGAATAATTTGAATAATAAAAATATCATAAATTTTATGAAGTTTTGAACATTGATTTTAATTTTTCATAAAATATTTATGCTTTTATAAACTCAAATTTCAATCTAAAAATGGAAATAAGCAGTTGAGGAGGAAGTCGACGAGAAAGACAGATATGAAAAGCCAATTAAGAAGAAGGGGAAAAGAGTGTCTTCACTGGTCTACTACCCTCTCTTTTCATCCCCTCTACTTAATTTTTCTATCATTAGTTCAACTTTTAATAGTTGAGATTTATTTTATAAAAATAATATTATCATTTAATATTTAATATTTCAATAATATTTTTAATATATTATAAAATATCAAGTATTAAGAGTTAATCAAATGATAAAGAAATTAGGTGGAAAGGAAGTAAAAAGAGGGGTAGTGGAGATATTTCTTTCCTAGACAAAAGATAGATACTAAAAAGAAAAACTTCTATTTGATTAAAAAAAGAAAAGAAAAACTTCTCAAAATAGTAAAAATGTATACTATTTTTTAGAATTTTTCCTCCAAATTTTTTTTCCTTTAATTTTCTATACATCCAAGCATAGGATAATGTTTTTTAAATCCAAGAATACAGGTTCGACTCCCGGTAACATTAAGAGACTTCAATGGTAATTTTCCTTTTATCATCCCCTTTGCCTCATAGATCCCATTCCATATACACTACTAGCAAAGCATTTTTTTTTTTTTTTTTTGGACCGTACTAGCAAAGCATTTAAAACACCTCTAAAAAATTAGAAAGATATTAAAAAATATATAAAATACATGCGAGAATTTAATATTAGCGGGAGCTTCAATTTTGTCCTCTACTTTAGCCTGGTTGAGAATTAATTTCAAAGGGATCAATCATTGTGATCTTAGGGGAGAGCATTCTCGCTCCCACCCAGAATTCTTTGGAAACAGTCTAATATGTCATTGTCCTTCGGTGCTTTAATAATTGAGTTCCACATGTGCCTTGATTTTTGCTGCTACCCTATTTATCCTGAGGATCTAAAATCGGAATCAGAATTGTTCGGCTTATTGAGTTAAGGATTAATGGGTCAGATCTGAGTTAAATTATAATTAACCCGGGACTAAACCGGTGATGAAGTGTAGATTTCAGAGTTATTTATATAAAATTCTGAATAAAATATTTTAAAAAAGAAAAAAGAAAACTGATCAAACAGCTAAAAAACGGGTTGAACCAGGGTTACTTACCGGACTGGACCAATTGGACCACCGGTTGGCCGGTTTCAGACCTGGAACGGCCGGTTCGGTGCAATTTTCAGAACTTTGATTTATCCTATTTCTGACTATTATAACTTTCTTCTCCATAACTTTGCTTGAAAGTCACATTTTGCTAACTGACGTGCTATTATTTATTATTATTGTCAATCCTAAATATAAGATCTAGTTGATTTTTTTTAAGAGATTAAGGAAGCTAAATAAGTTACTAAATCATATCATATAGCGTATATGATTAAATTATATATCATTTTATAAATCAGACGAATTTATAATATACTAAAGGAATTTAATTAGCTCTATTAATCTTCTCGAAAAAATCAAACAAAAAAAATCAACTAGATTTTATATTTATAAGTAGTACTGATAATCACAGCTTTGGTTTCATTTGTTTTCTATTTCCTTAAAGGACTCCTCTAACATTATTCTCCAAGATGTTGCTGGGTTTCTTCCAGGTTTTTCTTCGGTTAAATTATGTCTTTTTAATTTCCAGATCATAAGAATGATCCTTTGTTTATGTCTTTTAATTTCTGTTCTTCTATTATGCTACTGTATTTATACTTCTTTAATGATAATTTGATATTTTACCAAGAAAGAAAAATCACGGATCAAATTTTATGAAATTGGTATGATCTTCTTCCTAAAAATGCAGTGCACGAACAGGAATGACTCCACAGAATCAGCTTCTCTCCATTTTCTTCCCATCATTTTCCCCCCTCTTACACCCTTTATCACCATTGGATTAAGATCTAATAGTTTTCATTTAATATTTTATAAAAAAATATTATTACAATGGAGATAGGGATGTAAAGAAAATATTAAATGTGGACCATTAGATTTTGATTTAAGGGTGATGAAGGGGGCAAAGGAGAGGAAAAGGATAGGAAGGAAATGAAGAGCCATTACTCCATTTGGTCCCTAAATATAAGAGTTGGACAAAATGTTTATTTTGATTTTAAATACTTCTTTGGTCCCTAATGTACGATTTAATTGGGGAATTGATCTTGGTCTTAAATATAATACCTAATTCCCATATTTGTTAATATTTTCTTAATTTACTTATATTGATACTTTCTCAACAATAATCAAGTAAGAGAGATGGAGGAAATTAAGGAAAATGATTAGTACATTTAAAAAAAAAAGTCATATTAACTAATTTTCTTAATCTAATCAAATTATTAGATAAATGAACCAGAGGGAGCATATAATCTCAATTTACTTTGTCTCTTAAATTTATAATTTTTATCATAATGTATCTCTATTCATTGCACATATTAAAAAGGTTTTTAACAAGGGTTAGTTTCAGTGCATATGATTAAAGATGATATTTTAGAAAAACTAGCACTCATTTATTACAAATAGGCAATTTAACTATTTTTTTTTATTATTTATAATTTAGTCATCTAACTCTTATATTAGGTGCAGATAGTATTATATTGATATGTTTAACTTCATATCAACTTTCTCTGTCAGGCCAAATAACAGGGGGGGAAAAGATAACCTTTCCTTGAGGGCATATACGAGCAACTGATTTAAGTAAGTAGATGGAAGAAATTTAAGAGAATACCAAAAATTGTCAAATTGTTGGATCAACGGACAATTCTTGTTGCCTGTTAAATTGGGCATTTAAGTTTGCCAGTTCTGTAGGTGTTACGGAAGTCAGGCAAGAGTTTGGCAAGTGCTTACTGCTTAATGCATGCTGCTCAAAATCTACGCAATATATATTTCAAGATTTGATCTGATCCTTCGCCCAAAACAAGAAAATTTCAAAACTTGTAATTTGTCATATTTGTATGTTAAGTACTCAAGTTATACCAGTCGATGCCTCTGGCAGAAATATTAACACGTTACTGATTTAGAAATTTTGAAAGATTCACTCATGTAAACATCCAATGATTGAGGTGTTATCATTATGAGATAAATTATTCAAAAAGAGAGTTCTTTTCCCCAACGTTCAAAAGGAGAGTTTAGATTTTGGTTACTTCCCATACCCCATTCCGCTTTAACCATCTAGTTTTTAGATGTGTTTATCCCCGCTATGATTTTGGTGAATCTATTTTTGTTTTAAAATGGCTTTTGCAACTCTAAAAGCCTTCCCAAAAGCCAGTTTAAAAGGCTAAAAGTCAATTTGAGCCCAATAATTATGTTTGAATTGATATTGAAATCAAATGACCTGTTCTCCTAAAAATCATTTATCCTTCTATCGGAAACAATCCTTTTAAGGTATTATCAAGCACTAGAGGATTCAAACCTTGATTTATTAGTTGTAAAATACTAACATTTCCCGTTAGACTCAACCCTTATTAATAAAGCCAAGTTAGACTTAGAAGTTAGACCTCAAACCACATTTCGGAGCTTTTTAAATTACAAAAGCCTAATAGCTATTCAAACTAGCTTTTTAACAAGAACACATCTAAACACAAATTACATTATGCTAACTGAATTTTACTCCAACTTTAAGTTGCAAATTGCGACCCTTAATCCAAGTGTTCGGCCTGAACTCAAACACCTTACTCAAGTGGCCTTTTCTTGGGTACTGTTATGGTAACATAAAAGTCTGAAGGTTGGCGACATAGCCATTTGAGAATGTAGGGTGCACTGCTTTGGTGTCAGACAAATGTATCCTATAGCTATCACACACGTGTGACTGTTCTGCTGTTCACTGGTGAGGATGAAGACATATATCAGAAACATAATTGGGCTGCACGACTTTGAAATTTTCAACCCTTTGCGGGTAAAACTTATCAGGGTTCTGTATGACGCTGATATTTGGGCAAAAATAATAGGTTGATGCTCCCAACACAAGTCTAGAGGAGAGAGCTCAGGTTGAGGCAAGCAAAACAAAAAGGCACACTACCATGGGTATGTTTGGTTGAGCGATTCAATTGCTTATAAGTTGTTTTTTAATAGTGATTTACGGTATACGAAGTAAGTATGTGAGAGGAGTTGTGTCTCGATTTACGTAAAAAGCAACTTATAAGTTTTTATAAGTTGAAACAAACATGCTTCATGTCTCTAGAACAAAGTTCTGCTTTGAGGCTGAGAGTTCAGTATCATTCTCTCTTTTTGCCCATTGTTCCATAACAGACTGGTTTGGTGAAAATTACTGAGATTCTTATTCATCAAGCCCTGATCGATGCAGATAGAGGAAGAGAGGTCGACTAATCCCATATAATCCTCTCTCAATGATTGACAAAATAAAATGAATGAGATGATTATGTAAACCTAGAGATAATTGCAGAATATACTGATGATAAACACTACCTCCTACCCTTAAGATAAGACCTAGCTGATTAGTTTGGAAAAATGAAGAAAACTAAATAAATTAGCTTAAAGTGTGTGTATACATATATTTATCATTTTTCTCCAAACTAATTTGATTGATTTATAAACTGATATATAATCTAATAATATACATAAGTATTTTAGATAGATCATGTAACATATTATGCAATTAAGTAATTTATTTAGCTTCCTTAATCTCTCCAAATTAATTAATTGGATTTTATATTAAAGACTGAGGTAGTATAAAGATAAAAACAAAACAAAGAAACTAGGGTTACAAAGTAAATGGGCCCAATGGACGAAGGCCCACTACCAGCAATTATTGTGCACTATATAATTTGTGTGTACAAAGATTATGATGGCATCCAATTGATGAATGTCATTGTCACCACTTTGAGGACATCGACATGCCTGCAATGGAGCAACCAGGAAGAAACAGTTTCAATGTTGCACAATCACATTCTATTATAAATTATTCACGTCTCATTATCAATATAACAACATCTAAGGCTCAAAATTAAATAATTAATATTCTTCATAATCAATTTAGCAAGACTAGTTACGATCTATTTTATCTACACTTAATGAGCCTATTTGGCTAAGATGTAGAGTAAGCTCGCATAACCAATCCTTTGTCTTGCATTATACTCTTCTTTTTTGGCTTCCTCCCCATCACTTTCATTCTCCTATTTAAACTTGGAGCTGATGAACCTTGCTTTATAATGAAGGCAGAGAAATAATTTTTTCCCAAAACAATAACTTACCAATTCAAGTTCTAACTAGACGTGCGGTTACTGCTGCTGCCAACCCAATACTCCTTTACAGCAACCAATATCTTCTGAGGCACCAGAGGGCCATCCTCATGATCCACCAATTTGGCATCCCATCTCATTCCTCCAACTATTTTTTTAACCTTGTTCAGGACATTAACTTCATCCCGGATGATGACTGAGCCTTCGGGTCGTAGGATCCGATCCATCTCCAGAAGTATGTCTTCTAGGCTGCACCTGTTTTAATCAAATCAGAAGGCTTTTTATTTTTCTAAAACAACAATTTTCACTATTTTAATATAAATGGCAGAGTTCTTCCTCTTGTGAGAAAGGGATGCACATTCAAACTTTTACACTGACTTGCTTTGAGCTTCAAATCAGAGCATTGTTTAGTATTGTGCCAATAAATTACCCCACTACAGTTGATATTGCTAGACCAAAACTTGAAGGAAGCGAAAATAAAGACGGGGAATTTATTTCGTTTCATAGCCCACAAAACATGCAACCTGGGACTAGAGAAGTAATTAAAATTAAAAAAATTTAGTTATTTCACATAAAATATTCTTCGAATCCAGAGGCCAGATTCGGCCTTTTCCCCCTTCTATTTTGGGTTACATTATAGGGTTTGAATCTTTATAACTAATGGCACTTTTGACAGAGAGAAACTTACTTGTTCTTGTACAAGCTAAATAAATCATTAGCATGAATAAGATCGTATGTCCTTGGGTAGGTAGAAAAGCCTTCACACCTGTAGAAAGAACAATGCAGCGCATCGTTGGAATTAGTATAGGATTTTCTTTCTCCTCTGGGCAGATGAAGAATTTCACTGCTTGTTTAATAATTTAATATCTAATTAAGTATCAGAAGCCAGCCCTCAAGGAAAGTCTGTAAGGAATAAATGACTTGGATGGTTAAGGAAGAGAGAGAATGCTTAGCTACTTACCAGTCATGATAAATGCCAATAAGACCTCTCTCATAGATGACACCCAAAGTGTTCTTAGCAACCGTGGGCACAACATTCATCACCCAAGATTTTTGTGATTCAAGCGCAGCGGCAAATCCTCCAAGGCCTGCATTCATATCCATCACATTCCGATATCGTGTAGTACCAATCAATTTATTAATTCTTTTGTAAGCATTGACATGCTTTTTCCATAGTTTGTTGTCCTCTTGATAGGATTCAGTGGTGACCCCTTGAATATAGCCCTTAGCTATCCGAGGAGGGACTACAAACAGCCTAGCAGGAAATTTCTTCAATTCCCCTCCAGCAACTTCATTTTTATTCTTTACCTCGGGGAAAGGGGTTTTGCATGCTTTCATCTTTTTGTACCTATTTTAACAGTCCCCAACCAAAAGGAAAGAAATTAGGCAGAAAGAATAATACAGACTCACATCACAGAAAAAAGAGGGGGAGCCCAAGAATTACATGTATCACGATATATAATTTTAGTAACAGACCGTTGGCATAGAAAAGAAGATTAATTTTAAAAAAAAAAAAAAACAGTGAAGGTTTGAAGAAGTTGAAGCATATTAGTACTGAATTTTGGGTAATGGTCAATGGAGCATATAAAAGTCCAAAAGCATTATGATTTAGGATAAATCACTCTCCTTAACCACAAATTATACGGCACTCTCCTCTGGGTTGAAAAATTACACTTCTTTACATTATGTTTGGAAAAATTATACATTCCTCCCCGGATATAAAAAAAATGCACCACGGACCTACTTGGAATACAAGATAAATTACAATCACAATAATTTCTGACCAAACATTCTTATACTTATAACTTCTATGACATAACAAGCATCAAATATGTATTTCACCAATACAAAATGGTCACTTTCTCAAAAATTAGAATAAATAAAATTTATGTTTCCAACATAAAATAAATAACATTGAGATAAAAGTTTTGCGAAGTATATTCTAGAACAAACGATATTTGTAATAAAAGAAATTGATAAAGTAGAGAGGACAGTATACTTTAAATATATTTTCAGGAACGACCAAATAATTTACCCTATAATTTAAAAAAAAAAAAAAAGATCTTACGCTGAAATTCGAATACCTAAACATCCTAGGTATCACTCCAGTGGTAGTCATGTTTTTTGTTGTGACCCTGAAGTTAACTAGAGAAACTGTATGGAGACAACACTATTTTCCATCAGTTATTATGATTTCCAACCTCAAAATCCTTGTCTTGTTCTGTATAAAGTCTAGCTTACATGTTGGAAAGGTTTCTAAAATTCATTGGGTGTAATGAAGTTATTTATTAGCACAAGATTACCTAAAAGCAACAACAGCAACATAAAAAAACACAGAAAAATATGAAATCTTGTGCAATTGTTCAAATCGCTTCAATTGTATATAATCATAATGGAAACAGATTCCGTACAAATGACCATTGAGAAGAGGCGAATGACTTACCATACATCATCAGCATTATTTGATTTACATAAATTGGACGACTTCCTTTTGCAGGATTCAGCGTTTACTTTTTTCCTCCAGATAGCAATATCCTCCTTTTCATACTTCTTTTCCCAACAAAGACTTTCAGCTAACTCCTCAATTTCTCTTTGCTCTGCCTTGAGGTCCTCTTTTGAACGCTTCCATGTCTGGTAGTATGTTTTCCAATTAATTGGAGGGCCAGATAAAATCCAGTATCCACCAGGCCTTAGGACTCTATCAACTTCCATTAGATAAATTCCAGCTGTATTCAAGACAAAAGAGTAACTTAATTAATTTTTCCAGTACTTGAATTTAAAATTGTTTGATTCAGATATTTTCCTCCGCTGCTATATAGAAAACAACACTTCAAAGTAGCAGAAGATCTTTATAACAGAAATTCTAAAAACTGAAAATATTAGGTAGGACTCTAACAGGAAGATACCAATCAACTTGTAAGGAAATAGACCATCAACACCAAAGAAGGCTCAAAATTCCATTAATATTTGCAGGGTTAAATTTGGAAGTCCTGATGTACCATCATGTACAGAAAGAAAATACTGATAGCAACATAATGTTAATCAAGCTTGATGACAGTTCATTTTAGACTAACCATTAGAAGTCCACGGTATCAGACATCGAGAACACTGGGCCATATCAAAGGCTCTTGAAGGGTAGGGAAGATGGACAGTGCCCAAAACACCAATAACAGCGGGTACACCTCTTTCTAGTGCAAACTGAACTTGTGCTTCATGGTTGTCCTTTGGTGCAAAGGACATAGCCAGCACGTTTCTCTTTAGCAAGTAAGCTCCCCAGCTTGCAACCTGTATAATTTGTTCATGATTCTATTAGTGTAGCAATTATGACTCAATTGACAGATGCAACAAGAAGGTTATAAATCCCACCACACATGTCAAAGCAAGAAGTGGTGTGGTCAAAAAACAAAAAATACTTTTGTTAAATGCATATCAAAGGTCCACAAGCAAGAAGCATGATAACAACCATTGCCACATGCATCATGAAAAGAAAATATATAAAGGAAAAACACCTGTCAGCTAAGCATCTAAATCCAAGTCCAGATACTTGATGCAGTTCAAATATTTTAGAAAGCAATAAGAAAATATTATGACAAAAGAAGGTAAAATTTATATTGAGAAAGAACTGAAAAAAGAGAAAAGCTATATCAGAATAACTATTTGCATTGACATACTCCGCAACCAGTGTCCAGAGCTGTTCTGATTGAGCCATCTTTAATGGGGATAACTGTTGCAAGTTCATCAATATATGCATCTGCTCCTTGAGGGAACATGGTTCCTCCACCTGGAAATTTGAACACATTTCCCTGGAACTGCACCCAATTTTGAACTGCCTTCTCCACTGTCAGACTTTTGTAAGGAACATTGGCATAGTAGGCATAATCACGGCTTTTGGGCCAAGGAAAAGGAGTCGTGTATCCTTTTGGGGCTGGAATAAGGCAGCGTAATTTTTCCTCTTCAGCAGGACAATGTCTTTCCCTATATATCATATTTTCTCTTGGGAATGTCATTGCTCGATCTTGTTCTTGGCAAGGTGTATAATCAGTATATTTGCTATCACATGGCTTGTACGCTTTTGCTTTTGGTTCAGAAGTGTCAACAATTGCTACATCATTGTGATGAGATTCAAAACTCAAATTGGGCAAAACAGTGCATTCTGTCAGCTTATTTACTTCCCAGGCCAAGCTGTCTCCCTTTCCAGACCCACTCTTTTGCCATACTCCCAAAAGATAAAAGAAACAGCAGAGACCAAGCACAGCAAATATTGACAATGGTCTTCGTGCTCTTTGGCTTGATAGGTTACTTTTTGAACCCATTAATTGGCTCGCCATAACCTATGGCAATAAGCAGCGAAATTAGAGACAAAATAGTTACTGATATAGAAGTATATTGTAATTGAGAAAGAAACGAACAGAGAAACATGCGGAATTTCTGCTGGCCTTAACTAACAAATGACCTTTTCAATGCTTAATTGCGTATTTTGACTACGTTGACCTACTTGACACAGTTTGACTTGCAACCGGAGAAAGCATGCATAGCGAAATTTTATGGTACAACTTGTAGTGTATGAATGCCTCACTTTCTCCCTATAAAAAGAAAAAAAAAATTACAAGCTTAATTCACTTTCCATCTCTTACTATTCAAATACCGACAGTTTGAATCTAACATATGATTATTGATACTATGCGGTGAGAGAAGAGAACTCTAGGAGCAGAAGTTTTCGTAGTCATTCTATCATTGCTTGACCAAGCGACTACCAAATCCAGATAGCTACTAGATCTTTGTTTGATCTTAACAGAATTCAGATAGCTACTTCTATATCTCACTCATTTGTATTACACACCATAGAAGTTCCCCCCCAAACTAAAACAAATGATAGAGCTGGTATTCGTAACAAGCTATATACTATAAATATCACAAAGTAATAAATATCTCATTTTATTGGATCTAATCAAAACCTACAACGACAATATCTAAAACATACCAAAATTTAGTTCGGCAGTGGAAATTTTGGAATGTAAATGTGAACTCGTGTTGAAATGAACAGCAAGATCACAACAAAAACTAACTTCTTTAAGCCATAACAGTAACGGAACAGTAGTTGAAACAGTGGGGGAAAAAATCATGCAGCTAGATGAATGCTATGCTTAGCAAGTTCAGTAAAAGAAGAGAAATGACAGAAAATCGAAAAGCAAACCTAAGAGACAGACAGTCTTCACTGCAACGAAGCTCTTTCTCCTTCTCCTTTCCCTAATGGATCTCTCACAAAGAGAGCGAGCTCTCAGCTAAAAAAGCAACGGGAGGGAGAGTATACTATAGAGATGTGACGGTGGGTTAAATAATAAAATGAATGTGGAGAGGGACGAGCGCAACGGAGACGGAAGGTGATTGGAGGAAGAGGGAGGCCATTGACGGATGTATTGCGTCCTTGGGCCCACATTTGACACTTAGGCCGACAGGCTGAGTAGTTTGAAGCTTGTGAATCTTGATATTTCTGGGCTGGTTAACTGTTTATATATAAAATCTTGCTTTTTCATGATTGTTGCTGATATTGGCCAAAATTGACACTTCGAATTCACTTACTGTCAGTCCAAAAAAAAAAAAAGAAAAAAAGAATTCACTTATTGGAACTCTAACGAACCAATTAGGGATATTTAATTAGATTTTCATGTTTGGTGGGCATGCTCACGATAATACTTGATCCACATTATAAGTATCTTGAAATGAATTAATGATTATTTATTAATTTTGTCCATGTTTAAATGTGATTTTTTTAATTTTTTTCCTTTCTTTTAAAAACTAATTTATAATGGGTAAAGTTGGGAAAAGTGTTTAGTTTAAGAAAAATTTAACAAGTTAACTATCACTTTTTGTTTTCGATAATTAAGTTGAAGTAACTTATATTATAAACTCGACAGAATATATAAAAAAATATGCTATAAGTGATAAGGTTTTACTAAAAAGAAGTTAAGAGACAATTTTGCTGGAGAAACACAAAGTTACATGATATTAAAAGTAATACAAAAATGAAATAAAGCATGTTATTAGTAAGTTCTTATCAATTACAAGTAGTACATTATATCTCGTCTCATTATAGGACTCCATGGATTAAACTAGCTGCTTATGGAATAATAGAAGGCAAAGAAAGAGCTTGATATTTTTTTTTATTAAAGAAGTCTTGGTGGGTTGAATCTTAAAAGTCATGTGGGTTTTGAACTAATGTCTTTTATGGGGTATGACCTAATTCTTTATTCATTAAAGCAAATTTATTTTTAAAAACAACATGATGGTGTGCCCAAGTCCAAACCTCAAATGAAAGAATTTTTCAATCTAAAACATGCCAAAGAAATTTAATTTCATGCTCTTTATTTTATTACTTTTATTTAGAAAGTCTATTCTTCCGGTCCATAATATAATTCACATTAAATAATTCATCAGAATTAAGAAATGAAAGTTAACTTATTAAATTTGTCTTAAATTGAAAAACGGAGACCTGAAGAAAAGAGAAAAACATAAAAAGCCATATCTTTTTTTTTCGATACAGGTATAAAAAGTCATCTAATAATTAATTACAGGGATAAAATTAACAAATAAGCATTAATTGCTTTTAAAGTAATTTCTATTATGGACCTAGTTATGCTTTTAAAAGTGACTTATATTGTGGACGAGAGTGAGTATTTTTTACCATGAAAAAAATACTCCCTCTGGTCCTTAATATAAAACATATTTAGAGAATTGATTTTGATTATAATATAAGACCGTTTTCATATTTATCAATCTTTTCTTAATTGACTCCTATTTATGCTCTCTCAACAATAATCAAGAAAGAGAGAGAATGAAGGAAATAAGGAATGTGACTAGAGTGTTTTAAGAAATACATGTCATATCAACTAACTTAACCAACTTCCTTAATCTAATCAAATTAGGTAAATATGTCTTATATTAAAGATTAAATGTGTAATATAATCATCAATTTGTCGGCTTGAAGCAAAAAAATCTCGCATTTCAAAAATAAGATTGAGCTCGTACATAAATTTTTAAATATATAGATTCAAAATAAATACATAAAAAAAGCCACTTGGTGATCCAAGAGTTATAGATATTTGTGGTGGTTGCTTAGTCATAATTAGATTCTTTAACGGGCAATAGACAATGAGATAGGGCTAGACGGCCAGTCTCATACAGCTCACCAAATATAGCGCCATAGAATGAAAAAGATAATACTTCTGGGAGAAATTTTTCTATGAATCTGATTTGTCTTATCATTTATGATCTAACTAATTAAAATAAATCACTTTATGAGTTAAGTTTACATTTTTTAAATATTAACTAACATATTAATAAAATTAAAAGATTTCACAACTAATATTAATCTTAGTAGTGCGAAAAATGAAAAAATAAATCTTATAAAATCTTTTAATTTTATTAATATATCATTTAATATTTAAAAAGTGTCAAGTCAACTTATAAAATATTATATTTTAATTGATTAGATTATAAATGACTTACAAATTGGGTTTATACAAAAATTTCTCCGCATCATACACCTTGAGTAACAGGAAAACAACGGCACACAGATCACGTAGAGACGTCATTTAGTAGTATATTAAATAAACAATGCTTGCCGACAAAAGAGGTCCAGATCTGCATACACTTTGCACATGCCATGGAATAAAATAATGTCTCGCCAGTCATTTTCTCCTCTCTTTCCTTGAATCATGGCCATCACCATCCTGTTAGTTATTGAGACAACTAGATGAGCACCATGCTATTTATACATGATTGTACAGTTGATAACTTTCTGAGAGGCATTGATAGCTTATGAACAATGTGATTTCCTATTATATTATACTACCTTCTGTTATTGATATAAGATCCACTTTAATGAAGAAATTAAACTACAAAGTGAATCTTTCAGAGGGAGTATTACACACTATTGAGATATCTATGCTCAGCTGTTCACTTACGTGCTGTACTCAGCTCTAAGCACATCAAATCAATCATTTTTGTACAATATGGAAAAATCCAATAATCACCCGTCTCTTTTGATTCAGATGGACGCAAGTGTATGAATTATTGGTACATATTTTTACTTGTCAATAAAAGCCAGTAATCATACATCCATATCTATGCTTAATACACAATACACTAGCTCTAAGAAGAAACACTCTTTCTTGACTCAAGAAAGAAGAGTAAATATTAATCAGACAGATAAGTTGACAACACACTACCGCTTCTCCATTGAACAGAAGATATACCAGTCTTGAGGGCTCATCGGCTGTAAACAAATCTCAGCCTTTAAACATGTCCAACGGATCTACAACTTGTACACTGAATCTGCAGAAAAGATGAAGCAAAATTGAAAGGTCCGAAACCTTGCGATGCAAAACTATATATGAACTTCAACATAGGGTGCTACTGCAAAATCTATGTCCAGTTCCGAGATAGATAGGCAACCATGGCACTTTCCAGGCCCTGGACCATAATCATTTCCAGGCTACCAGGACCAAAGCAAAACCTGCATAAGGTTAAGTAATCATAAGTTTGGGGTAGCCTGCTGCGTGCAGACTTTTGGTGCTTACAGATTCTCAACATAACATTTTGAGAATCTGCAAGCACCAAAAGTCAGGGGTTTAGCGAGCCCATATGACAACCAAATGAGCTCAGAATACTGAAAATAGAGGAACTAAAGCTAAGGGTGGATGAGCAGAAGACATAAAATTGAAAAATGTCAAAATCAGGGGCGGAAATGCACACAATTGCCACGTGTTGTCCCTTGGTGCTGTAAAGTGTAAAAATAAACAAGATTCTGAACTTAGCATCCATAAATCATTAAAAGAAATCAATCAGGAGAATTGATTCGGGGAAAATTAAGGTTTGCACATGGATGAAATCACCAGAGAGCATAGCTTACCCATATTTCTCTATATAAACAAGGTAGGACTAGCCTTCGGCTGATACACAAGTTGTTTCAGCCAACATGGTTGAAACTAAAGTAATTATTCAAAGAAGACTTTGTGTCAAAAAAGTAGTCCCTTTAGCCTCTGCATCAATTTAACACCACAACAAATCACTTCAACTACATCAAGAAACTAGTAAAATTAAAGCATATTATAAAAACTAACCAGTCTTGGTTGTGGTATGTTGCTGATAACTTAGGTCTGCACCTTCACTGACCTTCTTTTTGCTTGCATCTATTTTTCTCTTTATCTTTGAAGAACTTAGAGAGCCTTCAACTATAAACCATACAGGAAAAAGTACAATTAGTTATACTCAAGAAAAAGATTTCTCCATCCTGAAATGGTCTGTATAAAATAACAGCCAGAATGAGAACATTATTTGTGATTTGAATTATGAGAGCAATTTAATGAAAACCCCTCAATTATGACATTTTATTTGGAATATATTGGCTACTCAGAAGTTCAACACAACTGGTAAGTACCTTGCCATTCCCATACCACTTTAGATTCGCCCTTCACCAGCTTTGGATAGCGGTCTACTCGAGAATCTTCTTGAACCAGTTCTTCTACCTGTGACAAAAGCAAAGTTATAAAAAAAACAAACTTAAATGATCACTCATTGAGATAGTAGTAAAAGTTCATTGATATGTTCATCTTATTCAACCTTAATTAAAGGTCAACAGTTATTGAGTGGCATGGCTATAATGCAGCCATGAACATCAGCTTGTCAAATATTTCGGTTCAACCTTGACCAGATATTTTGTTTTAAACTCTTGCATCCTTAATCAGTAAACAAGCACAATGACCAAAAACTGAAAACCCCAACTCTGGAATTATTTAAAGGGATATACCACAAGAAAGCATGTCTCGATCTTTGATGAAGCCTCATGATCATAAGAAATATGATTTTCTAATTGAAGATTAATAATAACATGCAGAGGAGCAGAGAAAATTTGAAAAAAATAGGCTGTTAGAGCAAAGAAAAGATTATATCCAATTAAAACCGTGTGGGGAAACTTCTGCAACAGAAACACTTGATGACAAAATATATATACAGGTTGCTTCAATATGCTAATATCAATTATTTGGATGATAACAGAATAATCAAGCGCAGCTCATTCCATAATAACACCATGTACCTTTTGCCATAACAAAGGGTCCTTCCGCTCTCTTGGCAAAAGTAGGTGATCACGTAATCTAGAGGCAACAACCCAAGGCTCACATTCACCATTAACGTTCTTTGACATTATTGCATTCTCTTCAAGTATTTCACAGACCTATTTCATCAGCAACAAAGACCTGTTAGCTTTTATGGACTACTGAAGCAAATAAGTAGAATCAGAATAAAGTCACAATTAATCACATACACATTAGCAGCCATTAACAGCTTTCATAAGTACAATTTAAAGGAATAAAAAAAAACTGCTTTTCTCTTTTTGATAAAAAAAATGAATATTAAATTTATTCGCCATCTAAGCTATTGTCCCATTGCACTGACTGGAGTTCGAGTTTTTATCCCATATAAACTTCAAATTGCACAAAGTAGGTGCATTTAAAAAAAAACGAAAGAAAGAAAAAGAAAGGACACTTTTACACTTATCTAATAAGCTACAGAAGTATAATGCATATCCAACTGCTTATGGTGGGAACATGCACCCCATGCTCACCATTGCATACCAATCCCCTACAATTGCTGTATCAGTTAGTGTGCTTTGAAACAATTTCAATGTAGGGACATGCTCACCACACAAACATAGCCTGGCCATATGTATTTATTCATAAAGAATGGCATAATCATTCAGTTAGGAACCTCTCCCAAACAAAACTGAAGACTACAACTGGAAATAAAGCTTGACACTGATAATAATATTGCTGCCAAAACTAATCAAATTACAATGGATAAGTTGACTTAATACAGCACTAACACTGAGTTACATGAACAACAATTAAAGTAACGATTACAAACTAACAGAAACTGAATATATATGAACCAAAGCAGCAAAACAAAACACACATAAACATACAACTCTCACTGCAGGACTTTAGCATAAACACAACAAGTTGCCAATCTTTTGAGAGGAATGGCACTCTCCACCCAAAGGCCCAAGACCAATTTCAAATTCTTGTCTGCCTCACTCACTCTCTGGATTCGTATGTATATTTAAAGACCACAAAAAGTGACTCTCCCACCTCCCTCCTCATAGACTTTGACCACGGGAGTCCTATGGCCAACCTACTCCTCTATTTCTTTCTCCAATATAGAGAGTCAAACTTCTGACCCACAAAAAGAGCCTTTCCTTTATCATTTATTTTCCTACGTTTTCAAAAGTAGTCCTAACACATTCATCATTCATTCACTACCCATAATAGATATCTTTCAGAACCAGTATACTACTTAAAGAAATCTATCCAAAAACTCTATTCAGCAGATAGAAAATGTTTGATAAAATACCATCCAAGGAATCAGATAATCACATGACAAAATCTACGCCAAAGCACGCAAAAATAAACAAAAATGTTCAACCATACCTGGTTGTAAAGCTCTTCAACTCTTCTTGACATGCGTAGTTTACAATGGATTTTCCAGATGAAGAATATGCACCCAACAAGCTGTTTGATTCCAATACAGTTAATAAGTCTAATCATATTAACAACGGGACATACACATTAAAGAATGTCTTTAAGACTGGAATACCATGACACAAATTGGTAAAACAACTAGAATGTGCTGTGAGACCCACTGATGAATGCGACAAGCATATGGCTTGTAATGCTCCACCAATAAGTCTGGACATTTAAACTCCTTCATCCTGTATGAGACAGAAGGCTATCAAATACCTGAAGTCTAAGGAAACATGCGAACAAAAAAAAGAAAAAGTCATTAAACCATTATCCTTGGAGATTGGCAAGAGAATATGATATACCCAAGAGAATTTGTCCTCATCTCCAATAATTTAGCCATTGTCTCAATTGCCCTTTGTTTTGTATAATTATAAAGTGCATTATCCACAAGAACATTTTCCATTGGCTCAAAATTATCAAAGCGATTCCATATTTCATCCTCTTGAACCTGAAATGGGTTAACAGAACAGAAATCAGAACTATCAATGTAAATGTGTAAGTCAAACTGCATTAGCATTAGAGAATGAAATTAATAGGGATACAAAAACATTGCACAGTCAGAGGGTTAAAAGTGTCAACAGACCCAAACTGATCCGATCCCATAGCACAAATACTGAGCATAATCTTCACATAGGCTAAATTCTACCGTCTCTGACTGTGATAACGTCATACAAAAGAACAGCAAGTCAGAATGCTATACATAAAATTCAAAGATAAAAGGAAAAAAGGCAGCACTCATTCCTCAGTATCAGTAAGCCAGAATAAATATAATTCAAGGAACACACAATTTTTTTAGCTGATTTATTAATATCTCCATCTTCTACACACAACTTCCCATGCTTTCGGTAACCCTGGATGCACTCCAATTTGCCATCATAACATACTCCATTACTTGGACAAGGTTCACAATCATCTGCAATAATTTCCAGTCAAAAGAAATTAACGTCTACACAGGCAACACATATTAAACCCACAACTATAGCTTGAGCTTATGGCATTTTAACAACATTATAAAGCAGTGAATACACTCACAAGAAAACTATTGAGATTATATAAAGCATGAAAAAAAACCTCCCCAAGGTGCTTGCAAAGGCATCTATGTCGGACCAAAATTAGTGAAAAAACAATATAATGGTTAAAATTCCGAAACCAACATCAAATATGTATTAAATGAAACACGACACATGATTGTATGCAGTTTTTATTCAAAGGGAAGAAAACAGGTCAGTTATTTATTTTGACAAGTGATAGATTTACTTAGGGATAACATTTAAGCGTATTCAATCACTGAGTAATAAGGGAAAAAAAGAGAGTTCCACAGATATAAGGATAACTTGTCAGCCATGCAAGTGCAATTCATTGTACACTGCATAAAATCACATTAAGATGTTCCAAACTCACTCAGATTACAGCTGTAGCACCAAGTGTTGTGATTGGCCTGTTGACTAGTAAATACCAATTATGCTTGGTAGAAAACCCAGCCACAGTTTTTCCAAGATTGGAAGCCAAACCCAATACTTATTGCTATATGCAGGCAATCAAGCCTAGGTATTTTTCTAACAAAAATATGAACGAAGGGAACTTGCAGAAAGGAGAATGTGCGTGTGCAAATGTATTAAACACTGATACTTCAAATTACATAAGCAAACAAGTCCCCATGGTGTCAATTCATACCATAACATAGGAAATATCATCTTACGCCAGAAAGAATCAGATGAGGGCGGCGCACCTTGAAATTCAGTTGCCCACTGAACCATGAAGACATTGATTTTATCACAAAAATAAGAGGCAAATCATCATTCTAAATTTTCCTAGATATAAGGTACATAAAGCGTACAAATTAAGCACATAAGTGAGCTCCAAACTACAGAAGTAATGCAACGAAAGTCAGTAGTTGTGTATTACCCGTTTCCTATTCATGATCCCCTATGTGCCTATTAAACAGTCAAGCTAAGAAAATAACTTCATTAGAAGAAGCTCTCACCGGAAATCGAATCGGAAAAATCTATGTTGCTATCGCAAAATGGCTTGGTGGGGGGATTAATCACAGATGTGAAGAAGAGATTGCATGTCCAAGCAACTGCTGATGCCAATGCAAGGACGAAGATGAGCCTGAGGAACTCGTGCTTGGAGGGAAAGAAGCTAGCAGGGGGTTCCATGAGCGATTTCAAAGAAGAAGAATTGAGAGATTGATTCGAAGTTTTGGCATTGGACTTGGGTTTTGCGCGCTTCTCTTGAGACCGATTCTGGTCGAGCGGGATGCTGATACCGCCCTTCTACGGCTCCCACCCTTGCCCGATCCACATTCCTGCTCATCAAAAAAGATGAGCTGGGAGTGCTCATCACCAAAATTTTGGGTTTTTTATAAAAAAAATGGTTAAGGTGCAAAAATACTCATGAATTTTTTTCAAAAGTGTATCTAATACCATAAAATTTTTTAGGTGCAAAAATACCCATGAATTTTTCAAAATGGGGCAAAAATGTCAAACCGTTAATTGGTACAAACGTCCGTTTTGTGGGACCCACAATTTTATTTTTTGAGGTGCAAAAATACCTATGAATTTTTCTAAAAAGTACACCCAACACCATAAACTTTTGAAAAGTCCATGGGCATTTTTGCACCAAAAAATTTTTTTATGGTGTTGGGTGCACTTTTTAGAAAAGTTCATGGGTATTTTTGCACCTTAAAAAATAAAATTGTGGATCCCACAAAACGGACGTTTGTACTAATTAACGATTTGACATTTGTACCCTATTTTGAGAAGTTCATGGGTATTTTTGCACCTAAAAAAAGTTTATAGGGTTGGATGCACTTTTGAGAAAAGTTCATGGGTATTTTTATACCTTAACCCTAAAAAAAATACTTCATACATTAAGAATTGATTAGCTTAAGATATTGGACGTTAAAAAAATATTTTAAATATTGGGTGCTACTAATAAAATATTTCAGGTTACTGATGTTATAAAAAAAATATTTTTAAATGCATGACTAGAAATTAATTAATTTGATATACCAAATAGCAAAAATATTTCAGAATGTAATATAGAATTTAATCCAAATAAATAAAAATACATAAAAAAATGGTTTACACCCCAAAAATGGGGTGATGAGCACTCCCAACTCATCTTTTTGATACCCACTCTTGCCATTATTTTGCTTTTGGTTCTTCTTTTGAGCAAATATTTTGCATTAGATCCACCTCTTTATATACTGAATATCAATTCTCCAATACGACACTACTGATTGGATTTTTAACACGTTACCATAACGTCTGTCTTCCTCTCACTTTCACTGTCTATGTTCCGTTCTTTTCTACGCATCAAAAGACAAAACAAAACAATCAGCCCTAGTGCTGCTTTTCTCTCCCTGAGAGCTCTGCTAGGGCTTGTCTTGTCTCCTCTTCCTTTTTGGTTGAACCTCAGCTTAAGGCTGGTTTTTCACTTTTTTTCCCTCTATTTCCTTTCTAATCTCTTCAGAAATAGCCTCCTTTGTTATTTTTCTCTTGTCTTTTGGTGGTTCATCTGTGGTATGTCTGAAGAAGACTAAGCTCTGTTTTTTCATAATTTTCTTAGTCGGTGAAAAGTTCGTATTCTTAAGAAAGTTTCTAAAGGTTTTCAAATCAGTATGGAGTTAACTCCAAATGATAGTCAGGATCTAAACATTGAATGGTCTAAAGACAATACGGAGTAGTATGACGAGAAGTGTATAGTAGGTAGAGTGGTTACAAAAATGTGACTTGGAATTGTAACTGTGAGGGAAAATGTTTTGGCGGCTTGCCTGGAAGTTAAAGGAAGATCAAGTAGAAGTTGATAATATTGGCTTTAATATGTTCTCTTTCAACTTTAGTAAGATTGAAGATGCTCGAAGAGTCTTAACTGAGAGTCCGTAGGAGGTCCAACAACACATCCTGTGTCTCCAATGACGAGAAGCTTTTGTTAGTGACTGTGAGATTCAAATAGACAAATGTTTGTTCTGGATTCAACCCCATAATATGCCCCTGGAGGGAAGAAGCCTAGCTAACTATAGAGTCTTGGCTTCTAAAGTTGGAAAAGTAGTTTCTGTTGAGGACCCAGGACCTGGGAAGATTAAAACAAAAAGTTTTGGAAGAATCCAGGTTGAAATAAAAATCGATGAGCCATTAATACCAGGATTATACATTACCAGACCAGTTAAGAAGGATAGCCATAATAGATCAGTCTAGATCGAAGTGAAATATGAACGACTAGCTAAATTCTGCTATATCTGCGGAAGACTTGGACATGAGGGTAAAAATTGTGATCCAAAAGCAAGCGATGGAGATTATGGGAATGAACAAAGAAGATTTAGTGCTAGCATGTGTACACCGGCGCTGAAGGCTTACTCCGGTACACCGGAGAAGATGAGTAGTCACCAGACAGAAGAAAGCAAGGTCGAGCATGGGGAACGTGAGAATATTAATTGCTTACATGGGAAAGATGGGAATATTGAGTCAACCATGACTCTGGGGGAATGCTCTCAGGAGATGAGTGGGGAGCAATCTGTGGAGTTTAATAAATCCTCCATAAATGAGAATATACCAGATTTTAACTTGGAAAATGATACTTTCGTGGGATGCAAGTCGAACCCACATCTAATAAGAAGAAGAGTTAACATATCAAAAGGAAAGAAAGTAGGCCAGTCATCTAATAGATGGGCTAATCTGAAGTGGCCCAAAGTGACTATTTCGAAAGTTAATGTAAGGAAAATATCCATTGAGATGAGCTGGCCCTTTTCGGACAATGAGATTGGAGCCCAGAATAACCAAAGGCAAGGAATGGAAATAAGGGATATTAATAAGGAAGTAGAGGAGGCCCAACAAGTGGAGGTTGCTAATGCATACGATGGTGAAGTGGGTGATCTTGCACTTCAGGTGGCAAGAGACAATCTAAAAAGAAGTGCTGGTGAAAAGTAGATTTTGCCCTTATCCAAAAGGAAAAAGTCGCACGCTCAAGAATCTCCAGGCTTTGCTGAAGAAAATCGTCAAGCAGAAAAGTATCTTCAAAAGGCAGCCGAAAGTGAAAGTCCAATGGGAAGGAGGAATTTGAACTTCGATGAAAATGCAATTTTGAAAACTCTCTCTAAGGTAACTGCTCCTTCTTCTAACAATACTACTAGTTACAACTATGCTCTAGGTTTTCGAGAGAAGAGAGGTTATCGACTGAAAAAGGGAAAGAAAAAAAAAAGGCTTTTTAAAGGTGAGGGTTCTTCTTCCATGGAGGAAAGGGGTGGTGACTGGCCTTTTCCAATCACCAAGGATTTATGATTCTAGCATGGAACTGTCGGCGTCTTGGAACCACCTCGACAGTTCAAAATCTAAGGTTCCAATGTAAGAAATTCAATCTGGAAGTAGTTTTTTTATCTGAAACAAAGATGCAGAGAGAAAATGTTGGGAAGATCAAGAGGAAACTGGGTTTTAGTTCTAGTGTCTACTTCGATCCTGTTGGCAGATCAAGGGGTTTGTCACTTTGGTGGAAGGAAAATGCTAATCTGGTAGTAGGTGTAATTAGTAAGTTCATAATTCATATTGATGAGCTTGATATAGATGGGAAGGATTATGGTGCTATCTCTTGTGTGTACAGTCCGTGCAATCTGATACAAAAGAGAAGACGATGGTTGAATCTTACTAATTTAAAGCCTGCAGCCCATGTTCCATGGGCAATTATAGGAGATTTTAATGAACTACTGTATCAATCAGACAAAGAAAGGGGCATCCTGTTCCAGTGAGGGATTTAGAGAGATTTCAAAGCTTTATGAATGATTGTGATTTACTTGATCTGGAAACAAAGGGGAGTAAATATACCTGGATGAATATGAGAGAAGGAGAAGGATTTATAAGAGAATGTTTGGATAGAGTAATTGTGAATGTTTCATGGAGGAATCCTTTTTCTAAAGGTTTATGTCAAGTGCTAGAAGCAATTGGATCGAATCACACTCCTCTAATTTTGAATTTTGAGCATAATGAGTCGGTTTCCCCTAAATTGTTTCGCTTTGATCAATGATGGTTAAAGTATCATGAATTGGAAGAGTTGCTTAAGGAGAATTGGGGTTCTGATGGCATCAATCTCAACATTGAAGATCTGGCTGATAATCTAAAATTATTGAGTGCAGCAATGGAGAATTGAAGTAAAGGAAAATTTGGGAATCAATTTAAATTGGAAAAAAATTTGATGAAGCAGATTAATTTGATTACAACTGGGCCTAATGCGGGTCAAATGATAGAAGAGCTTGCCGAGTTAAAAGTTAAACTAGAGGAAGCATGGAAGCAAGCGGAGTTATATTGGGCTCAGAAATCTCGAATTCAGTGGCTTACTTGTGGGGACCGAAACACAAAGTTTTTCCATATGACCACAATTTTGAGAAGAAGTAGGAACCAGATACCGAGATTAAAAGTTTTAGAAGATGAATGGGTTGAGACTGAGGAAGGTATTAAGCACTGTTTTAACCATTTTTACTCTGAGCTATTTTCCTCAAATGGGAGAAGAGATTTTGAAGAGATATTGCAATATATTGACCCTGAAGTTTCAGAATCTGATAATGATCTCCTCATGTGAAGAATAACTAATAAAGAAGTCAAAGATGTTGTTTTCAGTCTTGGAGGCTTATAAGCATCGGGTCCAGATGGCTTTACAAGAGTTTTCTACTAGAAACATTGGCACATTATCGGTGACCAGGTATGTGATCTTATCAGCCAATTTTTTTACTCTGGTTTTCTACTTAGTGCTATTAATGAAACCGACCTGGTTTTGATTCCAAAGACAGCAAGACCTAAAACAGTTAACAATTTTAGACCCATTAGCCTGTGCAATTTTTCTATAAAATCTTTTCAAAGGTTATGGCTAATAGACTCAAAGTTCTACTTGAGAAGGTTGTTTTTGAATGCCAAAGAGCTTTTGTACCAGGACGTTTAATACAGGATAATATTATTATTGTCTATGAAACATTTCATCATTTGAAAAGGAAGAAGGCTAAGGATGAAATGGCTATCAAGTTAGACATGAATAAAGCTTATGATCATGTCGAATGGGACTTCTTAGTTGCCCTCATGATGAAAATGGGTTTCTCAAGATCATGGGTTGAACGCATTTTATGGTGTATCTCATTTGTAAATTTTTCGATCATGATGTCGGGTAAAAGAATGTCTAAGGTGCTTCCAAATAGAGGTCTTAGACAGGGAGATCCGTTATCTCCTACCTGTTCATTTTGGTAAGCAGTGTTCTATCTAGAATGATTGAGAAATGGTAGATAATGGATCATTTTAAAGGCATCAAAATAGCACCAACTTGTCCTATCTTGACACACTGCTTATTTGCTGATGATTCAATCTTTTTCCTTAAAGCAGAGATCAAGAATTGTAGAAATCTGCAATACATCCTTAATCTTTATTGTCAAGCTTCTGGGCAGTTGATAAATTTTAGAAAAGCTTGCTTGTATTTTTCTGAAAATGTTCCAGCACTAACCAGGGAAGAAATCGGCCATGTGTTTCAGATTGCAGCAACTGATGTCCTAGGTAATTACCTTGGCTTGCCTATCCTATGGGGGCGATCAAAGAAACAAGCTCTATCCTTTGTGGTTGACAGAGTCAAGAAGAAAATGCTGGGTTGGCAAGGAAATTTCTTATCAGAAGCGGGGCGAGAGGTATTGATTAAGGCTGTAGCAAACTCAATTCCAATTTATTCTATGTCATGTTTTCCTTATCCAAAATCGGTTTTGGCTCAATTAGAAGGTATCGTTTCTGGGTTTTGGTGGAATAGTTCTGCTTTGAAAAGGAGAGTCTATTAGGTGTCTTCGAATACTCTTAAGAGGACAAAAGGAGAGGGGAATGGGTTTTAAGGATTTTGAAGCTTTTAATCTTACTTTTCTTGCTAAAATTGATTGGAGAATCTTGCAGGAACCTCAACAACTCTGGGTTCAAGTGCTAAAAAGTAAATACTTTCCAAGAACTTCATTTATCAATGCAAAAAAGGGGAGTTCTCTCTCTTGGCTTTGGAATAGTATTCTTGATGGCAGACAAGTTTTGGAAGGCAACATAGCAATCAGCATGGGTAATGGATTAAATACGAGGGTATGGGAAGACCCATGGATATGCAACCTACCTGGTAATAAACTTTTATCTCAAAGCTCTTTTCCTTCCTTATCAAACATCATAGTGTTTGTTTTATTAAATAGGTCGGAGTGGGATTTGTCATTGATTAATAATCATATTACCAGTCATGAAGCTCAAGCTATCTGTGCTATAAATGTAGTTTTGAGTGAGAGGCCAAACAAATAGATCTAGCTAAGGGGTAGGAGAATAAATTATTCAGTCAAGGAGGGATATAGATGGGTTAAAGCCAATAATCCTGGAGGAAGTAGGATTGCAGCAACACAAATTAATGGAAGATCTTCTAATTTATGGAACCAAACTTGGAAATTGAAAGTTACATACAAGGTTCGCTCCTTTATGTGGAGGGTTCTCTCCAATGCTCTTCCTTCTTTGGTAAACTTGAAAAAGGAGATGTGCTAAAAATGACTTGTGTAAATATGTAAATGTGAGTGTGAGACAATTAGTCATTTATTTTTAGGGTGTGAATGGGCTAGAAGAGTATGGTATGGAAGTAATTTCTCCTTTTTATTTCACATACAACCTTACATTGAGTTGCATGACTGGGATTCTCATATATTCAGTCACCCTTCCATTTTAGAATATGACAAGGCTTTGATTGCAATAATTTTATGGCAAATATAAAAGGGAAGATGTGCCTTTATATTTGAAAATAAAAGGCCTAATCCAATCTTCAATTTCATTCAAGCAGCGAAGCTTCTTGCCGAGTTCTGGACAGCCAATAATTGGTACAAAGAGACAAATGCTTTGGATGCTCCAACAGCCCAGGAATGGAAGACTGACCACAAGTGGCATCCTCCAGATGGTAATTGCCTTAAGATTAATATTAACCGTGCTTTTCTGAGTAATAGCAAAGCTTCCATTGCTTTTGTACTAAGAGACTCCAACGGTTTTCTCTTGGATGGCTATGCAAAAGAGTTTAATGCCTCGTCACTCTTAAGGGCTGAGTCTATGGCATTGGCAATGCTGCAAGCTATGCAATATATTCATGTTAATCAACTTGATGATGTTATTATAGTGTCAGACAATCAGCAGATCATTTATTGTATTAATGGAAAAGCTAATCCCTCGGATTGGGATACTATGAGTTGTGTTGAAAATATCCTTTTTATAAGGAACTTATGTAGAATCCAATGTTGCAGATGGATTCCTAGACAGGCCAATGCAGCTGCTGACTGGGTAGCTCAGGCTATGTTATAAGGGTCATGCCCAAAGGATTGGGTTTCAAGACCTCCAAGAACTTTATTGAATATTCTAGATCTTGATATTAAGAGTAGTGCTGATAGTACCTAATTTGCTTCTGTTGAATTTTTGTTTTTCTTTTGTATGTCCTATTTGGTCTTTGTTATTGTAACTTCTTGATTATGAAATGAAATATCTTTTTTGGTAAAAAAAAAAAGACAAAAAAAAAACAATAAAAACCCTATTTGCTGCCAAAACAGTTGCCACGGGTATTGCTCTTCATCTTTGTTCAGTTTTTATGCAGGAGCTCCTTATCGCTGTTCGACTTTGAGGGAGGACTTGTAATTTTTCATCTCCGTCGCTGTGGGCATTCTTTTAGTGTGTCCAAACATGGCTGGTGAGTGTCATGATTTTTTTTTACTTTTTCAGTAATGATGCTAGACCATTGTTTTTTTAACTTTTTTTTTAATGGAAAACTGGAATTCATTAAGTTACAACTAAGAACTTAATACAAATTAAAGGCGAAACCCCAAATCAATCATCAACGACCGCCTCCTCTAACGAAGGTGGTGGTTGTTCAAAAAAGACAAAAACCTCCGCAATAGAATGCCCTAACCTGGTAAGATGATCAGCATCTCTATTCTGTTCTCTAGGAATATAATTCAACAAAACATGTCAATTCCTAGATAACCATAATCTGGCTTCTACAATAACAACACTGAAAGGGTGGTATTGCTCTCCACCTCTCGTTAACAAATTGATTGCCTCAATGCAATCAGTGTGAATAAGAATGTTTCTGTAGCCTCTGCTCCAACAAATCTGAAGTCCTTGGATAATTGCTAAGATCTCAGTGATTGCAGGAGGAACTGTTAACAGCTTACAGGTGAATCCCCCAAGCCAAGCTCCTTCCGTATCACGTAGAACTCCCCCACAGCTGCATTGACCTGAGTCCATAGCCGAACTATCTACCTCCAAGTGAACAAATCCCGATTGCCTGTCCCTCGCACTCTGATCTGCAGAAGATTGATGAGAGTAAAACTGGCAATGGGAGAGCAGATCCTGATCCCAGCTATTGCTTTTTTTGAATTAGTACAGCAACTTTTGTCCTTTTCTATTATATATATATATATATATATTGATACATATGAGGGCTCATGCTCAAATTAAAAAGAAACTTGGCTACTAGGGGGATTTAATCGCCCAAATAGTCTCTATCAAACAAAGTCCGAAGGAAGGACAAACACGAATCAAATAAGGCAATTTTGGATAAACCATGCTTAGCAAGAGAATCAGATATATGGTTTTGCTTTCTCGAGATATAACTCAGTTACAACTCCCAATCCAAACTCTTCATATATGATTACAAGAACCTAATTGATTTGTCTTTTGATGAGCAGAAAAGAGCGGAACATAGACGGTAAGAGGAAGACAGACGTTATGGTGATATGTTAAAAATCCAGATGGCGGCGTTTTATTAGAGACCTAGATACCTTATATATAAAGTACTGGATCTAATGCCTCATTTGGTAGCATGGAAATGAAAGGATAAGAAGTGGAATTCAAGATTTGGATGTTTGGTATGCTTGAACCCACTTCCTTGGAACTCTCACTTCCTGAGTCCCCCCATGAGATTTGACCATTTTACCCCCTCCTCTTTTCTTCTTGAAACACCTATGAATCATAATGAGGATGAAAGCGGATGGCATAGAGGATGGTGAACGGCAAGCAAGGAAGAGATTTGCTTCCCAGCGTCCTCTTCTCCCTCTTAGATCTACAATGGAAGCCTATCCTTCTCCTCTCTCCAATTTGTGATAGTGGCCTCTTCTTTACCTTCTCCTTCTTCGAGCTGCGACGGTGAGATACAATCTTCAATCTCTTTCATTGCAAGTTCAAGAAGCGTCTTCAACCTCTAACAACGGTGATTTCCTCTTCTATGTGCGGTTTTGACTTCGATTTGCGATGATGGTGGTTAGGGTTTTAATAGCTTTGAGAATCTTCTTCATCGCAAGTTCAATAAGCTTCTTCAACCTCCATCAACGATGACCTCAACGACCACTACTTAGCAACAGCAATGATTTCCTCTTCGATGTGCAGCTTCAACTTTGATTTGTGATGGTGGTGGTTGGGGTCTTGATAGCTTTGAGATTGACTTTTCAGTTTTGCTGCTTTTGCACTATGATTTGTTTTTTTAGTTTTCCTGAAACATGCGGTTTTCTTCTTGGGTTCATGAGAAGATAAGAGGGTCGTCGGTGATCTAGGTGGGGTGGCTAAGGTTGGGGATGAAGCTGAGGTTGGCGATGGAGGAGAATGTATAGTGAAGCAAAAACAAAAAAAATGGTAGCCAATGCACATTATTATTTAAAAAATACATCTCACTTCTATGAACGTACCAAACGTATTTTAGAAGTCACTTCCACTTGCATTTTTGCTTCTACTTTTAGTTCCATTTCCACTACTACTTTCACTTCCATAAAAAAATCTTCCATGATACCGAGTGAGGCATAAGTTTTCTCCTTTTACTTTTAGCTTAAAAACAACAAATGTGTTTCAAATTTCAATTTCAAAAGTAAAAGTAAGAGATGGGAAAATGACTGAAAAATCAATAAAAACAAAATTTATTCCTACCTGAAATTTGTGTAGGGACAAGTGCCAAGTACAACCTTTTTTAATGGTACAATTTTTTTTCCAAAGGAAAATTATCTTTAATTATGTTTAAAATGAAATATATTTATGCACATGTACAATTAAAAAAAAGTGTACCTTCTAAAGATTAACCGCACTCTTTCAAAGATTTGAGTTTCATCAGTGCTTCTTAAATGAAATGTGAACGGCATTGCAGTGTCAAAAAATGGTCTTGTTGTTGTTTCAATTATCACTGTATTTTCAAATTCATTGAAAACATTCCTAATCTTGATTACAAGAGGAGGGGGAGGGGCCTACATTTTTTGCCAACAAATTAGTGCTCACGTTAGTTCAGTTATTTTTATAAACATTATATACTTAATATAAAATATAGTTGACTAATTTAGGAAGATTAACAAAGCTAAGTATGTTACTTTAAAGTATTCATATTTATCATTTTTCTTCAATTTAATTCGTCTAACTTATAAACTAATATATAATCTTATGAAACACATAATAATTACGATATATTTGGAAACACATTTGGCTTTGACAAACATGTTTCTAAACACCCACTCAAACTCTTTAGCAACCAGCAATTGTTGGCCAATAGGCATTGATGAGCTTGATATAGAAGCTAAGCGCAAAAGCCTTTTACCCTTATTCTTTGAACGTGTACTATGACAAACACTTCATTTAACCATGACTGTAAATATCGGTAAACTGGAGACTCAGTTGAATTGTCAACCAATTTCAAAGCACACTTGTCTAAGTAGGTTGAGAGTTGATAACGACAGATGTTATGTCCTCATAGTATAACATACTAAGCATCCAAGAGACAAGAGCCTATACTAACATTTGAAATTACAATTTAAATGAAAGATATGCTTCTTCACTGCCAACCCCTACGCCAACATCTTAGATTTTTTGAATTGACAACAACCTTTGGTAGTGACTAAACGTAAATTGATTAGCCAAGACAAAAATAAAGTGGAAACTTAATAATTTGTGCACAAGTGAAAGACAAGTAATACAATAATGGAAGAGTACATGCCATAAGAGATCAAACACAAGATTTATAATGGTTTAGCTTTAAATTCATAAGCCTATATCCAATCTTTGAGCTCCTCACTTGATATTTTCACTATTCCCCCAAGTTTGACATGGACACTTGTAAAGCCATAGTACAATCACTTGATCTCTTCATTTGGTCAATTTAATTCAAAGTCCTATACACTGGAGCAATACACATTCCCCCTCAAGAAGCCTACTTATCTTAAGTAAGTCTTTTTTATTAAATGAATAAAGATCACACAAGTTATTAGGAATCAAAATCTCACAGTATTTAGATGTTTACAATGAAACACATGGAAGTAGTTGGAGTATTAGCTCAAATAATCAACAAAGTAATAGGAGAATCAATAGTTTTTTAGATATGGCTTGCACCTGTGAAGGTGATGAATTGGGTGACAAATAAAAAATTTTATAATCTTTGTTTGAAAACTGGATATAATCTAAAATCAAAACATCAAAAATAAAGCAAGGGACATAAGAAATTTATCATGGTTTAGCCTTGACTCTTAACCTATGTCCAGAAGTAACTAAGCAGTCTAGAAGTTGGCCAAAGCAACACTACAAAAAAATATTGAATTTCAGACGAAATTTGTTACAGAATCAGCTTTTTCGATAAAATGTCTGACGGACTCCGTTTCGTTGCTAATAGGTGCGTTACAAACAAATTTGTGACGGAATTACGGAAGGGAATTCCATCGGAAATTCTGATGGAAAGGAATTCAGTCGGGAATTTCCGACGGAATTCCTTTTCGTAGCAAAAATTTTTTTGGAATTTTTTTAAAAAAAAATTTCCAATTTTTTTAAAAAAATTTCCAAATGCCAAGTGTCTGCTCCTCAGTGCGCCATGTGTCCCTCTCCCCTGGCTGCCACATGTCCGCATCTCATAATTCTTGAAAGTGCCTCTCCTCCTGTTCGAACCCGAGATCTCAGGTTGCCAATACCTTCACACGCGAGTCTTTACCAGTTGCGCTAAAATGAATCTGTGTCATATTATTACATATTATTATATATACAATATTATCATATGTACACACACACATATATAATTAATTATATACATATAATCAATTATTACTTAAAATAATATTATTAAAAATAATGAAAAATTTAATAGAAATGTAAAAATATATTTATATATTTAATTAAATAATTTTTTAAATAAAATTAATTTATAAATAATAATTTAATATTAAAAATATTATTTTTAATATAAAATTATAAATATAATATTAATAACATATATATATTATTTTTAAATAAAATAATAAATAATATCATAAATATTATTTTATTAGAAAATTTTAAATATAATATTAATATTTAATAATATAATTTTAATAATTGAGGTTAAATAGAAATATTTAATAATTAATATTTTAATTTTATAAATATTATTTTTAAAAAAATAATAAATTTTAATTTTTTCTGGTAGAAAATTTCCTTCAAAATTTGCTACAGAAAAAATTCCGTGACTAAATTTGCCACGGAAAAATTTCTGTGACAAATTCTGTCAGAAATCGAGTGTTTTTTTTTTTATAGTGTAAATAGTCTGAGGTTCCTGCAAGATATGAAGGTCATTACCCACTTCATGGCTTTTCAAGCAAGGGAATCAGCATATTGTAGTGATTATCTATGTGAACGAATAATCTCAATATCCCAATTAGAAAAGGCAAGGGACCACACATTTGATACTTCAATTCATAGACGGTGTGATAGGTCACTATCCACTATCAAGAGGTGTAGAGTCTCAAGAGAATCAGTATATAATTTAATTATTGTGAGTCCTAGTTTGTTGATTGTATAAACATAATCCAACCTAAATAGCAAGGAGTTATACTGCAGTTGATGGATTGTGCCTAAAACTCTCCAGAAAATATACTATCTAAGCTCCTCGTTCGTCTCTAATGAGTCCTCCACTAATAGCATGTCTTTGGTTGTTTAAAGAACTATCAACACCTATGCAAACATGTTGGTGGGATGTGTCTCTGGGGAGTATAAGAAGAAGATATGGAGAAGAAAGTAGTACATAATGTCTTTAAGATGTAGGTAACACTTTCTTTTAAGTTTAATTTGCCTCTATCTATATCCTATCTTATAGGGTGCAAGCTGGATTGATAGACGAATTTCTTACAGGATACAATGAAAATTCTTGAATATGGATTGTACTCCTAATACTCAAATTAAGACAACAATGTCTTTAATAAAATGATAATTTGACTTCATTTCTGTGTGCATTTAAAGATAAAGGTAACAAGTTTGATCTCATGTTGTTGTGTGATATGATTTGTCTGTGTTCTAATGTAAGAATAGACTGATGGTAATTGGTATTTATAGCCTATAAAACATCAGAACATCTTTATAGGGGTTTATTCTGAAGAATTACAGAAGAGGCAAAAAAACATCATGGCCTTGTTTTTATTTGGATAAATACATTATGGCATTAATGTACCTTTTAATTTCCTTACTTTATAAAAGTTTTTATAAAAAATAAAACTATTTAAAAATATACTTTTGGTTTGGGAAGAATATTGAGTAATGAGTATTAAGCTTCCTCGTGGCCTTGAGGGGATTGGCTTCTCTCCAATGGACATAGCTTCTCTTCTTTTATTTTCCTGTCTGTTGCTGTATTTCCTCTCTTTATGATTATTGGATCAAAATTTAATGATCTATATTTAATATTTTATAAAAATATTATTACAATAAAGAAAAGAATAAGAAGGAAATATTAAATATAGATCATTAGATTTTAATCCAATAGTTATTAAGGGAGAAAAAGATGGCAACGGATCGAGAAGTCAAATCCCTCTCTAATACCCTTTCCATCCTTTTTCTCTCCTTTACTCTTTTTTTCCCTTGTCCATCATTGGATTAAAATGTCAACGGTCTAAATTTAACATCTTATAAAAATATTATTATAATTTACTTAAAAAATATATAAATAAGTTTAAACTACTGAAATTTGATTTGAATTAGTGAAAACTGCCGTAAAAAATAGGAAAACTTTCATCCAATAATAATATAGAGCTCTTCAAATCAGCTTTCAGCAATTTAAATTTATTTTCATATTTTTAAGTAAAATCATAATAATATTTTTATAAGACGATAAATTTATTTATTTTTTTTATTTTTGATCATAAGACGATAAATTTAGATGGTTGAGATTTTGATTTAATAGTAAAGATTTGAGTAAAGGATTTAAAAAATATGGGGAGGGGCGTAAATGAGAAGCCACTTCCTTCGACCAAAAAAAAAAAGAAAAAAAAAGAAGCCACTTCTCATTCGGGTTTAATCAAAAACCCTAGCGGCCCATAAATTATAAACATACTGTTTCTGCACTCCTTCCCTCACTCCGCCTCACGGTCACGGCCGCTGCAATTCCTATTAGGATTCCATCCCAATGGTAAATCCTTCGTTTGTTTTGTTGCTTTCGAATTTCATTCTTTGTTTTGTTCAATGGCACATAAATCTGAATGAAACTTTCTCGTTGGTTCTGAAATGCGTGGAGAGTAGGCTTCGGAGAAGAAATTGTCGAACCCAATGAGGGAAATCAAGGTCCAGAAGCTCGTTCTCAACATCTCAGTCGGTGAGAGTGGAGATCGTCTCACCCGTGCTGCCAAGGTACGCATTATTGCCGTTCGCATCTCTTCTCTGGTTCAATTTTGGGCTTCGACGTTTTGATGATTTGCATTTTCTCTACTTTTTTGTTTTTCTAGGTGCTTGAGCAACTCAGTGGCCAAACTCCAGTATTCTCGAAAGGTTGTCTCTGGATCTTTGCTTTGATTTTCTTATTTGATTGTTTTGAACTAGAACATCATCTGCTATTTTCTGTTTCGGTTAAAGTAAAAATTGATAGCGTAAAACTGATGTCTTCTGAAGTATGTCGCTATTTTTTTAGCTAAATGAATGGAAATATGGGGGCTTTTTTCAATTTACTTGGCATATTTTCTTTGTGATTTGTATACTTATTGATTTAGATGAAGAATGCTTCATGGTTTGGAGGCTCTGGTAATCAGAATGCTTGCCAATTTTTTTTGCCATTGAGTGCTTGTGAAATTATGATTATTGATGTGATTGCTGTTTAGATTCGGAATTCTAGTGATAGTGGTTGCTCATGCTAGTAATATTTGGAACCTTGTTTTTCTTTGAAAAAATTATCAGATCCTAGTTGGCAGTCTTTTTTTAAAAAATAAATAATAAAAAATGGTTTGATAGGGTCTATACAGGCGCTTATTACAGAATTTTCTTGAACATGACCCTCCTGAATGTAGATACAGTGATCAATTGAATATATGAGGTTTATTACTCCTTAGCTTTTAGATGTGCTGTGGACTCAACCAAGTTTTGTTATCATGACCTTACCTGTTCCCAACAATGAAAATAAAATAAACAAATGGTCTAGTTAAAAGATCATACGAGCACAACATTACTTGTTCAGATCTTTATTTATCCATATATCTTCGAAGGAAAGCTGTTTTGATTGTTGATGAGTTTCAATTTTGGTCACTCCTGCAACTGCAAATTTGTGAGTGAGCAGCCTTAGATATTTGGGCATATGGGGCTGTCTACTGATTGATTTTTATGTTCTCCACTACTTGTTGGCAGCAAGGTACACTGTTCGGTCCTTTGGGATTAGAAGAAATGAAAAAATTGCATGCTATGTTACTGTTAGAGGTGACAAAGCAATGCAGCTTTTGGAGAGTGGCCTGAAGGTGAAGGAATACGAACTTCTAAGGCGAAACTTTAGTGATACTGGGTGTTTCGGCTTTGGTATTCAGGAGCACATTGACTTGGGAATCAAGTAAGCTGCAATGCTCATACCTTATATGCTGACATAAATTTCTTCATTCCACCATGATGAACTCCTCAAGCTACTAATTGGTTTTGCATAGTGAATCATATCCATGCCTCACAATATAAACTATATGAACGAAGATATAATTCAACATATTCCTTTGATGTCAAATGCCCTTCTTGTTGGCCGAAAAAAGCCTTTTTTTTATTGATCAACTATATTTTGTTTCTTCCCTCTGTAATTCGCACACACTGTGCTTATGTGTCTTTCCTTCTATGTTGATGTGTGGCGGTTCTCTCCCAATTCAAATGATTATTGATTGTCAAAACATTGTTATATTTTTGTTGCTAATCTATGGCTCTGCGTCAGGTATGATCCTTCAACTGGCATCTATGGTATGGACTTTTATATTGTACTGGAACGCCCTGGTTATCGTGTCGGCCGCCGTCGTAGGTGCAAGTCTCGTGTTGGTATTCAGCATCGTGTCACAAAGGAAGATGCCATGAAGTGGTTTCAGGTGAAATATGAAGGGGTGATCCTCAACAAAGCTCAGACCATCGTTGGTTAGACCTGAGACACAAGAATTTATCAGAGTGAGTTACAAGTTTTGTTAATTGTTGTCTATTATTGATGCTACTTGGACTAGTCAGCTGAAGTTACTATTAGGACGATAATTTGATAATGGCTGAGATGATAGAGCTATTTCTCCTCTATTTTGTATCATTGACTATTGGCATCAATGTTATTAGAACGTTGTCACAACTTCATGTTTGATGGTTTGCTTTGTGGTTTTTTTATATACTTTGTATCTTGTGGCAATATTTAATTCAAGAAAAGAATTCTATATCTATGGCACGCTATATCAATATATCAGCATAAAATCTAAGGTGATCGGCACACTACATGGGTTATTCGATTTGCATTTATGTTTATGTCCTCATGTAGCTTACCCTACTTAATAGGGGTGTTCAAATCCGGGACCGGGACAGTTTTTGGCCGGGATGCAAATTGCATCCCGGTCCCGGTAATCCCGGGCGGGATCGGGATCAAACCAGGAATTCCCGGTTTTTTTAAAAAAAAGTAAATTTTAAAAATATTATTATTTTAGTTAAATTTTCTATAATCTTGTGTTTAAAGTAATTATTTAACATCTAATAAAGCCATAATAATCACACAAATTGATCTAGAATTGAAGAATAATATTTTATTATTATTATTAAGATCACCTTCATCATTTTTGTTATTATTTTTATACATTATATAGTAGGATTAGTATCACGATATATAGAGTTTAACTCCAACTAAATATGTGATACACATTTTATCAAATGATAACTTAAATTATGGGATAAAAAATACAAAAATAAAACAATAACTTAATTTTTAAGAAATAAATTGAAAAAAAAATAAAGGGACCGGGATCACAAGATGTGTGATCGGTCCCGGGTCCCATTGATCCCGGTCCCAGCCGGGACGGGAAATTCCCGGGATCAAAATGTCCGGGACCGGGATACTTTAAACACCCCTACTACTTAATATGATAAGACTTGTTATCGGCATTGCACTAACCTAGTGTTGTGGTCTCTAAATGTGATCCGCCTCTAGTGGAATACTCTTTCCGATCCTATTTATAAGTAATTTTTTCCTTGATTATGCAAAACGAACTGGTAGTTAAAAGCAATAAGTGTGTTAAAAATGCCATGTTTTTTTTTTTTCATATATGCCTCTATTTATGAAAAGAGTATAGGAGAGAGAATAGATAAAAAGTATGAGAGATAATGAGTATAAAATATGAGAGAGAATGAGTATTTAATAAAGGTAAAATAGGAAAGAGAAATTTACATTTTTAGACAAACATTGAAAATTGCTTAATAAGAGGGAAAATTGCTTATAAATAATACTGGAGAGAGTAGTTTGGTAATTTTTAGCTGAGTTCAATTTTGATTTTTATCATACGCACCCTCTCTTCCTTCCCCACAGGAAGGGCTTCACACACAGACTGGAACTTGGTATGTCCTTATCACTGAACTGAGGACCATTCATGCTATTATGCCCAAGGGGTAATTTTGTTCCGTGCAATGCATATTTAATGTTTTTCAAGTTAGTCATCAATGTAAATTAAACACATTTGATTTACCAAGATTAATTTGATGTTTCAATTTGTTCATAAAATAATATGTGCCCTCTTACGTAAATTGCATGCGGTTGACATCATGTGAATCATGACAGCTTTGTGGCAAATTATGGAAATCACAAATATGCAAATTACAGGAACTTCGTAAATGACCAGCAATTACAGAAGTTGGAAGGCTATACTAATGCCATCTTAGATCGGTCGGCATGAGTAATAGGAACTCTTGTCATTGAATAAATAATTGAGGATTTATTTTTAGATCATGCAAATAATTGGGGATTTGAATGTGAACTACAGCAACTTAGTTGAGATGGGTTTATTGTATACTACGAGAGATATCCTTTTTACTATAATGAAATACTTACTTCGGTCTTTAATTTAGGACTTAATTGGGGGTTGATTTTGATTTTAAATATAAGAAATATTTTTTATATTTATAAACTTTTTCCTAATTTACCCTCTATTGATTGATGCTCCTTCAACAATAATCATGTAAGAGAGAAATAGAGGAAATTAAGGAAAGATGATTAGAGTCTTTCAGAAAAAGCAAGCCATATTAATTAATTTAACTAAATTTTTTAATTTAATTTAATTAAATAAATATATCTTATATTATGAAGTGGATGAATAATACTCATTGTGCCTTGCTAAAAATGTCAAAGTGAATCATAAATTAGTTGCAAATTGCGGAAGGATTTTGCAATTGTGTGAGAGTTTGTGCTAGCAAGATTCACCATTTAACTTCTAGCAAATTAGAAAAATAATATAAAAGCCCCAAATTTCTTTGGAAAAATTCCAAAAAACTATATTGGAAATATCAAAAGGATAAATTAGTACATTGAAAATGGGAAAAGACAGAGCAGGTGGGTGTCAGAGATGTGAGGAATCTGTCATTTTGAAATTTCGGTCAAATAACGAAAATGCCCTTCAACACTTCATCCCCACTTCAGAATAACATGATCCTCGTAATTAACAACTCCGGATTCGATATTAACAACTTCAATTCTTCTTTTACAATTAACAAGTTTTAGGGTTAATAACAACACATATATCTTAATTAACAACTCTGGATTCGATATTAATAACTCCAATATCTTTTTTCACACTTCATCCCCCGCTTCAGAATAACAACATGATCATCGTAATTAACAACTCCGGATTCAAAATTAACAACTTCAATTCTTCTTTGACAATTAACAAGTTTCAGGGTCAATAACAACACCTATCTCTTAATTAACAACTTCTGATGCGACATTAACAACTCCAATTTCTTCTTTCACAATTAACGAATTTCATGGCCAATAACAACACCTATCTCTTAATTAACAACTTCGGATTCGACATTAACAACTCCAATTTCTTCTTTCACAATTAACGAATTTCACGGCCAATAACAACACCTATTTCTTAATTAACAACTCCAGATTTGACATTAACAACTTTGGATTCGATATTAACAACTCCAATTTCTTCTTTCACACTTAACGAGTTTCAGGGCCAATAACAACACTTATCTCTTAATTAACAACTCTGGATTAGAAATTAACAACTCCAATTTTTTTTTCACAATTAACAAGTTTCAAGGCCAATAACAACACATATCTCGCCGTTAACAACTCCGGATTCGCCGTTAACAACTCCTATATTGTTATTGCGACTGAGGGCTGAAGGGCATTTTTGTCATTTGGCCGAGATTTCAAAAGGACAGATTCCTCACATCTCTGACACCCGCTTGATCCGTCTTTTCCCATTTTCAATGTACTGATTTGTCCTTTTTATATTTCCAATGTAGTTTTTTGGAATTTTCCTAATTTCTTTTGTGAAATTAATCATTTAAACAAAATTACTAAAAGGCCCTTCTCTTGTATTCTTCATAATCCCTCCTTCCCCTCTAATGGTCGGCACCGACCAGAGCTGTCTTGGAAAACCCGAATCATTTCTATTTTCATGCATGACACTTACAAATTTTGAAAGGCCAGTCTTCAATATACTATAAGTGAATTGCCAAGCTGAAAATCCTACTTAAAAATAGATTCTTTTGATTTACAAATATTAAACTTCAGCTTGTTATAAGTAGTATTTGATTTATAAATACTACTTATAAGTTAAGAACCCCAAAGATTTCTTGTAAATGGATTCTTTCAATTTATAAAAATGGGTTGGAATATTGAATTATGGTTAAGATCTTATCTTGTTAGTTAAGATCAAGATAGTGATTGGACCCTATAAATCGAAGTCCTAGTTAATTTGTTTAGCGTGTAAGATAATGAGATTCACACCATATTAAGAGAGAGATTAATGTGAGTCTCTCTTTAGAGAGAGAAGTCTCTCCAAAATCTCTAGAGTTAGAGCTAATTGTTAATTACCCTCAAGTGAATGATGATCATGGTTAAACTCAAGTGAGTTGATTTGTATATTGTAAACAATAATTTGTTATCAATAAATATTCTTCTTGATTTTATCAACAAAATGAAGCTTCAACTTCTGATTCATTTCACTTGTAAATTTTAAACGGTTAGTTATAAATTTGCTATAAGTGAGCTGTAAATCCGAAAGATCACTTGTAAATCGTTTTATCTTTTTGTTTGTAATGAAAAAAACTAAAGTTTGCTGGAAATGTTAAAAGGCTGGTTGTATATTTACATCTATAAAAATTATTTTGAAAAAAAAGATATACAACCATAAGAAAGCAGTGAATCCTTAAAGATCACTTGTAAACGGATTCTTTCAATTTCCAACTCGTTTATAGCATATTCACAATTATTTGAAATTATCAAGTGAAATGCATCAGAAGCAAACAAATGATTCTCACAAATTGATAGAAGGGATCACTTTAACACAAGAAAATTTTAAGTATATTTAAAATAAAAGATATTTATACAAAGATAAAGATAATGTTGCATGTTATATAAATATAAATAAGATGATGGTTGTATAAATTTGTTAGTGATGATGGCTGTTATAAGTAGCCGTTGGAATAACGCGGTGGTTAGTAAGAGGCAGGATATAGGAGTGTATAAATACCCCCTTAAGTCATTTTAGTTAGTGTCAATTATCTGATTTGTTGTCAATAGAATTTTGAGTTTCAGTCTCTCATCTCTCTATTCTTCTTCTCTATTTCTCGTCTCTGTTTCATCTCTCCATTCTATCTTGATTTTCTGATAAATACTATAACAATGGTATCAGAGCCATCCTTCCTCGGCTGTCTCTCTTCTACGCTCTCGTTTCTTTAACCTCACGCAAATAAAGAGACCGTTTATGGTACTTACCCGCGCCATGGACGATTGGTTTCAACTCATTGAAGGGTTCCCTAAGTCTGGTGGGAAGGAAATGATTTGGGTTGTTATAGATAGAATGAGCAAGTACGCTCATTTCATAGGCCTATCTCATCCCTATACGGCTTCTTCTTTGGCCCAATGCTTTCTAGATCAGATTTATAAGATTCATGGATCCCCAGTTGAATAATTAGTGACAGGGATCCCATATTCATCAGTAATTTTTAGAAGGAATTTCTCAAAGTATTGAAGATAGAACATAATTATCTTCTGCATACCATCCGCAAAGTAATGGGTAGTCAAAAGTTTTAAATCGATGTCTGGAATCTTACCTTAGTGCATGTGTTGGGAGAACCCTAAGGAATGGAGTCATTGGTTAGCCCTGGTTGAATGGTGGTACAACACTAATTTTCATACTGCTACTAGGGCTACCCCTTATGAGCTTCTTTATAGGCAGAAGCCTCCCATTTACTCTCTATATATACCTAGGTCTGCTATTGTAGAAGAAGTGGACAGGAGTTTTGAATTAAGGGAAAGAATGCTTGCTATCCTCAAGCATCATTTGCACAGGTCTGTGAATATAATGAAGCAGAAGGTATATTTAAAAAGATCTGATAGGGAGTTTCAAGTAGGTCAATGGATTTTCCTCCAGCTACAGCCTTATAGGCAGGTTTCTGTTGCTACACAGCAGTCCTAGAAATTGGCACCACAATTTTTGGCCCTTATAAAGTGGTGGAACAGATAGGTCCAGTGGCTTATAGGGTGGATTTGCCTCCTGAGTCACGTATGCATCCCACTTTTCACGTTTCTTTACTTAAGCTGTGTCCTGATCCCAATGCTAAGCAAAGGCATCCTCCCCTTGATTGGCCGGCTATGCCTACTATTCTATATCCTGAGCATGGAACAAAAAATCAGACCGGACCAGCCGGTCTAACCGGAAAACCGGTGAACCGGCCCCATATCCGGTCCGGTTTCCTGTCTCAAAGGGGGGTAGGTCGACTCGGTCAAAACCGAGTCGACCCGCCCGGTTTGCATCTGACTCGGGAAAACCGCCAAGTCAGGCGGTTTAGCCGAGTCAGTTTAATTCCAAAAAAATTATTGTAAAAAAAAACTGTGTCTCCCTCCCTCCCCAACTAGTGACAAACGGAAAGAATGAAAGACAGGAGAAAGCGAGAAAAATAGATGTTGAGAGCCTGAGGTTGAGATGCATGTCGAAGTCGAACTCCCTCCCTTCCTCCTCGACTCTTGAAGACGATAAACAAAGGCCACCTCTGATCTGTCATTGACGGCCGATTTCAGACAAGAAGGTGATGCTTGCTGCTCTGGTTCCCTTTCACCCATCTGAGTCTGACCAAACTGAAGCGAGTCTGATTCATTTTTCTTTCCTCGCGTCTACCTCCCTTTACAATTGCAAAACTAATTCTCTCTCCAAATGATGTTGGCAGCTAGCAAAAGCAGGAAAAGCAAATAAACCATAATAAACTATTAAATGGGCCAGTTGTAAAGGAGGCAAAATGTCCGCACATGTGTGCAAAAAAGACAAAACATAAAGGCACAGAACTTAATATTAAATATAAAATAGTTAATAGAACAAAATATAGTTTAATTTAATTAAGTTTAACTAGCCAGCACAATTCATTACTAAAATAATTAGATTAATATGTGTGTGTGATTTATCAAAATATTTTTTAAAATGTCTTATAACTTCACTTATTATTAATTAATGACTTTAATTAACTAAATGTTTGGACTATTTTAATGTTAGTGATGAGTGATGACTTGATGGTTAATATTATTATTTTATTATTGTCAATTAAATTATAATATTTTAATATGTTCGGTTCGACCTCCGGTTAGACCCCGGTTGACCCATTAACCCTTGAACCTATGTCGTAACCGATTAATTACCCGGTCCAGTTTTTTGTTCCTTGATCCTGAGAAGATATTAGGTAGAAGGGTTGGTAGAAAACAAAAACATTTAATTACTGAAAGTTTGGTTCAGTGGAGAGGACTCCCTGATGAAGATGCAACGTGGGTCTCTCTATTCACTTTCCAGCAGCAGTATCCGGAGTTTCCATTCTCTAGCCCTTGAGGACAAGGGTTATTTTTAAGGGGGGTATTGTTATATAAATATAAATAAGATAACGGTTGTATAAATCCGTTAGTGATGACGATTGTTATAAGTAGCCGTTGGAATAAGGTGGTGGTTAGTAAGAGGTGGGATATAGGAGTGTATAAATACCCCCTTAAGTCATTTTAGTCAATGTCGATTATTTGATTTGTTGTCAACATAATTCTGAGTTTCAGTCTCTCATCTCTCTATTCTTGTCTGTTTCTCCTCTCTATTTCTTCCCTCTATTCTATTTTGATTTTCTGATAAATACTATAACATTGTACAATTAAAAAAATTGTACCCAATAAAGATAATTTAAACTCTTTCAAAATTTTTGAACAATAAACTTTACATTAGAAGATTTTTTAGCAAATTTTTTAAAATAAAACATCGATATATCTATATGAATATATAATACAATTACTCATAATATCATTTTTCCTTTTACTGAAAAAACAAGTTCACCTATAATCTAGTTTATTAAATTTAACATGCTTAATTTTTTTGCATTTCATTGAAACTATACTTTATTTAATATTATAAAATATAAAAAATATTAAAATATTAATATTAAAATAAAAACTAAAATTCAAAATTAAAAGAAAAGGGTAACTTAAAAAAGATTTACAAAAAATACGTACCCTAATTTTATTTTTTAACATTATTTTTGGGTGTGTATCCCATACCTACTAGGTTATTGTTCAGTTTTTAGCTAATATTATTCGAAAAATTATTTTCTTCTACAATTTCTTTTTGGTTCCATAAATGCTACACTTCCAACATTACTAGTGTCGTTGTTTTTGGTAGCTGCTGAGGTTTGTTGTTTTTGTGGCAATAGTGATGAATCACTGGAACACTTATTCTTATATTGTCCTTTATATACTGCCTATTGGTTTGGAAGTCTTACAAGTTTTAGAATGGATGTTGATTCTAATATTGACCTTAATCATGGGATAATTACGTGGTTATCAAACCATAACGATTTTAGTAATTTTCTGACTTTTTTGCCCTTTCAATTACTAGAATCATTATAGTTTAATTTGCAAGGAACAAAATTTGTCATACAGGCACACGAATAATGTCACAGCAAGTTATCAAGGAGGCACAAGTTAAAACGGGTGCTGCTACATCTTTACTATTGCGTCAACAACTTCAAGATAACCTGCTCCAGGAAGATTATATCCCATCGCTTACTAGTGCACATCATGATCTTTAGACTTCCTATGTTAGATGGAATTTTATTTTCAATACTCATAATTTCAAAAAAGGCACACGAGATCTACATATCAAAGTCTACTTTGCAGATGTCATTTTTCATGAATGGATATTTGTCTCCATCAATTAGACTTGTAACATATTTGGCAATCTACAAAATCGTTGTTTCAGAAGTCATTTTTCTCATGCCGAGACAAAACACCTCTTACATATTTACTTCATAAATCATAAAAGCTATTCTCAAAAGCTAATCCAAACATGCGCTTAGATTCCTACACTTGCGGTTACAACATTTGAGGGATGTCGTGACCTTCATTCTTTGTAAACTTATTTGGTTATCCCATATCAAAATACTTACTAAGACTCGAAATGTCCCTAAACATCTATCTTACCTTATTCAGGGTATATGTATATTATTTAGATACTTTGTACTGCTTTTATTTTTCACGAGCGTGTGCATCCCGTGCGTTGTACGGAATGTTCGTGCTTCGTGCTTAATATTTCTCACACACTTTGCTAAGTAACAATTTCCCTGGGTCAATCTTACACATCTTCACAGCAAAAAGAGTCATATATACACATACATTTGCATGTCATCATCACTACGTGGCATGCACATGATAACTGATAAATATTGTAAAATAAAAACAAACCAATAGTCCCAGTATTCATGCCTGGTCAAAAAAATGAATTTGAATGTCCATGCACATTTGAAGTAACATAGGTATTGTTACACATCTACATTTCTAAACACTTCCTTGTACACAACATTTTTTTTTGTCCTATTTGACCCAGATTCATCTGTTCCCACTACAATCTTAAGTCCAACCATGCTTCTCACTCTAGAGAGGGCAACATAGAGTTGGCCGTGTGTGAAAACAGGTTTTGACAGATACAATCCAACATGACGCAAAGATTGCCCTTGACTTTTGTTTATTGTCATAGCAAATGAAAGTGTGATTGGGAATTGCCTTCGCTGCATATGAAATGGCCATCTAGATTCTGAAGGATTCATGTCCATCATATGTATCAAGACCTTCTCATTTGGCTTTGAACCATTCAACGTGATTGCCTCAATAACCTTCTTCCCTACCATAGTAACATGAAGGCGGGTTCCATTGCACAGTCCGGATACCTGATCAATGTTTCTTAACAACATGATAGGTGCTCCAACTTTCAAGATAAGCTTATGAGGGGGTAAGCCAGAAGAAGTTATTGTGTTCAAGAATTCCGTTGTGCACAGATTGTCAAAAGTGTCAGAATCTTCGGTAGACTTGCATACGGAGTCACAACTTAAGAACTCGAATTGCTCTCCGGGTAGCATGGAACACATATGGTCATTGACCTTCGCAACCATTTCAATTGTTGGGGCTAGGATCGCTCTGTCATTAAAGTACTCATTCAATGTTAGATTGTCAAGGAGGTCTTCATATGTTGATTGTATAATTGCATACAATGGATCATAATAATTTCCAATCAAAACTTCGTTTGGTATTTCTACATCCGCAACACCGTCAATTGAATCGCCAAAATTACCATCACTAACATCTAGTAACTATCTTGAGAACCATTCAATTTTTCAGTTCACATTTAGGTCATTTGTTTGATTTAGACGCATGTTTGTTGACAACCTAAAAATTGTGCAATGTTGCCATAAGTGAGAAGAATTTATACATGCATTAACTATGGCTGCCCTTGTACCTTTAGGAATGACGGGAAGTATTTGCCTGAAATCACCACCCATGATAATGCATTTTCCCCCAAACGGCAAGTCAGAATGCATTATATCTTTAAGAGTTCTGTCAAAGGCTTCTACACAGTAACGTTGAACCATAGGGGCCTCATCCCAGATAATTAACTTTATGCTCTTGATTAGGTGTACTAGTGATAAGTTTTGCCAAATCGAACATATTGAAGTATCTGTTATTTGAATTGGTATTGAAAACCTTGAATGTGCTGTCCTTCCATAGGGTAGTAATGTAGCTGCTATTCTACTTGATGCAACAGTTAGTACAATATCCCTCCTTGAACGGAGACTTGACGCCAATGCGTTCCACAAGAAGGTTTTGCCAGTGCCTCCATACCCATAGACAAAGAAGAAACCTCCATGAGGTAATTGCAATGATGCCATTACTTTGTCATACACATCCCTCTGCTATGAATTTAGTGACCTCAACAATGACTCTGACTGTGATCTCAAAGACTCTCTGTCGTAGCTTAACTCTTGTAGAATCAAATGGTTGTTGATGTCAATGATTGGTATTTCATGTGGAATTGGAAGAGTGTTAAAGTCATGCAAACTCTTGCCATTGTGATGAAGGAGGGCATCAATTTCTTTGAGTGCAGCTTGTTCCTTTTCACTCGTTGGTATGGGGATACCTGTAAATTTTTTTGGAGGGCATGTGTAAGGAAACGTTATCATAATAACTTATGTAAAGGATATGGCAGAAACTATAAAATCATATGTGTTTTTGTATCAACTAACCTGAGTTTGTATGAGATATGTAAAGCATATCTTCGGAAAGCAATTTAGATGTTTCTGTCCAGAAATAAAAAGGACGCTGCAAAGAACTACACAGCAACATTGTGACAAATAGCTTCCGCAAGGAATGGCCAGATGCCCAAAAAGATGCTTCTTTAATCATGGAAACATATTCTCTATCATCATCTAATAAACCACGTGCAAAGCATGCCTCCTTGAAGGTTTTGTATATAACTCCATCAATTGTTTTAACCTGGTCAAAAGATGATGGTCCGCGAACTTGTGTTAAAAGAACACGAAGGTAATAGAGTTCACCAGCTAATGGTGAGACATGAGCCATTCTACCTACAGAGAATCCTCTTTCCCTTCTCTTCCATTGCCGCTTATCCCTTTGATATACATAATGATTGGGGAATTCTGAGTAAGTCAATGTTTGAGCAAACGTGTCATCTATATTAATTTTCATCCATGATAGAAATTGTGATTCACAAACTCGTGGCTTATCCATCAACTCTGAAACATCCTCAGTACTTGCATAAATAACAAACTGCTGATTCGGCAGATGAAAACTAAGTCTTTCCATAGAAGGGCACCTATGGTAGCTAGGAAACCCAAAAATTCACCATGATGCTTCGCAGGTAGAAACATAACGGCAATTATAATATTGCTGTATCTCATCTATGACTTTGCTACTAGTACTGTCATTACTGCTATCAAACAATCCAACCACAACTCTATCATTCCCTTTGCTGATATACTTGAATAAGTACTTAATAGCAGTTGAGTGATTACACTTTTCAACATTTATGTGTGCCTGAAACATTTGTAAGAGAATTGGACTATAAGGCACAACATACCGGTTGTCTAGAGGAACCCCTTTTAATTGGATTGTTCGTCCATCATCCCTTCGTCTATATGTTGGGAAACCATCTTCATCTATTGTAGTATGTTCAGTAAATCTCTTTGGGAAATACTTGTCGCATTTCTTATCTTTCATGCATGGAGCATTGGGCTTGGTTGATCCGCAAGGTCCATGAATCATGAATTTCTTGACTAACTCATGCAACTGTGGTGAAGCATCCTCATTTGGAATTTCTGCTGAAATCATATTATCTATTGACTTTGGATCAAATGGCTTGTCTTTTCCTTCTAGAAATAGGAGGATATGTGCATGAGGCAAACCTCTTTTTTGAAACTCAATAGTGTAGATCTCTGTGCCATATAAAGAAAAATGTAATTGTTAGTGGGTGAGAGTAATAATCATTTGAAGTGAGCATCAATATTTCATGTGTCAAACATTTATAAAGTAAAAACATGCTTGTAGATATTAGGGAAAAATAGACCTGCACGAATTTTTTCAAATATCTTTTTCTTTTTCAATGTCTTCATCAATGAGGCCAACTTTATCTCAAATATCCTAGATAGTTGATGTGGGCAATCTGAAGGATGTAGATTAAGTTGCTCACAATATCTAGTAATTTCAGGCCAGGCTGGATTGCAAGTGAAAGTGATGAATAGATCAGGGTAGCCAATAGTTCTGTATATTTGTAACACCCTGCCTTTAATCATGTAATTATAATTCGATATTAAATAATTAAAGTAGATTAGAGACCTCCGGATAACTTAAACTCGTTTCAATCTCCTACTTTGTGGTAGGGTTTTCACAAAATCATTCAAAATCTCATTCCTGTTCCTGGTCTCCATTTCAAAATTCGAATATAATCACCTGTGCAGTTTATCTACATTCACGTATGACAGAGTGTAAAACCAATTCCCCGGCAACTCTCGGATTCCATACATATATAACTTGAGGTTTAAGTATCCACTAGGGGATTACATCCAAAATTGAATATACTATTCATATTTCAGATTATACAGTAATCCCAAATTCAAAAGATATAACCAACATTTCCAAAATCAACTATACCCCTAAGGGTCCTAAGTGCTCCGGGTCGGCCTCTTCTCCTTTGAGCCACATGCCCTGTCTGAAAGGTTAGTCATAGGAAGGAATGAGATTCGAGAGAATCTCAGTAGTAACAAACCACTCATACAATGTATAAATAACAAGCATGTATATAAATCACAAACAGCAACAGCAGCAGCAATCTCAGAGATACATGGTTTTCACCACAAACGACAGCACTCACGGCTGTATACACAATACGACAGCTCTCGCTGTAATCATAATCACGACAGCTTACGCTGTAATCACCATCACGACAGCTTACGCTGTAATCACAATAACGACAGCTTACGCTGTAAACGACAGCTTACGCTGTAAACGACAGCTTACGCTGTAAACGACAGCTATCACCAGCTGTAACCGCAGCAGCATCAAAGATTCATCACAGAACAGTGATAACACACACATACAGAGCATTACACATAGTATAAGAGAGAGAGTCACTACCTGATCCTTTCCTGACGTCCTTCAGCGCAGTTGGCTCACGAGGGCGGCAAATATCGAATCCTACAATTCCAAATGCACCATTTAGACACTTCCATAGTGTTACTTGGGGTTATATGAGTCTATAATGAAAATTTACAAAAATACCCCCGGGGACCCGGCCCGGGCCCGCCGTACCCGGTCCGGCTGTACTTTTCTTGAAATTTTGACATGGGCTATCCTGACATATTTTCGCCCAAGGAATCCATTTCCGGACTCGGAATTATCAAATTCAATGTTAAATTACGAAATTGCCCTTGGCAGCCCTACTTTTAGGGTTTTAGGGGTGTTTCCGTAATTATGCTTTCTCGGCCTTTTTGAAAAAGTGCCCAACTGTAACCCCACCTAATTTTCGCCCCTGAACTCAATGGAACCATCAAATCATTGAAAATCCAACTCTAAGACCCATTTCTAGGGCTGGCCGAAATTTATGAGTTCTCCAGGGAAAATCGGGGTTTTACGATTTCGGCTCCGTAAACGCGTTCCTTTCTACTCCTAACCACTTTATTCACTATTACATTAGGTTATAACTACCATTTGAACCAAAATTGGGCAGCATAACCCTTAGGAAACTCAATTTCCAAAATTTAAAACCAATGGCAATCCGGCGAAATTTCACCGATTAAATTGCCCACAGCAGCCAGAATAAGCAATATACGAAAGTTTGGAAGTTACCTCAAACTCCCACAAGCTTTTCCCAAATATTGCTGAAAACCCTAAGTGCTCAACAACAGATTTTGAGCTTCCAAACCTTAAAGAACAAAGAGGAGTAGCTTAGGATCGGAGTTACACGCGTTAGGAGCTAAATCATCGGAGAAATCGGCTTACCTTGTGATTTTTCTTCTCCTTTCTCTCTCTACAAAGCTCAACGTTCTCACTCCACTTTCAGCTGCTGTGTGCGACAGAAATGAGCTGAGGAAGATGATAACATATGTAATTCCATGCTGACATCATCTTTTAATGAGATGATGTCATAATTCCCATTTTCGGATTTTCTGGCAGATTTTCTGCCCAAACTTTGAAAAATCATAACTAATTCTAGAAAAATCGAAATGAGGTGATTCCAAAGCCAAATGAAAGATATTTAAGTCCTCTTCATAGGAAAAATATTGGCCATTACTAAAAATCACCACACAATTCCAGAATTACATAAAACGCATCACTGCCCCAAAACAGAGTTCAGTTTCCATCCCAAACTTTGGACAGTTATATCTCCTAGTTCACAAAACAAAATGGAACAAATTATATGTCCATTTTGAAGCTTGAGATGTGAACTATAAGACTGGAAAATTTCAGAATTTTTAGATACCATTTGGTCATTAAAAACGTTCACACAAACGGACTGCCCAGAATAGAATTTCACTGGACAGAATTTTAGTTTTTGCATCTTTGCTTCCATTGGTTCCATTTTCATACCAAACATCATTCCCACATAAATTTTCACAAGGAATCCATTGGAATCATTAAAATATCCAAATTCCCATCACACATTCTTCAAAAGTGTTTATTCAACAATAATTACATCCACTTTTGAAGTCATTAGCCCTTAATCACTTTTTGGGATATTACAATATTGCTATTGCATCTTAGTAATTTCTTATCATATATCTTGCTCCTCCTGTGAATGATGATGGGAGTATAATCCGTTTCCCTATGGAAGAAGCATTTGTCTCTCCACTAATTACTGCATCTGATAATCCTTGGTATAAATCGACTCTTAGCTCCTTCTGGTGAGTTCTAATCCATAATAATCTTTGTGACTCAAGCATAGTGTACGCATCAACAATGAACTGTTGGAGCAACCTCGAAGCATGTTGTAGTAAAGATAGCTCATTTTCTCTTATCATTAATCTGTAACTAAGGAATTCACGAATGCTAACCATTTTACAGGTCTTCGTTACGATCAATGTCTCCTCTCTATGCTGAATATCATCCCTATAACTATCTTTGCTAAAAGGGAATAGTAGTGGATATTGAAGAGGTAGATAAGAGGCATGTAATTCATTGATTCTTTCAAGTTTTCCAGTGTGTGTTTCCAAAATGATAGATCTAACACCAAAATCCATATCTATGTCACCGACAATTAATGCTGCAACTTCTGATGCAGATGGTAAATTGTATGTACGGCCATCATGTTGTCTACTACCAATCAAACACATCTTCAATGTAGTTGGAGATGAACTGGCTAAGATGTTCGAGGCCAAACGAAATTGTTGGACAAATGGATTTATCTCGTCCAATTGGTTCTTTATTTGATGAACAATAAGTGGGTCAATTGAATCTTCCCTTTGATGCTTGCTGCATGGAAGAGAAAATAATTTTCAGCTGAATGCAAAGAAATTGATCAATAAAGGCATAATATTGGTTGCTAATTATATGGTTGACTACCTCACTGCTGTAATCTTGTTGTAAACTTCATTCTCAGTATCATGAATATAGAGATGAGAGAAAACAGGTCTAGTCCCTTCAGGTGGTAATAAGGAGCCAATAGTGTGGTAATTAATACCTAATAAAACAAATGTGTGCTGTCCACTACCAGAATTCATTGAATGGTAATTTAGCCTCCCATTGATGTGAATGAGAACATGTTATTGTACTATCTAATGTTTGCATGGAAATTGCGGGAAAATGGAGATTTTTTGTTAAAAAATAGGTTCTGAAATAATGGTGGAGGTATTGCTAGCGAAAGAAGAACAACCTTGCCTTTCAAGCAACATAGTGAAAATGTATCTACATTTGTTTGCTTCCTATCCTTCTTGACTCTTTCATTGAACCACAGTTTTGCATGGCAAAACTTGCATATATAGATTGGGTCACCTTCATCTGTCAAGGTAAAATGTAGTATTGACAAATATTACTTGATAGCATACATATATTTGCATTATTCTTCATGCACAACCACTAAATAATGGTCGAGTGCTGTAAGTGAAAAATGTTGCAATGTCATATTGATAATGCAAGGAAGAAATATGAACCTTGATATAAAATTTCTTCATAGCCGTTTCCATGTAGTGTGGCATTCTCTGGTTGTTCATCCTCTATTACTTGGTAGTCAATATCATCTGGTCATGCAATTTAAATGATTACTTGAATTAATTAAACTATGTTTATTTCAGAAATAGTGGTATTTAATAAAAAAAATATTGTTCATGTATGAACTATGAAGAAATGATAATAACCTTCACTGTAGTCATAATTGATGTTCTCTGCTTCACTATCATGGCATTGTTCTTCCTCAACATTGATATCTATGTTCTTGTCATGTGATTCTTGTTGAATAACTTCAGTGGAAAAGCATTTAATGCAGTTGCCAAATAACCATAATTGGTGAGTAAACGAAGTGTAGGATAACATGGGAATAGGGACTTAGCTGAAGCAAGTAATGGTATACTGTCAAACAATTAAAAACACATATATAAAATATATTACCGGATGTTATTGTCATTATGTTAAACTTGGTAGTTTTCATAGGCCTAATATTTAATGATCAGGACATACCAACTAATAATAATAGCAAAATGCCAAATAAAAATCTGCTGAGTAAGTCCAACTTATCCTTTAAGAACATTTAATCGAGAGAGAAACCAAATGAAAGGATGTGGAAGGTAATAGCATGTATACTGTAATACCCCGAATTTTGAGACTTGAGGCTAGAGAATAAGCCTGAGATAAGTGGACTGCTAGCCCCGGTTTAGCAAGATTCCAAATTGTGATTAAGAGATAATGACTCCAAAAGCGGAAGTGATTAGTGATAAATAAACCCTTTTGGAGATTATGGTGTAAGTTGGCACCCGATGTGATTCGTATGTGCTGTGAGCAGCGCTGGAAACCCTGTATTTAAGCTCAATTATGGATTAACATCTAAATTGACTTAAAATAGAGGGAAGGCACATATTGTGGCTAAATGAAACGATATGAAGTGTTTGGTGGTGATTCAATGATAATTACCGAAATCAGGGGCTAAACGGTAAAGTTACCGACCAATTGGTCAGTTACCGAAGAGAAAACTCATTGGTAACTTCAAGATCAATGGTTGAGATTGATTTGTGCAATAGATCAAGGGGTGGAATCATGTGTATGTGTGTGCATGTGAGCTCATGGAGGATGTTGCAAGATGTTGACACTTGGCAAGTTTTGGACCCTTGGATCTTGGTCAAATTGTCAACACATTCCCTCTCTCCTCTCCTCTCTATTTGGACGTTTTGGGCCCTCCAAAATCTGCATTCACTTCATCTCTTCATCTTCATCTCTCATCTCTCTCTTTGTCCTCCATGGATGCCAAGCACAAGGAAGAAAGAGAAAAGAATAAGGTGAGATTTGACTTGTTTCTTGTCCTCTAATGCTCTAATCACCTTCTATAAAGTTGTTCATAGTGATGAGAGCTTCATCTCTATGGTTTTAGATTCTTGATTGGAGGTGTTTGATAGCTTGAGGAAAAGTGGAAAGATGGAGAATCAAAGAATTGGTTTGGGAAAGAGGAAGAGGTAAGTATTTGAAGCCTTTTGATCTAAGTTTTGTGATTTGTGGTTGAGTATTGTGAATTTTGGTTTTTGCCCTGATTTTGGTGGAATTGTGAAATGCATGAATTGCCATGTGTTTTATGTTGAAAATGGTGCCATGTTGTGGTATTTGGTCATTGGAATTGATTTGGGAACTTGAGATGGAAAGTTGTCCAATGTTGAGTTGAAATGTGATATTGTGTGACATGTTGCAATTCATTGTGAAACATGTCAATATAATGTGAATTTGGTTGATTTGGTATTTTCAATGGATTCCTTGTGAAATTTTGTGTGAGAATGATGTTTGATATGAAAATTGGACCATTGGAAGCCAATTGTGCAAATTTGGAAATCTGTCCATTGAAGTTCTGTTCTGGGCAGTCTGTTTGTGTGGACGTTTTGAATGGGCAAATGATGTTATAAAATTATGAAACTTTCCAGTCTTGAACCCCACATCCCAAGCTTCAAAATGGACATATAAATTGTGTCATTGCGTTTTGTGAACTGGGATTTATGTTTGCCTAAAGTTTGAGGTCGAAACTGGATTCTGTTTTGGAGCAATGTTGGATTTTGAGTAAATCTGGATTTTTGTGGTGATTTCCAGTAATGATCCATATTTTTCCTATGAAGAGGACCTTAATAGCTTTCATTTGGCTTTGGGATCACCTCATTTCGATTTTTGTGGAATTAGTTATGAATTGTTGAAGTTGCCTTGGCTGCAGCAGAAAATCCTGGCTGCAGCGCAAAAGTTTCTGTGCACGTTTTGGCCGCAGCCAGAAAATCTTGGCTGCAGCCAAAAACCTTCTGTGCGTGTTCTGGCTGCAGCCAAAGGGTTCTTGGCTGCAGCCAACTCCCATTTTCAGCAATTTATGATTTTGAAAGGTGATTTCCAACCTAGTACGTCCCAATCCTTTAGGCTTTCGTTGAGCTTATTTTAGCCACCTAAAGGGTGTGAATGGTAACCAACTTTAAGTGATATAAAAGTAAGGATTTGGAATTGAGATTGACCCTATATCCTTGATTTGGTTTATAGGGTTTAGTATTCGTTTGGATCACGAGTAAGCGGAGCTGGAGCATACGTGGAAAGAAAAGTGTAGGGAACTTACCTCTCTTGCATGCTTTGATATTTGTGTTTGTGTATTGATGCATGTATTGCTTTGCTGGATTATGTGAAACATGTATGAATGATTGTAGCTCTGTTTCTAGTTATGCTATGGCCATGAGTATGTTGTTGAAACATTGAGCATGCAGATATGTCATTGTGTGAACATGAGTTATGTATTGCAAGCATGTCATGCATTAAACACATATCTTACATGCATATAGGTATTTGTTTCCTACTGAGATTCTCTTGAATCTCACCCTCCCCTACCAACATTTTAGACAGGGTAGGTGGATCGAGGTTGGAGCAAGCAACCAAGGGCGGCGAAGACTCCTTCGGGTTGTCGGTAGTTGGTTATCATTATGGTTGGGATTATGTATATTTGGATATTGTACATGTTTCGAATGTATATTTGGTTAATTGGGATGAGTATTTGGATATGTATTTGAGATGAATTTGTGTAATCCCCTATTTGGAAAATTGTAAAGGGCGAATGTGCCTTGTAAGCTTGGATTAATGTAAGAAATCCGGGTTTGCCGGAAATTTATATTGTGCACTCTGATAGTTATACGAATGTGATTTATCTTCGCAGAGTAGTTATATTCGATATGTGAATATGAGACCATGTTAACTAGATTTCGAAAGTGATTTGTGAAAATCCCGTCTGGTAGATGGGTTTGAAATCGTTTTCTTTCTTATTGGTCTCTAATTCACTTTAAATCGCGTATTTCGGATATAATTACGGTAGGGGGTTACATTTTGGTATCAGAGATGTAGTTCCTGGCAAGTAAAGGAGTTGCTAGGATAATGGCAGTAGTTACTGCCTTAAGTTATAGAGAATGACTTTGTTTGTTGTGGTATACACATTATGGTCCCTGTTGTTTGTGGATATATGAGTTTAAGGGATGTGTGTATACATTATCTGTGATGTGGATATGGTGAATCAGTGTGGTTCACCTGAGAATTTGAGGTGTAAACTCAGAGGTGGAAGAAAATGATTTCCCAGGAATGTGATATTGAGCTTCTAGGTGTTATGTCTAACCTAGATGTTGGGTGAGAAACCCTAGGTGGTATGATGTTACATGTAGTGATGTCATACTGAGCTTGTATTTTAAAGGCCTTAAGACCTAGGGGCTGAGGTGCCTTAGGCTGGCAGAGATATTTAAGTTTATGCTGGAGTGGATGATGCTCCGTGAATTGGAGGGAAGTGATTTCCCAGTTCAACTGAGGTTGAAGGTTTGAAAGATGAATTGTGATCCAAGGATCAGACTCAATAGTCAAGCTGGTCCTTAGGAGGTTGATATGACCTATATGGTCCGTGGTACCAAGATGTGGTACTAGATTGGCATTAAAATGTGTATCAGGTATCCTGAGGTTGCTAGTGTTAATCTAGCACAGGGAAAAGTGATTCCGCAGAGAATTTGAATTTGAAAAAGTTACCTATGGAGGATTCGGATCGGAGAGTGCTACCTACGGGGAGTTTTGATGGAAGAGGGCTACCTACGGTGAGATCTGATTGGAAAGGGCTACCTATGGAGGATGCTGACCGAAGGGGCTGACCAGTTAGGTGACTGAGTGAAGCATCGGGTACAGTACCATAGTGTGGAGCCACCATGGCGATGAACCCTAGAGTGGAGCCACCGTGACGATGAACCCTAGTGTGCAGCCGCCTTGATAACGAACCGTTGAGAGCAATCGCCGTGACATTGAATCGTAGAGTAGAGCTCTGGGAACATTGGGAGTATGGGATCTCAACGATGTGTTGGTTATGGCTCTGAATGATTCGAATTGAATTGAGCCAAGGTCTAGCACAGATTATGTGGGTGGACAGGGGTAGTAGGAGATTCCTATGGGACTCCTATTGAGTCACCCTGACATTGTGAAGGCACAGATGAGGATAAAGACCTCAGAGTGTGCAGCGGAAGCATGGTGAATGTGATGTTTGAGAATTGTGTTGAGCAGAAGCTCGAATTTGCAGAAAGTACAATGCGTTAGTGATGGCTTCGGGAGGTAAAACTTCGGGGTCAAGTTGTATTGTGAAAAGGGGTCTTGAAGGATCCCAATACGTGAAAAGAGTTTGAGATATTGAAGGTGAAGTTGTTAATATGCCTGGTTCCAGCTTGTTGCAATTGTGCATTGTGAGTCTCTCACCTGCGGCCGCATGGGGTGATTCCTATGTCGGAGGACCGTGCCTTCGGGGCGGTGGTTATACGGGGGACAGGCTATTTGTGAAGGCCGACGTGCCATTTGTGAAAGCCAGATAGCTATATGAGCTATAAGGCTATGTGTATGCACTGCCACGCCAATAGTCCCTGAGTAGCTAGCAATGGTTCGGGTAAAGACTGTGTGTCTTCTCGGCGGAGAAAGGGGATGAGGGTGGAGTGTGATGTGGAAGCCGAAAGGCTATTTGTGAGCACCGCTACGTCAACAGTCCCTGAGTAGCTAACAACGGTTCGGGTAAAGACTGTGTGTCTTTCCGGCAGAGAAAGGGGATGAGGGTAGGGTGTGATAATGGATTTTCTTGTGAGTCCTGGGTGAAATGTGAGTAACCCAGCCACTGTCGCGGGGCATCCCCAGCGGGGGGTAAAACCGGGGTGGGCACCACTGGCACGGGGCATCCCTAGAGGGGGTAAAACCGGGGTGGGTGTGACAATAATTGAGTAACCCAGCCACCGTCGCGGGGCATCCCCAGCGGGGGGTAAAACCGGGGTGGGCACCACTGGCACGGGGCATCCCTAGAGTGGTAAAACGGGGTGGTTGTGACAATAAAATTGTGAGTCCGGTAACCCACGAGCATCCATCGGACGGGTGTGATGTGGGAACCAGCCACGCAGCGGAAGCGTGGGCACCCATTAAGGGGGGTGTGACAATAAAAGGCGCCTTTTTATTGTCACACCCCACCGCCGTCTCACCCCACCGGGCCACAACGGTTGGTGCCCTCTCCCACCAACCGGGTGCGGAGAGGCTGGGTACACTACGTCGACCCAGGACTCACAAGAGTCCCTCGCTCCCCAAGCGAGATTTTTCGCCTCCGTGGGAATCGAAGCCACTACCTGGGGGTAAGTAGCGCCTCAATGCATTCCTACTACCACTTGAGCTACCAGCTCAAGTGGTAGTGGGAATGCATTGAGGCGCTACTTACCCCCAGGTAGTGGCTTCGATTCCCACGGAGGCGAAAAATCCCGCCAGGGGGGCGGGGGACTCTTGTGAGTAGTGGGTCTAACGGACTTGACCCATCCTGCTCCGCACCGTGTGGTGGGAGAGGGCACCAACCGTTGTGGCCCGGTGGGGTGAGACGGCGGTGGGGTGTTACAATAAAAAGGCGCCTTTTTATTGTAACACCCCACCGCCGTCTCACCCCACCGGGCCACAACGGTTGGTGCCCTCTCCCACCACACGGTGCGGAGCAGGATGGGTCAAGTCCGTTAGACCCACTACTCACAAGAGTCCCTCGCTCCCCAAGCGAGATTTTTCGCCTCCGTGGGAATCGAAGCCACTACCTGGGGGTAAGTAGCGCCTCAATGCATTCCCACTACCACTTGAGCTAGTCAGCTCAAGTGGTAGTGGGAATGCATTGAGGCGCTACTTACCCCCAGGTAGTGGCTTCGATTCCCACGGAGGCGAAAAATCTCGCTTGGGGAGCGAGGGACTCTTGTGAGTAGTGGGTCTAACGGACTTGACCCATCCTGCTCCGCACCGTGTGGTGGGAGAGGGCACCAACCGTTGTGGCCCGGTGGGGTGAGACGGCGGTGGGGTGTTACATATACCAGTGGCAGTAGAGGCCCATAATAAATGTTGTGTAATTGAACTTTCACTTTGGTTTGTATGCGCAGGTCTTTTATTAATGACCGTAGTTGTAGCATCTTCAGTAAGTTCGATCCCTCTATATCTGGCAGACTTGCGTTTCCAGACATGCTTAAAATGGTCTTTGTTGGCAGCAGCTGAAATGGAAAGTATGCAGGTTCTTCAAGTTAGTCTGACAAGATGTTTGTGTGTCATTGGGAGGAACTTAAAAATATTTTTTTCTTCTTGTGGAGAGTCCATGATCCTATTTAATCATAGATATGTAAGGGATATGGACTTCAATTTGTTTGCATAGTAGAAAAAAATCGATGGTAGTAAGTGATGAGTTAGTTATAATCTCATGATGCCTTGAGATGGCAAGGAAGGTTCAGATCTGCTAAAGTATAATGAATATAACTGTTGTATTGGTTGGAAATTGAAACGTTGAAGTAAAAATTAGTATAGACAACAAAAGGGCATTTACGATGGGAAGAAAAAGTGCATAGGAGCTACAGTAGTATTAATGAAATAGTATGACCATGTTGTACATTTTTCTTCTGAGCAAACTTTGTTGCCTCATGAGTTCATACATGTTAAATGGGAAAAGTAAACATACCTTTGAAACGTCTAGCTAAGTTTGACGGAACATTGCTTACATCCTTCAAAGCGGAAGCTCTCGTTACTCTTCGTCGGCCATTCGTTTTAGCTTTCTCAAGTTTGGTCTGTACTAATGATGGTTGGGTGAACACACCATCAAATGATGATGGTGTGTTTTCTTGAGACCCTGAACTGCTTCGTCCAATAGAGGAGAGGGGAGGAAGGGCATTGTATGTCTCATTTGTTCTACTCCTAAGGTTGCGCCTGTAACCATTGCATGAAGTTGCTGGTTTTTCTGTTATTAAGAGAAAGAGGGACAAAATAAGATGAAATAATGGTTTCAGTTAGCAAAGTTAATTCAATGTAATATGAGTGAAAGCAACATCATGGCTGAAACCTTTGTCCATATGAATTCGATTACGTTTCCCCCTGTACAAAAATGCAGTATTGGCAAAGGAGAACATGGAGGGAGGGAGATAGAATTGTTTGTTTGTATCCATAAATGCAACGTCGGTATGAGAGCGTCTCCTGTTGATAGCATCCTTTCTAACATAAGCCAACTGTACACACACTATGTCAGGAAAAAAGGAAAAGCAGGCCTATGAGGAAAAAAATGCAGTAATAAAAAGTGTTGACTGGAGAGAGAAGGATGCAAATGCCAGGATAGGTGTTAAAATGGTAAATGCACTGAGGCTTTATTCTGACATTGCTAAATGATAAATGATAAATGAGCACGAGAATATTTCCCTTGACACGCAATGTGATTAAAAAGTCCATTAAGTATATTAGGTGAGCTGGGAAATTGTTAGGTATTAACTTGACATTACATAGGGATAAATAATATTTTGTTTTATTTTTTGAACTCATTTTGTTTGGCTACAGTTTAAGTGAAATTGTTAGGTGTGTGATTGGTAAAATGTGGAGCAAGTACTCTTATTCTTCCATATGACTTAATTTCTTTTAGCAAACCGTGTTATGATACTGCTCTGTTATATTCAGTGGGAAGCGAAAAAGGAAGCACAACTGTAGCCACATCAACCATGTTGATGATGACAAATAAAGCTTGAAGGAGCATTAGAAGGTAGGGTAAGAAAAGTAGGACTACTGTAGCAATTTTTTCTTTACTGCAAAAAATTGTTGTGCATACCTTCTAATGCTAATGCTGATATATTCATTGGGAAAGAAGGATTTCATATATATACCTGTGTCATGTTATTGGGTTAACGTGAAATAGCTAAAGGCAATATTCAGTTGTGCTTTTTTTGGTGGCATACTTTGTAAGTTACATAACATGCTGTAATATTGCAGCTTAGAACTTCTTCCTTGATAATAATGAATGGTATGACGTTCTGCTAAATGGCTTAGAAAATCTTGTAAGCAGTTACTAATATTTAAGAAACAGAAATGCAGTTTATGAAAGGAAGCTTCAGTCAATGGGTTAGAAGTGGTATTAAGATAAGTTGCTGTACTCATGGAGATGTAGTTGTTGTACAAACCATTGAGTTTGTAGTTAATGATATATGGTAGTGGAAGTTTGAAATGGATCAACACTATCATTCTTAATAGAAAAGCGTCAGGAAGTGTATGTAAAAACTGAACATAAACAGAAACCAATGAACAGAAATAAGGCACAACAATCTAACATTGATGTATAAGCGAGTTCAGAACCGGCAAACAAAGCAGTAAACTCAAAGGAATGTTATAACTCACATCAAAAATTCAAAGACAAACTTAAACCTATTCCTAACTTGCCCACAATCTGGAGTTCACATAAGGGCACAAGAAGTACAGACTGACTGGAAATATGACAACACTGACATAACAGTTGGAACATAAGGAACACAACCAAGGAGCACCACTTCTCTTGCTTTATAATCTTAATGAGTCTTCCATCCTGATTTGGGTTGGCAGATAAGGGGGCATGGTTTGCAGAATCCTCTCTGGTTCCACCCCTCTTCATGTAGCTCCTTCTCTTGCCTTTTATACCTGGTTGGGTGACATGCTCAGCTATGTTAGAGAAGTATCTTCATCAACATCTATAGGATCTTGACCAACACGATTAGAAGCTGGTATAATCAATTCATTAACAACATCTTTGGCTTCTGTAAATGATTGAGATGCAAACCCATTGCCCTATTCGGAAACATTGAACAACTTAGAATATATAAGAACAATGTAATAAAGGTTGAAGTCCATGGCAAATAAATAGTAAAGCAATTAAAGAGTAGAGGAATAACCTGATCTGGTTTAAGCAAGGTTAACCCAACCTCATGTAAAGCGAAGTTATTAAAGTACTTAATTAAGTAGTGTAATGATTATTGCCTATTAATTGGCATCATGGACAAATGGAAATTGAGTCCCACCTCAGTAGAGACAGCATCAAACTGACTGATTAAATCCTCACAAATAGTAAATTAACAATTTCTTCCCAACTGGATTGTCTAGGAATTTTGGAAAGCCATCCTTACGTTTGTCCTGCAGGTATAAACAATGATAAATTTTAGTAAGTGAAGAAGTAACAATTAATTAACACGGTATAAAAAATTAGATATTTAAACAATATGCCTCAGGAAGAAGCAGTTTCAGCTGCAAGGCAATTTTGTCCATTAATTACACTGCCAGCTTATCCCAAAATATGACAGAAGTGGTACCACTTTCATCTTTGACAATGTAGTGTAGCTTCATCCTACATAAATATAGAAACCAGTAATGTTAGAAAGTAAGGAACTGCCACACAGAACACTATGATGGCTAGAATGAAATATTGAAGTACTTAGGCTCAAAGGACTGCCGATTTAATGAATTAGTGGGGGGTTTGCAGTTAGGGCAAAACAATGGACTGTTAGGATCATTCTCATCCTTAGGCTTTGCTTTTGTAGAACACTTGGTGCACCCATCATAGCTCCATCCATATTTTGATTCAAATTTGACAATCTCACAATTGAGGATAAAAGTAGCTCCCTAAGATGGGAAACCATATCACTTATCAGAAATGAAGGTTGAAATACGTAGTAAGGTAATATATGTTACTTACAGATGGTTGGTCTGCAATGTTTGCAATGTCAAGCTTGTTTTGGGTGTGCAGAGATAAGCTTCCAGAAATATGGCTTGTTTGTGTTGGCATTGACAGAGTGGGTGCAGTTAGCAAAGGTGAGGTCCGATCTTTGGCACTGAAACATGAGAATAAAATATCACAATGAAATGTGTTTATAAATGAGGGAAATATTATTATAAAGTGATGACTTAATTGTTTTGTATGGTGGGCACACCTTTGTATGAAGTCCTTAACCTCTTTAATGGGAGGGTTGAAATAAACTCTTGTGCCAGTAAAAGAGCTGGAGAGTTGACGATTCTCTGCACCAACATGAGAAGAATATTAAATGGTAAGGACAGGCAGATGAAAGAGGCGTGTGTCATAACTAAACATTTGTGAAGTAGAACAAAATCCAAAGAGAACGAAGGAGAAAGAGTATTACTATCTTCAATCCAACTAAGCTTAGCTAGATTTAAGAGGACCACAACTGGAGTGTCATTGTTTTCCAACTGAGCCATATAAGCATCTAAAGCACAGTTGTCAAACAAAACACACTCTATCTCGTTCTCCCTGAAGAGGAAAAACTGTTATCACTGAGAGTGGAATAATAATAAGTATGAAATAAATATGAGACTATAAGGGTCTATGTGCATTACTCAACATCAGACAATATCATCCTGAGCCAATGTTTTGTCTGATTATCCTTATGTTGTTCTTCAAGAGAACCAATACACTTAATAAATGCAAGGACATCTGCACACATACATCTCTATAAATTTTATTGCTTAAATAGATATGGAAAATAGCAAATACAACCCAGCAGATAGCAATGGTAGAAGTGAAGTTATAGGAATCCCCTAATCAGAGGAAGGTAAGTCCAATGAAAGAAAACAATATGCTGATATTAAAAAAACTGTTAAGGAATTCATTACCAAATAGATAAGTAATATCCTCATGTTTAGGAAGACTCAAAATGTCAGCTATTGATTTGAATAAATAGGAGAAGAGTGGAAGAGCAGCTTGTTTTTCCATTATAGATGTGTGAGTTGTGAAAGTGAGCTTATATGGATGCGTTGTTGGCCTGTATTTAAAAGTGTTTGATGAGACAACAAAATTTTCAAATTCATAAATTTTCCCTTCTTTGATTGACTGGCAAAATCTGTTATGCATGGACTTGATAAGCACACTGGCTTGAATCTTTGTCCCCTGGGTGAGAACAATAAAAACGTATCAATGATAAGAGAACCATTGAACCTGGCTTACAATATGTAAAATGAGACGTACTCCAATGAAGGCATACCTGATCATCAACCAACAACATAGAAACACAACAAAGTTCGGTTGGAGAAGTTTTCTGATAGACATTCCACTTGTGTAAAACTCTAATAACAATGGTCCAGAGATCAGATCCATCATGGATATCTGTAAGCAATGTAGGGCTAGACATGGTGGATAACTGGGAGAAAGTGAATATGAGTGGGAAGGCAATATGGTTGATATGGCTTGTAAGGAAGGATGGTGTGGGAAAGTGAGGGACGATGTATAATGTTTAAATAGAGGGAACTCCAACTAACTGTAAAAGGATGTGGGAAAGGCTTGTCAAAGAGAGGATAATGTTAGAGTAAATAGATGAATGATAGATGTAAAGGGAAAATAGTTATCCGAGGCAATAGGAATCAGGAACCAAAGAAAAAGATTTGAAAGTGCCAAGTATGTGATTAAGTAAAAAAGTGCAGAATATATTCTAATGAGTTAGTAGGGACAAAAGAGCACTAATACCTATAACATGTAGCAAAACGTATTGAGTGAATGAAAACTGGCTATGAAAATTGTGATTCGGCAACATAGAAGCCAAAGTATATAGAATGGCAGACATAGCACAAGTACCGTATTGGTACTTGGCACGATGAACAAAACCCTAGAGAAATAGAAAGAGGTTAATAATGGGACATGGAAGAGGAAAGCATATGCATAATGTAAGAAAAACAAAGTCCCTGAACAGTAAGGTACAGACATGGTTGACAATAATCATGAATCAAGATGGTCAAAGGGAAAAGTTTTGAAAAAGCAAAGGCCATTGGATCAGACAACACCCATGCTTTTGAAATTTCGTAATAAAATGGATATGAGGCATTAGAGCTGGCTCATTCTAACAGCTAAGTGGTTAGCATGCCATACGATGTTGAGTTACCGAATTAGGATTGGCACGGTTAATGAAATATTAAAGATGAAAGCATAGTGATAGGGTGTGGAAACATATCTCAGTAAACAGAATTAGTGCTTGGACTGTGAAAACCACGGGAGAGAAATATAAAAGGGTAATCATAGTTAAGGGGTGATCAATCCTTACGATGCTTAGTTACCGGAAAAGTGCTTGGAACAGTCAACAAAACACTGGAGCCATAGAAAGAAATCAATAAGTATACATAGAAGAGGGAAGCAAAGTGATATGCTTAGAAAAACAAAGTCATTTATCAAGATTGAGCAGACCTGATTGCCAAAGCAGAGCAAGAACGAATATCCACAGAGGGAAAAATTGGGGAAACAGGTAGGAGGCAGCAAAAAGTGAAGGAAAAAATGTAGCTGCTTATAGATAAGCACAAAAGGGTTGTGCAACAAACATGATACACCTCAAAGCAACCGGAGAACCTGTTATCAAAGGAAAGGGAAAGCGATTTTTAGGTTAACCGTAATGAGGGCGTCAAAAAGGAGCAGTCTATTTTGATAAGTTTCTTGCATGTTTGAGGAAATATGAATGACAACTGTATACAGAAAAAGATGCGAGACTTTAATAAAGAAGTCAATGTCAGAAAAGCATGTGCACCACAAATGGCAACTTTTTCTCATGCAGGGAGTTGTTTTTTGCTATAAAGGAGGTATGTTTTCTATCAATGCCTTGACTATAGGATGGAATGCTTTTTTATGCGTGTAGTTTGCTAAATGTATTTAGGCAATTTCTATCCTTTCCAAGTATTATTATATTTAATACTTATCACTATTTGTTATTTAAATGAAAGTAGTTTTTTGTTGTTTTTTTTACACAACATGGTATTTGAATATGTTTATTGCTATTGAACAATGAGTTTTTATATGCCTATCCCAAATTAGATATTGATACATGTCTGGACCTGAATTAGTGGTTGCATATAAAAGCTCCCTATTGATTAAGGATTGTAAGGTAGACTGTGATTCTAAGTTCCTTGCATGTTTTAGGAAAAATGAATAACAACTCTCAATATAAAAAGATGTGCGACTTTAAGAAAATAGTGAATGTCAGAAAAGCATGGGCTAAACAAATAGGTACTGTTCTTATTGTAGAGAGATGCTATCTGCTAAAATATGTTTTTTAGCAATGAAGAGACCTTAGGATAGACTGTTTTTTTATGCGTGTAATATGATAAATGCATTTTGTCCATTTCTATCTTGTTCAAATAGTTCATATAAGATACTAACACAATGGGACTATATATGGTTATATATAAACTGTGATGTAAACGGCTCCACGACAGGTTTATTAATACAACCTTGGAGAAATGTTGTTGGCTGGAATTGTGGTACAGTGAACTTCTGGTTGGCAGAGACAACAAACGAAAACCAAGCAAACTACGTGGTTTATTTTGATCCTTAAAAAAATGTGCTGAGAAGGATAAAAGTAAATAAGATTAAGAAGCAGGGCAACTTACAGATGGCTACACTATCTTCTATAAACTAAAAAAAACCAAGATATATCAGGTTTATTAAACTGGAGCACAAATATCCAGCTCATTTGTATGGTAAATGATTGTTTAGCATTTATTCTCCTTTTCATGACCAGTGTGTGCATATAGACTCTCTAGTGTTAAAAAATTGCATTGTAGTCATAATATACAAAACTTGTTCGGAATGTTTTGCAGGATTCATGCAGAAGTTCAATATCAGTTCACGTTATATAATGGTAGGTTTCATTTTGACCAAGCATAGCTTCATTATGGTCAGTTGCCAATGGTGTTATTTCTGGTCACTTTCTTTAGCAAAGGCAAGGATTGCAACTTGTTCGGAATCTTTTGCAGTACTTATGTAGAAGTTCAATATCAGGTGACATGTTATATAATGGTAGCTTTCACAGTGACCATGAAAGATCCATTAAAAATGGTGATTAGTTTCTTCGATATGTGCAGTTGGCAAATTTCGTATCATAGACATATATATGGTCATAGAAAAAAAGCATTCTTCCATTTCAAAATCTGACAGAGCTGTTGCTAAGAGTGACAGATGAAAGGAAAAACCAAGGACTATATATGGTCTTATGAAAACTGAAAAAAAAAACTCGGCAGGTCTCACACATCCTAGCGATGCTACAGAAGTGAAGCATGCCATTAAGAACATTTGATCATTGTTAAACCTATGACTAAGGGTAAACCATCTGCTACTTCAAAGACTGAACTTCAGGGATCTGGGGATCGAACTCATAGGTCGTTGCATCACTCATGGAGCTCACAGTTGGGCAGCCTGATAACACAGTGAGAATAAAAAGGCAGGATCAGAGTCTTTAAAAAGTAATCTACCATATTATTGAAAGTATAAAGCACGGGTTGGAGGTGGAGACATACCTATTGCTGTTGGTGAAGAGGAAACGACATAACGAAGAAGCAGAAACATAGTTCCGGGTTTCTTTTGGCCCTATTTTAGTTGATGTTCAACCTCTTCAACCCATGAACTACACAGATAACATGTGACCTTATCCCTAGCCCTACAAAAAAAGTCTATAAGTTTATTACCCAATCATTATAAGGTGCATTGTGGAAATAATGTTGGATGAAGGAATGCAATAAATGGAACAAACCACTTAGAATTCCTCATGCACATCTCAAGGATGAGAGTCATCATCTTCTCGCTGTAACCCCTGTATTTGTTCATACCGACTGGGGAGAAATAACGCACAAAGCCACACAAATATGGAAAACAGAGGAAATGGACGTAAGGTGGTGTGTTTTGATATTTATGGTTGCATGAAATGGAAATAAGAAGAGGGGCTCACCGAAAAAGCCACATCTATCAATAGTCCCCCATGGAAGATCAGAAACACATTTAAGCTTAAGAACTCTAAGTTGGTGTATTTCATCAGAGTCCATAATCACGGTGGAGGAGGTAAACACCAGGTGGTATTCATCATGAATACACTGACCACCTTTCCTCACCGTGAAACCTGAGATGTTGTAACACATACCTCTGCACAGCCTGTGGAAGAATCGGTCCTTGACCTCCTCAGAGTATATACATGCAAGCATCCGAGTGCCCTGAAAAATGAACATCATATGTGAAGGTGTAATAAGAGCAGGTTCGATATATAACGTTCATATGTAATAGTTTATGTTGTTTTAAGACTAACACACTCATCGAAGACAACATAGTCAACGGAGACAACTTCCTTAATCGGTCTCGACACGGAAAGCATGGGCAGTCGGATGTTTTCTCTGCTGAAGAATTGATCAACCCGAACTTGAATGCGAGTTCCAGTGATTTGTTCATGAAGGTCAGTCAAGTAAGTCTGGGGAAGGTTGTCCATCATGAGTTTGTTAAAGGTAAAGGGAAAAAGGAAACGCACTTGCTTGGTTGTATTATCAGAGAGATTGAGAAGCCCCTTCCTCAGGGACAGAGATGAGCAAAAATAATGACCAACAAACCTAACGTGGGTATAAGAGCGTGTCAACTTTGGCAGGAGCAAGAAAGGGAGCTTAAAAAAATGAATTCGATTGGAGCCCGATATGAGATGACTTGGCAGAGGTTAATGGCACAGAGCCAAAGGCACTTTTGGGTGATATTTGGCTTCCGTGGAGCCATTTAGAAGTGAAATGGCTTGTGAACAGTAACCTCAGTGAGTGATGGCCGGAAGATTATTTATTGATATATTGATGATGACTGCATTAGTTATACTTCATAAAAAATATATATCCATATATATATATATAACTAATGTTGAAAAACTTCTAGAAAACTCACCTTAGAAAATTTATTGCCCCAAAATAAAAATTGGGAAAATTGTGAAAAAATCCTTTATTGATAACTTATTATAAAATTGGACCTTCGCGTACAGATGATCTTCCACGCGTGCAGAATATCTTCTCTTGTGTATAGATGATCTTCCCTATGTATAAAATTTTTTTCTATATATGTGTAAAAATCTTTCCTTATGTACACAAAACCTTTCTTCCTGTACAGATATCTTTCCAAATCTCATTTAATAATTAAGTTAGTAATGAGGTGTGTGTTTGGTTGGGCTTATATTTGGATAATAAGTCCTTATTATATAATTTGAGATAAAAATCCTCTCACATATTTATCTCATATACCTTGAATCATGATTTATAAGTACTTATTGTCTAAAAATAAACTATTCCAAATAAGCGCGTGATCTATTTTTCACCGTTCGGTCAGCCGCGCCTGGTTTTTGTAGGACTGGCAGATGCTTCACCTTTCACACGTACACAGATCCATATACAGCGTTCAGTAACTTTCTTTTAAAACTCTTACGAATCTGATGGGTGCTTCATCCTTCTAGGTTTTTTAGGGTACGATCTTCTGAGCCTTCTGTTTTCAAATTTTTAATGCTGACACTATTCATCAATGCGAAGTGACTGTCTTAATCCCGTTTAGGTTTCAAGTTTTAACCTCATGCTCGATGTTCTTGCTCTTAGTAACTGAAGATTTAACTTGTCGAGGAGAAATTCTAAAGTTCTAATTCTAAATATGTTTGAATTTTACTCTCGCATGTGTTGAGTTAGATTGAATTTTGGGCTGCGAACAAGAAATCCTGTGATTTGTGTTAGCGACATTAGGTTTATGGTTAGTAGGTGATGAGGCAATTTTCTTGAACAACGTAATGTTGGAATGTGAATTCTTATGTTCCTTTCTTGCTTCCATATTTTGAGGGATTTGTCTGGTGAGATTGTCTAGAAAGGACTGGTGCTTCAAAAGTTTTCTGTTGGAACTTGGAAACATGATAAACTTGTTGAAATTAATCGTCTATATTTTTAATTTCAAGTTCATAGATTGATTCAGGAAATGCATCAGCATGATGTTCCCGTTACAATGTGATGTTTCGCTTTGATGATTAATCGCTCCAATCTGCACTATGTATTGTAAAACCACATACTTGAAGGGTATAAAATCTAAATGCTGAAACTCCTAATACTGGAAATGTCATTGTCATTATTGAATGAAGTTTTCATGCATTTCATTTGGATATGTAATATTCAATGTAATGTTGCTTTCCATATATTGCTTTCAATGGTCAAAATTTAGTAACCTTTTACTTGAGATCTTTTGATCAGAGACCCATCATACTTATCTGGCGCAAGCTTAAAGTTGGTGTTGGCTTGCAAAGTGGCCTTTTCCCCTCTTATTGAAATTGGTTGTTGTTGTCTATTATGGAATTTGGCTTGCTTGCTGTTGATCTTAATTCTTAAATCAATATCCTAAAGCAATAGTCTTTCTTTGCACTGACGGGAATTGCATGGAATATAAACTGCATGTTAAGTGAGATATATTTCAATCTTCAATAATAAGGATTAGCTGATATTTAGTGGGGGAGTGGCTTATTATATGACAATAACTGTCATTTGACTTTTCTCATGTATCATGCATCTGACAGCATTATGTTTTTGAGATTTTGTTTCAGTTGTTTCTTCATATGACATGAGGTGAGTTGGTGATGTCAGACTCACCAGGTTATGTTACTTCCTGCATGAGTACCATGAAGCTCGCCTTATTAGCACTATTGGTTGCGGGTGGAATTGTCTTGCAAATTTTGGTCTGTGATATCTTCCTCAATCACCATATTCATTATTTATTATTTATACGCATAAAAATTTAAGACCGTACTGGTAAAATCATCATTGTGTACATATGTTTTGTGTCAGGCATGTGCGTTGTATAATAATTGGTGGCCGATGTTATCAGGTGAGTTACAACATTGAGTCTGGCTTACTGCTATATTCCATTTCAAATGTGGAATTGATCGAAGGATTCTCTCCCACACAAATTTTTGCGTGGAGGGGAGATGGGTGGCTTCTATTACCTCTCTCTCTTTTTTTCTCCACACAATAGCTGTTCTACGTGAGAGATAATCCATTTCTGTTGGATTTATGTGAACAGAATTTAAAAAGTAAACTGATTTAGAGCCAGTTTCTTTAAAATTAAAGAAAACAAGTGATTTTAGTTAAGTTTACCACTTGAGTTGTTGGGAGAGCATTAAGCTAATTATGAAGTTTTTGTTGGGAAAAAGTCTATTTTTAGCGTTTTTTGATAAGTTATTCGAAGTAGCTTGTCAAAACAAGCTTTTCCCAACACATCCCTCGTGTGTTCAGCTTGTATTCTCCCAACAATTCCCTTATACTCTCAACAACTTTCGTATGTGTAACCCAACTAAAATCACCTTTTTTTTCTTATCTTAAACGAACTAGCCCTAGTCGTTCATATATTACTTTCTTCTCGTTCTGAAGGCATCTCAGTGTAGTCTTCAAAAGCTCACTCTCCTCTAAATTAAATGTCTCAAAAGTAAAGTTTTTCAATTTACTGTCAAATATTTTTCTTCCAATTAAAATGTTCTCTCCGTTAGATACAATTTGGAGTACCTACCATGGGCTTGCAATTGCATGGGTGCATTCAGCTAACTAATTGATGCTGTTTTGAATCAAAACTAAATTTTAGGACATCCTAGAGATCACAAATGCTTTTCCCTGATTTGAGTAAAATGCTTGGGTGATGTGATAACTTGCATTTGCTTGTCGTTGCTGCAGCGATAATGTATGTTCTTCTTCCCCTACCTTTGCTGTGTTCCTCTGGATTGGATGATTATTCTTCGCTTTCTGAATCTGATAGCAGGTAAACCATTATCCTTAGAGTGATTCACAAAATAAGTTCCGACTATTGCACAAGATTTTAACACTTGCTTTTATTTTTCCCCTGCTCTTTGCTTGGTGGATTAAGTAGTTGGGTGAGTGCGATCAAGTTTTTGACAGGAGCCTCAGGTATTGGAAGCATAGCCATACCAGCTATATTGAAGCATGGAGGAGTTATTGGTTGGGGAGCAATGACAATGGATCTTGCCTCGTTCTTTGTGCTTGTATTTGCTATTATGTGTTATATACGCATGAGCAACGATGATGATTAAATGATGATTTATGACAGTGCTTTGGAACTTTGTTTCAATCAACTGTTGGACATGTTATTACTGCAAAACTGGTTAGAGCAAAAGCGTGTTTTTTTTGTTCACTTGCTTCTCTGAGCTTCAACTTTATATTCTAGATTTCAGATGCACTACCATCACTCGTTCTCCATTAAATTAGAATTTGGAAGAGACTTTTCAAGTCGCTTTATAGGAGACAGTGAAATATTTCAAAGAAAATTTAATATACATAATATATACGTAACATGAATTAAAGCAGGCTGGTATTCATGGGAAATTAAGGTAAACCTTATTTTAAATAAACTCTGTTTTTTCTTTTGTGCGGACAGATGAAAGAATCCACATTTCCAATTTTGAATCCTATATTGCCTCCTACATGGAGCTGGGGCAGTGAAATCTGAATCCTGCTGGAGTCATTAGCATTATGTGCACTAAAATTAAATTGCCGCTGCCAAAGACCCTCAAGTCTAGTGGTACAAAATGTGTCCTTTGTGGCACCAGATTAGGGGTTCGACCCATGCACTACTCTTGCTATCCAAATCCCGGGGGAACAAAAAACAATGTCATGATTTACATTAGAGGTATTGGCCAAAAAAAAGAAGATTTACATTAGAGAGTAACACAGGTTGGTAGAGTATGGTCAGTGCTGCTTCGATGACATGTGAACGGCATTGCAGTGTCAAAATTACTCTTGTTGCTGTTTCAGCTGTAGCTGCATTTTTAAACTCATTGAAAACCATTCCATATATTAGATTTTTTTTGTAGGGCGGGGTCTACGTTTCTTTCTTGTTGCTGTTTCAGCAGTAGCTGCATTTTAAAACTCATTGAAAACCATTCCATATATTAGATTTTTTTTTGTAGGGCGGGGTCTACGTTTCTTCGCCAACAAGTTAGAGCTTACATTAGTTCAGCCATTCTTACCGGCCTCATTCCTTTTGATATAAAATCCAGTTGACTAATAAAGAAAGTTAAATAAATTACTTAAAACTATTTATATTAATTATTTTTCTCTAATCTAAATGACTTAACTTATAAATTAATATATAATTTAATGATGCCAAAACATTTAGGACATTTCAAAACACGTTTGGCTTTGACAAACATATCTACGAAGACACAAACTCTTTTAGCAGCCAGCAACTGTCGGCCAATGGCCACTGACGAGCTTGACATAGAAGCTGAGCGCAAAAGCCTTTTACCCTTGTTCTGTGAACAAGTACTAAAGGGCAAGCACTTCATTTAACCATGACGGTAATTATCAGTAAACTGGGCACTCAATTGAATTGTCAACCAATTTCAAAGCATACTTGTCTAGACAGGTTAAGAGTTTACGACAACAAATGCTTTGTCTACGCATTATAACATGCTAAGCATCCAAGAGATAAGAAGAGCCGGCACTGACAGTTGAAATTACAACTTAAATGAAAAATATGTCCTCTGATCCTAAATATAAGACAAGTTAATTTTTTTGGAGAGATTAAGGAAGCTAATTAAATTACTTTAGCGTATTTATATTTTTATTTTTTTCTCCCAACTAATTAACTTGACTAATAAAATAATATAAAATCTAAGAATACACCACATATGATATGATTAAGTAACTTATTTAGTTTCTTTAATCTCTCCAAAAAAAAATCAACTGTCTTATATCTATGCCCGGATGGAATATGTTTCTTCACCTCTTCAAAACCGTGACCTGCAAAACGTTTCCAAGATATTTAGTTCTTTGAAATCTGAGTTGAGGAGAAAAGAAACCAGTCAGTTACATGATTCAGTAAGACAAACGCACAATGATAAAATCTAGTGGGCATTTCCAAGCTCAATAATTCAACCAACCAGAAATGTGTAAGAAAAGAAAAAGGCATATATGTTCAGTAAGCTACTAAAGAATGATTCCTAAACAATAATCTCAATCACATTCAAGCTCAAACTGTTATTGCTTTCCCCACTGCACATCATTGTGTTTCTTTTCTTTATACAAACTACCTCTTATCATTGAACCCAATGTTGAATGAATATTGAAGTTGAGATTCACTCCCATTTTGGGGAAAAGTTAAGCAACTAACATCGATGTTACCCAAACAGCATTAAATCTACTTGAATACTCTCTCAGAAACATGCCAGATTCATTAAGATTGAGAACAGGTTAGATGCATCAACTTCTTTACACGGAAGAACAAACTCGGAGATACTCTCACCCACAAGACAGCAATTATGCTTTGCAGAAACCACTCAAGGAACAAAATTGCAACTAAAGTTGATAATGGCCATATCCGGCCTTGATTTGTAAATTTTGAAGTAGCCAAGAATAATAGCATTAGACCACACCTTATTTGCAAACCAAAACAACATAACAACCACAATCATCTAATCGCTAAAGAATCAATGTCACTGCTTAACCACTTGTCTGCTTTACTAAATCATGAAGAGCGAGCCCATACTTCATTCAAGTGAATATTATTATACCTTAATGACATCAATTCTCTCTTTCCACACCACTTTACAATTCAATATGACCAAAGGAAAAAGAAAATAATTCGCAGAACAAACCAGAAAGAGAATGGAATTGAAAGTGCTTACAGTGTAGTTCTAACCGAAGACGACGCGAAACTGCGGAGCGTCAGAGGCACTGGCGGGCAGGATTTCCCAACGGCAGGGCTCGAGTTCTTCAGAGACAGGGCAATAACCAGCGAGTGTGACCTTGTCGGCGGAAGCAGCGACGGAGCCGAACTCGAAAACGGAGACGCTGAAGTTTGGGGGTCTGGGAACCTCCAGTGCTCCGTTCATGCCGGGGGCCTCAGTGGGCTTCGTCGCCGTCGCCACGGTGTTGGAGTTGTCGATAGGCTTGGCTTCAGGATTTGATTTCTTGCCCTTCCACCATGAGAGTAAACCCATGATTATTGCTGATGGAAAGGTAGGGATTTCGACTTCCTCACGTCTGGGTTTACCCTCAGGGCACAGCCTAAATTTTTTTTATTTTTTTTTTGCCAAAAGTGCACAGCCTAATCGCCCGACAGCGACAGGGGAAGATTACAGGATTGGGACAAAAAGGCCCTAGAAAATAGAAATACCAAGTGGAGTATATGTTACAAAACAAATAGAATTTAAATCATCAAAGTTGGTTGAAAAATAGCGAAAATTACTAGAGCAAAATTTTAAATAAATATCATTTAAAAATGTAAAATCCTAAAAAATTTATTAACACTTTAAAAAGACTTAGAGATAACAAGTATTAAATTGGGTTTTTTAAGTTTTGACACATTTATCATTTTACTCCTCAAAATTTTTTTTTAAATAATAGTGATGCCCCTGCGGCGCACCACCGCTGGCTGGCCGGCAGGAACCCCCGACGGCGGGGTTTTTTTTTGTGGGGAAGGATTTTTTTTTTGAAAAAAAATTGTTAAGAAATGGCAAGGGGTGGGATCGAAAAGTAGCATGGTAGCCATTGGGCCACCAAGGCTCCTTTGATATATATATGCATTGTTAAATATGTATAATATAATTAAGGTGTAGTAGCTTTGACAAATTCAGTAATGGAAATAAGAAAATTTGTAATGGTATTGACAAAATCGTTTGCTGATGAACCTTGACTTGCATGTTTTCATCAGCATTTTTGCACAAAACGTTTTTGTCAAAACCATTATAATTCTTGTCAAAATCATTACCAAACTTGTCAATCTCATTATTAAATTTGTTAAAATCCTTTTATTTTTATTATGAATGTTCTCATAATGGGATTGTAAAAACCATTACAATTCTTGTCAATCTCATTACTAAATTTGTCAATCTCATTACTGAATTTGTTAAAATCCTTTTATTTATATTATGAATGTTTTCATAAAGGAATCTCATAATGGAATTATCAAAACCATTACCATTCTTATCAATATCATTACTAAACTTGTCAATCTCATTACTAAATTTGTTAAAATCCTTTTATTTAATTATGAATATTTTCATAATGGAATCTCATAATGAAACTGTCAAAACCATTACTAAATTTGTCAATCTCATTACTGAATTTGTTAAAATCCTTTTATTTAATTATGAATATTGTCATAATGGAATCTCATAATGGGACTGTCAAAACCATTACTAAACTTGTCAATCTCATTACTAAATTTGTCAATCTTATTACTAAATTTGTTAAAATCCTTTTATTTATATTGACAAGTTTAGTAATGATATTGACAAGAATTATAATGATTTTGACAATCTCATTATGAGATTCCACTATGAAAACATTTATAATATAACTAAAAGGATTTTAACAAATTCAGTAATGAGATTGACAAGTTTAGTAATGATATTGACAAGAATTGTAATGGTTTTGACAATCCCATTATGAGAATGAGATTGACAAGTTTAGTGATGATATTGACAAGAATTGTAATGGTTTTGACAATCCTATTATGAGATTCCATTATGAAAACATTCATAATATTAATAAAAGGATTTGAACAAATTCAGTAATGAGATTGACAAGTTTAGTAATGAGATTGACAAGAATTCTAATGGTTTTGACAATCTCATTATAAGATTCCATTATGAAAACATTCATAATATAAATAAAAGGATTTTAACAAATTCAGTAATGAGATTGACAAGTTTAGTAATGAGATTGATAAGTTTAGTAATGATATTGACAATAATTGTAATGGTTTTGACAATCTCATTATGAGATTCCATTATGAAAACATTCATAATATAAATAAAAGAATTTTAACAAATTCAGTAATGAGATTGACAAGTTTAGTAATGAGATTGACAAGAATTGTAATGGTTTTTACAAAAACATTTTGTGCAAAAATGCAAGTCAAGGTTCATCAGCAAACGGTTTTATCAAATCCATTACGAATTTTGTTATTTCCATTATTGAATTTGTCAACGCCATTACTGATTTTGTCAAAGCTACTACACCTTAATTATATTATATATATTTAACAATGCATATATATATATATTAAAGGAGCTTTGGTGGCCTAGGGCCACCATGTTACTTTGTTAAAGGGGTGGGATGGGTTCGATCCCACCTCTTGACATTTCTTAACAAATTTTTTTCAAAAAAAAAAAAACCCTTCCCCTCCAAAAAAGCTCCCATCAGCCGGAGCTTCAGCCGTCGAGGGTCCCTGTAGGCCGACCACCGAAGCGGTGGTGGCGGTGCTCTGGTATGTGCACCACTATTATTTTTTTAAAAAAATTGAGGGGTAAATGGTAAATGTGTCAAAACTTGAAAAACCTAATTTGATATTTGGTACCTCTAAGTATTTTTAAAGTGTTAATAAACTTTTTAGGGTTTTGCATTTTCAAATAGTATTTATTTAGGATTTTCCTAAATTACTATTAGTCCCAAAATGTAATAACGAAAAATTCTCATAAAACAAAATATAATGAAAAATTCTAGAAAAGAAAATAACAATAAAGTCCATATTCCGTACCGTTCTTTTTTTTTTTTGGAAATTTCTTAATCATTATATTCTTTCTTTAATATCTCTCAGTCATTTTAAAAAAATATCATTTAAATGAAAAATTATAAAAATTGTTGAAAATTATACTCTACATAGGTAAAATTACAATACTAAAAAGAATTACATTGGTCGTTTTATTATAAATTTTATTTTACTTTCTTCAATCTTTAATATAAAACATATTTATCTAATTTAATTAGATTAAGGAAGTTAGTTAATATGACATGTATTTTCTTGTATCAACTGGTTGTAGGTTGTTTCCACTTAACCAATTATCTCGAGTTCGAGTCCCGAGTATGCAGCCACAGTAATTACTTGAAGGTAGTGAGGTTCCTAAAAGCCTGACAAATATTAAATATATATCTTATATTTAAGAATAAGATCAACTTCTTAAATATGTCATATATTAAAAACCACAGGAAAACCGCAAATTCATATGCCCTTGTGGTCCCTTGTGGCTCATCCACAGTCATTTGTACCATCTATCAGTAACAATTCATTCACTTCAAATCATTCTCTAATTCTTTTTTTTTTTTGAATTACAGTGACAAGAGCAAAGAGCTCTTGGGGCCACGCGGGCCGTAGAAGAAAACAGAAAATATCTAAGCAACAATCTATGGCACCCAAAAGAAACTCAGCTGAGATCAGCTAACATATGTGGCGCACAGAAATCTGGTGAAAACTTCAAAAGATACAGCTCACTGTTCAAATCAAGTGCTCGTTTTGCCAAAATGTGAGCACATTTAAGTGCTTTTCTATGGCAGTGATGAATTTCTAGATCCCAATCCATGTAGATTAATTCCCTGACATCCTCCAATTCGTAGTGAAGCGGATGATACTGACTACTTGTGTTGAATAGTAGTTGAATGGCATGTAATGAATCAGTAAAAAGTTTGATCTTACTGAAATTCTCGGATTTACAAAACTGAAGGCCAATGCGAATAGCGAGAATCTCAGAAGCTGTTGAGCCATGACTGAATCCCGTGTTCTGTTGAAACCTGCAAATCCAAGATCCAGAGCTATCCCGTACCACTCCTCCGACTGCTGAATTCCTGTGATTATCTACCGCCGCGTCCACATCGATCTGAACATAGCCTTCTGGTGGTGCACCCCATCCTTCTGAATATCTATCTGGAACTCTAAATATCTTGTGTTTGAACCTGCCCTCCTCTATGCCTTCGTGGAGAAAATGAAGTCCTCTGTGTAATAATTGGTGAGGAAGGATAGAGGTTCCTTCAAAGATTCTGCTGCACCTGTTCTTCCAAATTAGCCAACATAATGATCCAAAAACTCTCAGCCAGGGCCACTGAGAAAACTTGCGATTCCCTGGTGAGTGCTTCATGTTCCATCTGATCCAATCCTGTAAATTACCAGAGAAAAATGCAGTATGATAAATGGGGTTAATACAAGAAAGCCACACAGAATTTGCAAACTCACAATCCCTCAGTGTATGAATCGCTGTTTCCTCACAAGCACACTCAAAAGGACACTCAGGATTTAACCTCTCATCTCTCTTAGCACGAATTGCATTCGAAGGTATTCTCTCTTGGAACAATTGCCACATAAAAAATTTTACTTTCTCAGGAATAGGCCATCTCCAGATACGTTGCCAGAACGGATCCGCTGGTTCTGAGAGCGACGAATAAATCATGGAAATAAGCTGATTTGACGCTGAAATTCCCATCAGAAGATTTCCTCCACGGAAATAAATCATTTCCAGTCTGGGAAGGAGGAGAGACTTGTTTAATCCTTTCAATCACCCACCGCGGCAAGAACATACTCCATCGTTGGAGATCCCATTCTCCGTTAAGGCCAACAAATTGACTTACCACATCATCAAGATTTAATGAGTCTTGGTTTTTATCCACATAGAAAATGAGGGGTTGATCAAGACTTGTCCATAAGTCCCACCAAGCATTTGTCGATTGCCCACTTCTGAGTTTTTTTCCCACTGCTTTCCTAAAAGAATCCCAAACAGTTGATATTGCGTTCCATACCGCAGATTGGGTCTTTTTCCGCGCAACTCTTGGGATTTCATTTTCCCCGCAGTCATATTTAGCTCTGAGAACTTTCACCCATAGGGCATCGGGTCTAGTAATGAGATTCCAGCACAGCTTCATAATTAGAGCTTCATTTTGGCTGGAGAGATCTTTGATACCCAGGCCACCCTCCTTTTTGTCTAACTTTATATTCTCCCAGGAAATGAGATGCATTTTCTTTCTATCCTGCCCCTGACTCCAGAAGAAGTTTCTATTTAATTTTTCAAGGTCTTGCAGAACACCTTTAGGAAGCAAGGTAGTTTGCATCTGGTAGAACGGCAGCGTGGAGAGGACTGAATTTATCAGGACGGTTCTCCCGGCCATATTCAAGAACTTACCTTTCCAAGCGGATAGCTTCTTGTGGACTTTAGAAATCAGAGGGGCGAATGTCAGTTTGGTAGCTCTTTTATGGAGCAGAGGAACCCCTAAATATTTACCTAAGTCCCCAGATAGACTAATACCCAAGGTTTGACCTAGTTGTTGGGCACGGTGGAACTGAACATTCCTGGATGCAAAGATTTTAGACTTGTGGAGGTTGATCTGATGACCAGATACCTTGCAGAAAAACGTCATCAGGTCTCTAATATTCTCCATCTGACAAGTGGAAGCTTCACAGAAAAGAAAAAGGTCATCAGCAAAGAAAATGTGAGAGAGGTTCGGACACGATTGACTAATCCTAAGAGGCTTCCAACTTCTCTCTGCTACAGCCCGGTTTATCAATTGGCTTAGTCTTTCCATACAGATAATAAAAAGATAGGGGCTCAAAGGGTCGCCTTGTCTCACGCCTCTTGATGACTTAAACGGGTTTGAGAGAGATCCATTCCAGATCACTTTCATTGTGGGAGAGGAGACACACATCATCAATAGATTCACAAAATGATCACTCAGGCCCAGACTGCGAAGATTGAAATGCAGGAAGTTCCAGTCAAGCCTATCGAAAGCCTTCTCCATATCCACCTTAATGGCAACATAACCTTTCTTCTTTCTAGTCGTTCTCATTGAGTGGATCGCTTCTTGGGCTAGAATTATATTGTCACAACTTTGTCTACCCCTGATAAAACTGCATTGAGTGGGGTGAATCATGAAGTTTAACACAGATCTCATTCTGTTTGCAAGAACCTTGCTCAGAATTTTGTAACTCACATTGCAGAGAGAAATGGGTCGAAACTCTTTAATCGAGGCGGGATTTTCAACCTTAGGGATCAGCGTGATGTGAGTCTGGTTAATATCTTTGACCCTGCTAGGGTCACTGAAAATGGAGAAGATAAGATCACAGATCTTCGTACCCACAATGTTCCACTGAGTCTGGAAAAAATGTGGTTGAAGCCGGTCAGGGCCCGGCGCCTTAAAAGCATCCATCTCAAAAGCATCATTTTTAATTTCCACCACAGACACATCTTTTTGAAGATGAGCAAGCTGAGATTCATTCATGGGTAGGAAATCAACTGGCCAATCAGATACAATTTGCACCTCGTGATCCGCCGAGTAAAGATCTTTAAAGTAGTTAAGGACTGATGACTTTAGCTCTTCCTGGTCGGTAATCCAATTTCCCTGAGCATCTTGAAGAGAGTCGATTTTACTTTTCTTTCTCTTGATCACCGTGGAAGAGTAAAAAAAACTTGTATTTTTGTCTCCATACTTGAGCCACTTGCATCTTGACTTTTGGTACCAGAGAAGCTCTTCTTGATTTACGACCTTTATGTACTCCTTCCATAACTTTGATTCCAGCTTAAACAAACCTGGGTGAGGCCTCACAGAGATTTGACGATCAACCCCCTCCAATCGCTTAATCAATGCTTTCTTCTTTTTGGGTAGGCTACCAATCACATTTTTGTTCCACCAAGAGGCCTTACTTTGGAAGTCATTGCAACCCGAAAACCAATCATTGTTGTTCCAAGCAGAAGAAACTAAATCTGAGAAATCATCTTCAAGGCACCAAGCCGCTTGATATCTGAAATGGCTTGTGGGAGGAAAGACTTGCTCAGTACCAGCAGAGATCACGAGGACACGATGATCAGATTTGAAACGAAGCTGATGGAAATTTTTATGAAAAGGGTAAGCCGTTTCCCAGATTAAATTGCAAAAAGCTCAATCAAGTCTTTCCTTGATATCGTGTCTGGCCCACGTGAACTTGTCCCCAACCACAGGCAGTTCCAGAAGATCACAATCCTGAACACAATTCCGGAAGGGAGCTAGGGATCTATTATGAACAGCAGCGCCTCCAATCTTATCAGAAGGATTAAGAAAAGAGTTAAAATCTCCTAAAACAAGCCATGCCTCAGAAACTTTCCCTGCCAATTCCCTGAGAGATGACCAAAGTTCTTGTCTATAGCTCCACCTAGGATCTCCATATATAAAAGTGACACAGAAACTATTCCTGGATTTTTTCTCAGTCAAACGGCAATGGAGAAGCTGATTTGTAGAAAAGAGGTACTCTAAAGAAACCTCGGCGTCATGCCACAGAACCCAAATGCCACCCGCATAACCAGTTGCCTCTACCCTCAACCAATTGTTGAAACCCAGCTTACGGACCACTACATCCGCTTTTAGACCACTAACTCTGGTTTCTAATAGACACATGACCGAAATAGAGTACTTATAAACAATATCACGGAGGATACGTGGGAAGGATTTACTACAAGCCCCTCTACAATTCCAACAAGAAATAATCATGGAAAAAAAGAGAAAAAAAACGGATACAAAACAAAAAAAAACTACTTATCTGGAGGAGCACGGCCAGACACAGATCTGCTTCTATTTTTAATCTCCCTCAGATTCCTATTTGGTCTGCCCCGGTCATTGCACTTCGCAGAGTTGGGAGCAAGAGAGACAGGAGATAAAAAGGAAGAGGATAAAATTTGGTCCTGGCCTTCAATCATTACCGCTTTACTCGGAGCCTCAACTATTTCCATTTGATTCACATATTCCACGGCGCCAATTGAAGAGGTTAACTCCTCAGAAGTTTCCGAAAGAGAGGCAATCAATGAGTTAGAAACTTGATCTTCAATTATTAAAGGACCCACGCTGGTTGACTTGTCTAGACTTGGGTTCTTTTCAGCGGAATCCAACTCAGCATGCTTAGAAGGTGATCCAAGCAATTTGGTTGATTCGTGTGTTGAGCAAGGAACGATTTGTACCAGGGCTTCGGTCATGGAGCCCATCACGACATGGTGAGCACGAGAGCCCGCTTGAGAAGAATTTGGCTCGTTCAGACAAGGCCTCTCGGATTCTGCTGCAACGTCAGCGTCTTTCTTGCCATTGAGATCAGTGGACGCGGCCTGGGATGGTTGGGTTTCTTTGTTTTTGGGCTCTTTTGGTAAAATCTTTGGAAGGATGGCTTTAAGCCCTCCATTTACTCGGCCCTTTATCCTGTATATTTGATTTGATTTCTGATTCTTTTTCTCTAGCCTGCTGTCATTTCTGCTGATTCCACTTGCTGCTAGATCTTTTTGACTTTTCCCTTCTCTTACTCCTTGGCGCAAAGCAACACGTGACTCCTCAAGGTTGAGTTCTTCCATATCTTTCCCTTCCTCCAGGTCAGCCAATGCTTTAAAATTACATGACTTGCTGCTCTTTCCCATGTCTCTGGCAGACCCATACCTTCCTCGAGCCACACCATCATTCTCTAATTCTACTAGTGTGATCCACCCACAGGCGGCTACTGGTATAAAATTTACAACTTGACATCAAATTCTTTATTGCAGCAAGCTCGGAAGAGGATGTTCTGAATGGATGTCATCTATGTTGGTAGAAAGGTTTTAAGAATTTAATTGTGTGTTTAGATTGTATTGAGGATTTGAGGCCATTAATCTAATCTGGTTACTAGAGAGTGTGATAGTAATCACCACTTTAGTGATATTATGGATGATGCTAGATCACTCATTAACATGGATTGGCAAATGTTATTGATGCATAGCCTTAGAGAAAACGTTGTGGCTACTGAGTAGAGGGTAACTTTTGTATCCTTAGTTAACTTTCACCTATGATTCAACATGTGAATGTTGACGAGGAAAGTTAACTCTTGTAGTGTCTATATTTTAATATTATGAAAAGCATATTATGTATCTAAGTGAACATTCTACGCTTTATTATATTCAAAATTAGAGACTACTGACATATTATAAATTGTGAATACTCCCTCCGGTCCTAATTATAGGATAATATTTGGGAGTTGATCTTGGTCCTAATTATAGGACAAAGTTTTAATTTTTGTTAATTTCTTCCCAAAATACCCCAATCGATACTTTCTCAATAATAATAAAACACAATAATAATTTTATAATACATCTATGTATTCTATGAAGTAAGTAATACTTGCAATTCATTAATGTCACATACACTTCAATTCTACTGTTTCTTTTTATTTTATAAGAATAAAGGGTAAGAAAATCAATTTAACACTATCAACATCATCATCTCTATTTTTAAAAATTGTAAATTTTCTTTTCTTTAATTCCACTCGAACCAAACCGACATAACTCTATTTTAATGACAAGCAAGATCACTTGCTTTACATCAAGGCAAGTGATCAACATGAACAAAACATGATTTCTTGTATGTATTAAATAAGGGCATTTTAGGAAAATAAATAAGATTAACTAATTTAATTATTATTCTTAATTTCTCCAAAGTTAGGTAAATATGTCCTATAATTAGGACCGGAGGGAGTATTACTGTAGATTGTACTTCCTCTTGTCTTAAATATAAGATAAAGTTGATTTTTTTTAGAGATTAAGGAAGCTAAATAAATTACTTAATTACATCATATGTTGTATATTCTTAGATTATATATAAGTTTATTAGTTAAACTAATTAGTTTAGAGAAAAAAATGAAAATATAAATACTCTAAAGTAATTTAACTAGCTTCCTTAATATTTTTAAAAAAATCAATTTTATCTTATATTTAAGATCGGAGGGAGTATATTCCATGTCAATAACCTTGATCGATACTGAATAATGATTCTATTACTGCCATACCATGAGGCCGCAGTCTTTTGCTCCGGCCTCGCGTGGAGCTTTCTACCATAGGTACACATGCAAAACAAGGTACTTCTATAAGACTTGCTCACTTAATTTGATTAAATTAAATAAGTTAATTAAGTTAGCTAATATTATTTATATTTTTTAAAAATTTTCTAATTATCTTCCTTAATTCTTTTCTTTCCTCTCATCCTTAATTATTGTTAAGAGAGCATCAATAGAGGTAAATTAAGAAAAAATAACAAATATTAAAAATATGTCTTATATTTAAGATAAACGAGCAATTCTTCCCCCACACGTTACGTAGGAAGCATTTTGTCCGACATCATTTCTAAATTACTGCAACGTTTCATCTTCCGCCATCCATAGCCATTTTTTAGGTCAAAGGTACTATATCATAATCAAACCACAAAAATATAAACATTCAAGTTGAAAAAAAAATGCCAACAGAAACAATTCAAGCATTCAATTTTTTAAAAATGAACCAACATGTGGAACACACATTTCATGGGACAACAAAATCAAATCAAGCATTTAGGTTCCTAAACATCTTCTATTAAACTACATTTGTTGTAATTCTTCGAACATCATATCAATTGGCTTAAACTACATTTGTTACCCGGGGAGATCTTTGGCCATATTACTGTGGTTCCTATTGTAGCTATGGTTGTGCTCAATAAATGAAGTGTGTGTTTGGATGTCATGTTTAAAAACACTTTTTAGATAAAACCATGTTTGAGAGAAATTTATCTAAACATATGAAAAAATTCTAAAAGCACTTTTTTACACAAAAACTTTAGTTTGGGATCTAAAACCATGGTTTTGAAAAAATCTATTTTTTTTTTTAACTTTTTAGCCATTGGACCCTTTCTCTTTCCTTCTTCTCTTTCTTCCATTTCTCACTCCCTTCCGTCATTTTCCATCTTCCAATTTCTTTTTCTTTTTTATCCAAGGATTACTCTTTCTGGCTTCTTTCTTCGCCCCTTTCTCTTATTTTACAAAAAAACTTAAATTTTGTAAGTTTTATTATAAAAGCATTACTCTTATTTGTTTAAGGTTCCATTTTTTAGCCACCAAACATTTAGCTATCAAATAAATTACATATTTCAATTGAAAAGATATTATTTTAGATCATTACTATTTATAAATGATTTTTGACTATACAATTTATTAATATATATATATATGTGTGTGTGTGTGTGTGTGTGTGTTTGATCTAATTTTTTTCATGTTACATAATTGATAAATGTTATAATTTTAATTTTGTACACAAATTTATTTCATTTTTGGTGTTTATTATGAAATTTAAATGTTAAAAAAAAGATAATCTTATCTTTTATATGTAATTATTACAAAAGATAATATCTTTTTTAGTAATTTGACAATGAAAAAGTGATTCTGATAATAATACCCAAACACTATCTTTTTATCAAATTATTTTTTTTTCTTCAGAATCTATTCTCTAAAATCACTTTTAACGCTTTTTATTTTAAAGATATTATCCAAAAACTAATCCAAACATTTTTAAAAAGTAAATGACGTTGAAAGGCGAGGGTAGCCTGCACGTTAAGCTGAAAAGAAGGGTTTAGCCTATCAATAAATACAGAACATTGATCAAGATGTTTCATTAAAATGGTAACTATGACCGTCAACCATTGCCTTCAAATGTGGTAAGATTACTCCACTGATACAAATAGAGGAATACCCACATGAAGCGCAAAATGCAGAATACTTTTCTCTTTTGCCTTTTCTGCCAAGGGATTTTAGTGTATGCGTGGTACAGTAAAAAAATAAGGGACTTATATGTAAATCGAAATAAAACTCCTCTCACATACTTACCTAGTATATCACCTAGTATACCGTAAATCACGATTTATAAACACTTATAAGTAAGAAATAGTGTGTGTTTGGTTGGGCTTATATTTAGACAATAAGTCCTTATTATGCAAGCCGAGATAAAAATTCTCTCACATATTTACCTCGTATACCGTGAATCACAATTTATAAGCACTTATTGTCCAAAAATATGGGCGGAAACCAGCACTTATTTGATTTCAAAATATGGGCGGAAACATTTTCATATTGAACTTTATGCAATTTGAAAACCAATATTTAAAACAAACAAACATTTTAAATTAGTTATTCAGTTTGGTTTGATAAGAATTTGCAATTATTTAGGCTCAGATTTAAAATTTGATTCGATTTGAAAACCAATATTTAAAAGTAACCAACTTTTTGAATCAGATTTGTTTGAAATGAATTTGCAACCTTTGATTTTTCATATTTGAAAATCAATATTTAAAACTAACCGGCATTTTTTAAAGTGTTTTAACCTTTATTTGAGGATATATTATCATATTGTTTAAAAATTGATTTGATTTGAAAATCAATATTTAAAACTAACAAACATTTTGAATAAGTTATTCAATTTGGTTCAATACGAACTTGCAATTTCTTAGGCTCAAATTCGAAATTCAATATTTAAAACTAACCCACATTTTTTTTACAGAAAATTAAATTTTGTTTGGAGGCATAATATCATATTGTTTAAATTTTGATTTGAATTGAAAATCAATATTTACAGCTGACGAACATTTTGAATTAGCTATTCAGTTAGATTTGAAGCGAATTTGCTATTTTTTAGGCTTAGATTTGAAATTCAACATTTAAAACTAACAGCGTTTTTTAGAAGTGTTTTAAATTTTATTTAAAGACATAATATATATCAAACTGTTTCATTTGATTTGATTTGAAAATCATTTTATAGAACTAACAAACATTTTGAATTAATTATTCAATGTGGTCTGAAATTAATTAGCAACTTTTTAGGTTCAGATTTGAAAATCAATATTTAAAATTAACAATTTTTTTTTTTTGCGTTTTAAACTTTATTTGAAGAGGGAACAATGGAAAACAAATGATCGAGTTCATCACTCCATCTAGAAAAATATCTGAAAACGGGCTGTAAGGACTATTAAGTATTGAGCCCCAAAACCAGCGCCAATCACCACAACTGCTACGCTTTCGTAGGGGTGAAAATATGTTAGGTTAGGTTTTAATTAAATAGGTCTGTAACTGTAATAAAAATTTAAAGTCTGGGTTTAAGTCTGAACCTGTATATAGGTTTTTTTTGTTGCCTGAACCTGGGCCTTCAAAAGGCCTGAGAAGACCTGAAACCTGTTTAAAAGCCTATTTAAAATATAAGTATTTAAAACCTAAGTATCTAAATTCATATATAATCCCCTTCACGCTTATTTAAAATATTACATTATGTCTTAAAAACTTAACATTTATTCTCGTTGTAATATAAAAGCTTAGTAAGAAAAAGAAAAGAATTTTTAGTGACAACAATTGTTTGAGCAAGTAGAAATAAGAAAACTAATGTTTGCTAACTAATGAGATATATTTTCTAAAATTGATCAAACATAACAAGTAACATGTAAAACTACATTTTATCTCTTTTACTGTTTCCACATAAATTAGGACAAACTCCTCTTACTAAGATTATAATATTTCATTAGGTACTACAATAAATTCATATAAATTATTACGTTTTAATAAACTGCGCAAATCAAGAAAGAGCAAGTGAGTTAGCATTGCCATTTCGATCAATCGGAGAGGAAAGAGATGGAAGTTAATGATTGATGTGAAAGTAAAGGTTGAAAGTAATAACGATGAAATGTGAAACTTAAAATTAAGGTTAAGTTGATAAATTTATAAATAATTTATACAATTATTTAAATGATATTATATATTCTTATATTATAGTATAAATTAAAAAAGTTAAATAGACTAGACATGTAGACTTGTAGGATAGGCCTTATAAAAATAAATATGACCTATTTATTTAAATAAACTTGATAACAGGCATAAATCTAAATCTAATCTATTTACTAAATAGACCACACTAGACTTTATATAAGTTAGATTGTACAGGGGCCTGGACACCTGACCTACTTCCATCCCAACACTGGTCGCTGCCAAGCAAAATACAAGATTTCAAATATGATCGTCTGACACAAAAACAGAACTCACATAAAACATTAATATTACCACTGGACAAAAAGAGAAAAAAGACGAATGGTTGAAGAGCTTTGTGCAGCGTCAACCTGTTTCTTTGCAACCCCGTTGAAGAGCTTCATGAAATTGTCAAGCTTTTCCAGTCTGTGCAGATCTTGAAAAGACGAATAGTTGGCACCCTTTTCACAAATGAGAGAAGCGCTCTTTCAAATCCCTGTGGATGAACCAAGTTAGGTTGCGCCATTAATGCTATCAAGAAAGAAAACATTTGTGATATAACTGAACAACAGGTTTGATTAAAACACAAAAAAGAAAAGAAAAGAAAAGCACAATAAATAAGGTTTATTGCCTTCAACATATGAAGGGGGAGAACCTGAAGAACAACTCCAGTTTTCTTTTGTCTTGAATAACCACGAAGGAGCCCTTTCTTTTTTATCGCTTCTTGTGAGCAAAAGATAGGGATTTGAAATGTTATTTGGATTTTGTATAGGTTCCTTTTAGCGGCAAGTTTGAATTTGACAAAAAAGATCGGAGAGATGAGATGGAAGAGGCTTAATGGCTTATTGAAGGCTCACCGAATGAGTGCATTCCCACATTAAGACGAAGGGAAGGAAGATTCAAGAGAGTAAGTGAAATGGCAATGAAGCTCCGTTAGGTTCTAGTTCGGCTCAGAAGAGATGGGACTGTGTCAGAAGAGATGGGAATGTGTCGTATATTGTGAGAGCTTGCAAGAAATTTCAGTTCTCAAGGGTGGGAATACAGTTTCACATATTTGAAATTTGAGCCGCACTTTCAAATTAGAAAAGGTTCTTTCACAGACCTCGAGGTGGGAATAAAAAATATGTGAATAAATCTTGACCGTGGAATCACTGTGAATAGTAGCCTTTTGTGAGAGAAGCCAAGAGCCATTTTTTTGAGCCGATAGCTTAGTGGAACAGTATGCTAATTTATATTAATAAAATCAATTTTTTAAATATATCTTATATTAAAAATTAAAAAAATATTTTTTTATACATATTACATGAAGTATAGCTTAGTTTTACGAGACTTGAATTTCATTGGATAATGATATATTAATGTTGAATGTTGAAACTGAATTGTTGATTGCTTAGGATCTTTCGTATTTCTCATGCACTAGGAGTAAATGTCACCTGAATGTTGAAGTCTCAGCCCCTGTTCTGCAGCTCGTACCCATAATCTCACGGAAATCATTTTCAGAATTGACAATATTACAGATGTCCCACATGCTTGTGATATCAGTTCTCTGTTTTATTTTTTTGGCCAAAGATAAGATAGTTCTGAAAACCAGTCATGTGGTAGGGATACAATTAAAGACTGCTATTCCTTAGAAAGAGACTACAATTCTGGAAATATCAGTAATAAAGCGAAATTGAAACAGCTTATATCAGAAGGCTGAAGCTCTTGTCTTCACGAAGGACCACATGAGAACGAGTTCCCTTACTGGAGCTGAAGCAAGGAGCAAGCATAGAACCATAGGTACAACTCAGTCTAACTCAGCCATAGGAAACAACAACAAAAAAAAAGTCTTATCCGACAAGGTGGGATTGGCTATAGAGATCGTACGACGCCATTGAACTATATCAAAAACTAGATCTTTAAATAGAACCATAGGTACAACTCAGTCTAACTCAGCCATAGGAAACAACAACAAAAAAAAAGTCTTATCCGACAAGGTGGGATTGGCTACAGAGATCGTACGACGCCATTGTACTATATCGAAAACTAGATCTTTAAATAGATCATTAATCAACAGACCCTGTTCTATAAACTCATTGAGTGTATGCTTTGGTATTCTTCTACCTCTTAGATGGAGGACAGTTCTTTCCAGAGGCCAAAGTAACACCCAGAACTTTGCGCTAAAGTATACCAATTTACAGTATGAAGATATTAGTTGACATTAGCACACTGCTTTTCTTAATTTAAGAAACTTCATGCCTCACCGATTCTTGGGTTTTTGTCTTCGTATATCAATAATAATAGAACAAAATTTAGATGCAAGACTTTGCCTTAACAGGAAGATAGGATGAACTTGTTAAGGGCCTTATACTTTGTTTTATTTCCATGGCCTGAAAAAGAAACGCCTTTTCTGCCCTGTTTCTAGTAGATCCATGCTGTGATTCTTTGCAAGCAGACAAAACCTGTCATTTATTGTCCCCTCGATATTACATTCCTTTGGTACCATTTTTTTGCCCATTGCATTAACTGCCTCATCACTCTTATTTTAAACTAAAACTGCTTATGTTCATCCCCAGAAAAGGTGTTGTGTGTATCAAGGCAAGATAGCAACGGTCTTCCTTTTGTTCCTCCCTCCTATGCCTTCTATTCCCAAGGGCTTAAGTGAGGGTGTCAGTAACTCACATCAACAAATCAATGTGATGCTTTAGCTAGGTTGCTATATTTCGTACTTTATATGTTGCTCCATGTGCTAAAAGAAACACGGATATCTATTTTTACAAAGAAAACTATGAATGACTAGTTTTTGGTGAAGCAATATACTTTCAATAATGTCACAAGCAAGTTTTGCCAGCTATATAATGGTAGTGAAACCAAGCACGAATGCAGAATGCTACTCTTAAACCATGACACCATGGAAACAGGAAAAAGACATTTCATTTGAATAAATTGCATCACTGATTCAGCTTTAACTAAAGTTGTTAACAATGATATATAAATGTAAACAAAATAGGTATCAGTTACCTCTCATTTAGTTTCACACTCTCGCAGATTAAACTGCCAAAATCTCAAGAGATTTTCCACTTTGTATCTACCCATCTGCTGCAGCTTTTGCACTCCGAAACTCCTTTTTCAATTCAGTGACTCTTTTCATGCAAACCGCTTTGGATTTTCCAGGTACAGCAGCTGCAATCTTCTCCCATCTCATAGCAACATCCTTTGGAAATGCCTTCAAAGCGTTAAGCAATGCAATATCCTCCCCTGAACTCCAACCACTTCCAGGTCCTTCTTCACCAGTACCATTGTCAGCTTTCTCCTCCGATTCACCTCCCAAATTTTCATTCCCATTATCAAGTCTCTTATAATCCACCGGTTTTCTCTTCTTCAAAAACTGTGTATACGAATCAGAGTCATCTAGTTTCTTCTCTCCTAATTCCTTTGCCTTCTTAATCACACTCTCCATCTTATGCCGCCCGCTGAATGCCTCAGCAATCACCTCCCATCGTCTAGGTTTTCCCACTGGATGTTTCGACATCTGTTTCTTCAAAATCTCAATGTCTTCTTCAGTCCAATCCTTCTCTTCCTTCAATAATACACCATTTCCACCAACTCCGCTTCCTTGATTCTTCTTTTCCGACCGGTCATACGCGTTTCCGTTATCAATCGAGACGATGGGACCAATAGCGATATCCTCAGATCTACGAGCCTTCGATCTCTTCTGAGAAGACCTCTTGTTTGTGTCTTCATCGATTGCGGATTCTTCATTGGGGAACTCAACAATTGAACCATGGCCAACGCGGACGTCACCGCCGGTGACGGAAATGGGAGCAAAGGGACCGATGGCGAGAGAAAGAGAGAGCCATATTAGGATGGATCGGAAGGGTTCGGATTGAAGGTAGAAAATGGAGAGAGCGAAGAAAAGGCAAGAAAGTGAGATGGTGAAGAAGAGCAACGGCTTGCTGGGTTTCTGGTAAGCTTGTGATTCTGATGCAGAAGAAGATTTTGCTTGAGATTGGAAGAGGAACCTTGGCCTAGCTTCGTCGTCCAGGAACTCCATTATTACGATAGTATTTTATGTTCCTTCCTTCCTTACTTGAGATCACTAGTCCCATACTCCCATGTGCTAGGGTATATTAATGGGAAAATCGCACGCTCCGAAGGACCCGAAAAAATCGCAAAAAGTCTCATGCTAAATTCTCTTACCAAAAAATTCGAATGTGAAATTATCTTTTTATCCTAATTAATTAAAAAAAGAAAAGAAAAATAGTGATATATGATTTGATGTAAGAACTTATCAATTGGCATTTTATGATTTGTCAAAATAAACACATCCATTTATCAATGAAAACCGTTTTAGTTAATATAAATTGATTTGTCAATATACACTCTATGACTTGCCAATATATGATTTGTCAAAATAAACACATAAAAATTGTCAAAATAGGTATACACACTTGTCAAAATAAGCATATACATTATCAATATATAACTCGTTAAAACAGGCACAAAAAGTTGTTAAAATCATGGTACAAAAAATGGGACTAGCCGGTTCAAGCCGGAAGCCGGCGAACCGGATGCTAGTCCGATTTGGTTTGCACCTTGAATCAGGAAAAATGTGACTCGTGAACCGGATGAAATCGGGGTGATCTAGACATAACTCAGGTAACCCAGCGAATCAAACGGTCTCAACGGGTTGAGAGGAAGACAACCCTATCGAAAAGAAAACTCAATGAAGAAGAAAGAATGAAGAAGATTGTATAAAAAAGAAAAAAAAGAAAGAATGACAAAGAAGATGGAGGAATCCAGCATCTTGTATTAAAAGAAAGAAGAAATCTAGCTTTTTTCGCTAAGTTTCCTTTTTAGAAATATCGAAAACGAAAAAAAAAACAAAGAGATAACATAATAGAGAAACAAGAAGTATCTCCAAGACCATTTATTTAGAAACAAGAAGTTTTGACCATGAGTCACCTACAGCTTCAACCACGCATGTCGTAGGCCCAACAACTTCCAATCTTCAAACTGAGAAGGCGACTTGGGAAGGTAAAAGAGGAGAATGTGAAATTCTATTTCTGAAAGAGCTCTACATCATATCAGAGAGAGAGAGAGAGAGAGAGAGAGAGATGGGAGTAAAAGTGAAGCGTCAGATGTGCCATATATGAGAAAGAAAACTGAAGAGAGGGAGTGATGTGAAGGGAAGGAAAGAAATTTGAAAAGGCATGGGAAATTAGGAATTGAACACAGTTTATGATGAGATAGTAAATGTTTCTCTTCTCAAGAAAAAAAAGTCTTTCACCATTCCTTTTTTTTTAAAAAAAAATGTATTAGGTTGCAATTTTTTCTTCAGTGCTGACATCACATATCTCGAAAAATAAAGGCTGAGCCATTACAGTATTGTATTCAATTAGATATGATAATTTACTAAATTATTTTATTCAAAAATTATTTTTTATAGTAAAATATAAAAATATTTACACATTTTAATTAAATAATATTATTTTAATTATGGCCGGTCTGCCCTCGGGTTGACCCGGTCTAATCCATTAACCCTTAAACCACTAACTCAACCGGTTTAGTGTCCGGTCCGGTTGTTTGAACCTTGGTTAAAATAGACACATGCAATTGTCAATGTATAACTTGTCAAAATGGTTACATAAATTTGTTAAAATAGTCACATACACACAAATGTATAATTTGTCAAAATAGGCACATACATTTGCCAATAGCGCTGGGAATAAGGGCTGGCCCTTCACGGGCTTGGGCCTAAACTAGCCAGCCCATTTAGGCCCAACTTTCGTAAAACCTCCAATTTACAAAGCCTGACCCTTATACTATCGGGCCAAAGCCGGCCCGTGTGTTTTAGGCCCATTTAACTAAAAAACTATTTTTTAATCTTTTTAGAGAAATAAAGTTGAAACAATAAATCCTTAATTTAAGATATAAATATTGTCAAAATTAATTATAAAGAAATAAATTTAAAATAACAAGGTACTGTGCGTGAATATTTCAATATTTTACATATGCATGTTTACATTATCACACATGAAAACTGTTACTGGTAGCCACATGACAGTAGACTTATATTTTTTTTTTATGAAAAAACAATCTTTATAGGTATCTACACTTAATAGGCACATAAATTTGTTAAAATAGATATTTAAGGTGATGAGTGAAGCTACAATGTAATAATTTGAGCAAAACTTAACTCCTTTTTTTGGGGGACTTGTATTTATACTATATGCTCGTTTTGTAATGACCCAATTTGGGATTAAGGGCTAATTATGCTAGCAGTGATGTAATTATTGTTGAATTCAATGTGAATGTGTTTTAATCAATGCTTAAGCCCTATATTTATGCCTAAGTGTGGATTAAAGTCTAAGTGGGTTGAAATATAGGGGAGGGCGCATAGTAATGTTATTGGAAGTGATTCAAGTGGAATTACCATAATCAGTGGAAAAATGGTAAAGTTATCAACCAATTGGTCAGTCATCGAAGAGAAGACTCATTGGTAACCTAAAGATCAAGGGTTGTGAATTATTGGCAAGTAATTCATGGGGTGGAATTCTATGCATATGTGTGTATGTGAGATCATAGGGGAAAGCATAAGGCTTTGACACTTGGAGAATTGTGAACCATTGGATTTGATCAAATGTTCAAACTCTTTTACTCTCTTTTCTCTCCCTCCAAGTCGGCTAAATGAGTGAGGGAAGCCCAAAAATCTGCTTCTTTATCAACATCTCATTCTCTCTCTCATCATTCTCCATTTTCGCACAAGAGGAGGAAGAAAGAGAAGAGTAAAGGTAAGATTTTGACTTGCTAGATGTCTTCTAATGCTCAAATGCTCTTCTTTAATATTTTTCTAGTGTTGAGGGCTTCATTGCCATGGTTTCAGAATTTTAAAAGGTGGTGTTTTGGTGATTGAACAAATTTGGAAGTTGGAAAATCAAGGATTTGGTCTTAGCAAGTTGAAGAGTTGAGCATTTGTGACATTTCGATACATAAGTTTTGATTCTTGGTTAAGTTTTAGTATTTGTAGAATTTTGCCCTAATTTCATGAGAATTAAAAATGGATGAATTAGATGTGGTAATGTGAGGAAAATGGTATTAGGATATGTTATTGTATCATTGGTTTTGATTGGAATTTGAAAGGGAAAAGATTGGTCATTGATGGTTGTGTGTAATGTATTGATCCAAGACAAAAATTGTTGTTAGGAGGTGATTTTGGGTGTTTTGAGGTTACCAATAGGTTCCTTGTGAGATTTTATATAGGAATGAACTCTGGTATAAGTTTTGGAACCATTAGAAGTAAATTGGTTCACTTTAGGAAATTTTGTTGGTTGCTGTGATTTGGCTTCTGATAAGCTTCACTTGAGTGAGAAAGGGTCTTACTCGAGTGCATCATGATATTTTCCCTTTTCTTTAGTGTTTTGGTTAAGTTTGCAGGCAAAGCTCAAGAGTGCACTTTTGCACTTGCGGGTGATATAGGTCATCACTCGAATGCAAAGGTATTCAGGGGTATAAGGCCATGTCTTGGGTTAACACTCGCAGGCTATTTTCTAAGAGTGCGACTTGACACTCGCAAGTGTTGTGTGTGTCACTCGAGTGTTAAGGGTAGAGCCCGAGTGAGCTTCCCGCTCTAAAGATTTCTGTGCTCTTGGGTAGATACTTTATGTGTCTCACTTTGTGGGGTTCGAGTGAGCATTTGGCTATCACTCGAGTGTTGTGTCATATGCTTAAGTAAAACGAGCACTTTCTGCTTCTGTTGTTGCTCTCTATTAGGCACTCGTGAGTGTGAGTTATCTTCATTTGAGTGCCAGTCATCCATCACTTGAGTGAGGCAATCTTCACTCAAGTAAGTAAGCCAAAAATCAATATTTTTCTTCTGAAAGAGGGATTTTTTAGGTAGTTCTTCCAACCCTTTTCGGCATATGGGTAGGCATCTAGTAGCTACCTAAAGAATTTAAATGATAACTAACTTTAAGAATTATGGAAACAAGAACTGGGAAAAGAGATTGATTTGTTGTCCTTAATCTTGGTTGTAGGGTTCAACATTTTCCTTCGTTGTGAACGAATTGTGCCGGAGCAAGTCAAGAAAGAACAAGGTAATGAGTCTTTCTCTTATACTATGTATAAAGCATTGTATATATGTTTGTCATGCATTGTGATACATTGCGATGCTTTGAGATTACAGCAAAAGCTGTCATAGTGATTACAGTGTAAGCTGTTGCATTGAGATCGCAGCGAAAGCTGACGCATGGTGTTTACAGCCATGAGTGTTGTCGTATGTGGCATGAGCCATATATCATTGTGATGCTGTTAAACATGATCGTATATGCTATGTGTTTATACACTGTATGAGTGACTTGTTACTACTGGGATTCTCTTGAATCTCATTCTTTCCATTGACTTATATTTAGACAGGGCAAGTGGTTCCAAGGAGAAGCGAATGACCAGGAGCGGCTAGAACATTGTAGGGATAATTGCTTTTAGGTTGTTGGTTATCCATTTGGATATGGGATTACTGTATATTATTTTTGGGATGTAAATAATATTTTGGAACGGTATTGTAATCCCCTATAGGGGAAACTTTAAACCCTTAGTGAATGAATGAATCGTGAGATTTACCGGGACTTTGTTATACACTTTGATATATTTGAGTGCAACTAACTGTATAGGTAATATTTGAAACTTGAAAATTGAGACCAGGGAAGAGATGGAGTTTTGAAAGAATTTGTGAAAACCTTACCAAAAGGAAGGGATTAGAAATGAAATTTAATTATTCACTGGTCTCTGATTCGTTTAAATTCAGCATTTTCGAATTATAATTATGGATCTCAAGGCAGGGGGTTACACGTTTAAGTTTTGCAAATTGCAATCTTCATTTTAATTTAAATAAAATTCACTTTCAAATTTTACAATCTAGTTATTATTTTGCTTTAAATTGATATACATTATTTTTAAAAATCATAAATTTCTAGTTAAAATCATTATCTAATGTCCAAATTAGCTTTTTTTTTTTTTAAGTTTAAATGAATAAACCATTGTGAAAAACCAAATACACCAAACCATTTAATAAAATTCAATTTTTAAAAAAGATAATAAGAACTAAATATTTGTAACATCATTAATAATATAAAAATTCTAATATTATATGAATAATTTTTAAAAAATAAAAATAAAAGGGCCTAAACGAGCCGGTCCTTTTAAGTCCTCGCCCTATTAGGGCTGACATTTTTAGGCCCAGTTGCAATTGAGGGGCAAATTTACAAAACCGACCCTCGTAATAAACGGGTTGGTCCGACAGGTTCGACCCGTTTTTCCGGTTTTACTTGTCAATGTATAACTTGTTATTATAGGCACATAAAGTTGTCAAAATACATCATTGGAGTCTGTTGTAGTTGGAATTTATGATTGACAAGTGGATATGCCTATTTTGATAAGTCATAAAGTGACATTGATAAGTACTTACACCTAATCATATATAATTGTTTCTCTTTTGCTTTTTTAATTAATGGGGGCAAAAAGGTAATTTCACATTTAGAATTTGTCACTGCAATCCCTAGAGAGCTTTTAATAAGGGAATCTACTATTGGACTTTTTTGCTATTTTTTATTTTTTTTTTCTGGCCCTTGGGACCTCAGTGCAATTGTCCCTATATTAATTTACAAATTATAGCATTGACAAATCCATGTTCGTTGTAAGATTAAAACTGAAATTAGCTTTCCTAACCCTTTTTGTCTTTCAATTTACAAGATTCAAATATCCTTCATCTCATCTAAGAAAAAAAAAAAAAATAGAACTTCAAACTTTTTTCCCCTCTATAGGATTGGAGAGGAAGGGAGAGAGTTAAAATATATTATACCCTCCAAAATTAATAATTTAGAGGGAGAGAAAAGAAGAGTTTTCCAAAATACCCACTCCTTCCTGTCTTTAATATAGTATTTTCGGGAGTTGATCTTAATCCTAAATATAAGATCTAATTTTTATATATTTTTCAATAGTTTCCTAATGTAAACCTATTTATCCCCCCTCAAAAATAATTAAAGAGGAGAGGAAATGAGGGAATTAAGAAAATATGATTAGGGTGTTTTAAAAAATACATGTCATACTAAATACCTAAAAGAAAAAAGCTTTCCACTCCTTCCAAGCCTCAATTAAATAAGAGGTAAATGTAAAAAAATTTTAGGCCAGGCTAAGTTCACCTGCCTAAGGCCTTGTAGTGTTGTCTACTTTAATATATATATATATATATATATATTTAAGTGTAAATTGTCTGAGAAATTTTCGCTGATGAGTAATATTATCCTAAAAGTTTTTTAGATTCAATGTTACCTTGAAAATATTAAAATAGAGTAATATTGCCATTTACCGTTAAAAGGTTAACGATCAATGTTAGTTTTTTTTTTTTAAAACTTTCAGAGTAACATTGAACTTGTAAAAACTTTTAAGACAAATTCACACCTTAACTTTTTTTTTTCTTTTGTAAAATGATGGTTTCTCCTATGCATTAGAATGTATAAGAGCATCAAAACATACACTTAATAGATGTTTGGTTTAACTTAGTTTAAATGATTTTGCATTGTATAAGATAAATATATGAGTGGAGTTTTGTATAATAAAAAAACATAAATTTTTTTTTATTCCAAACACCCATCAACCAATTGTTCGACAAACCACATACGATTCCTTGACCTCCAACTTCTCTAAGAAGGGAAAGTGAGCAAATTTAAAGGAATCACTCATCTGAAATCAGACACACGATTCACGCGCGGCCCATATTGATGCTGTCAATGTGATAGAGCGTGTCACCATACCCACTAAACTAACTTCAGATAAAGTTCAATGACAGATACTAATACAGAGTTGGTTTGATAATATAAGGTTCCACTAAACTCTCTTAGGTCTTAAATTTAAGTACTACAGGAGACATCTATGTTAGGAGAGATAACCATGAATCCCAAACTGAATATCAGATAATAATTAATATAAAAAAGATCAACCAGGTATAGAGTTAGATGAGAGATTTATTTACTATTGTAAAAAATAATTTGATTTTCCTATTTAAAAAAGCAATATATATGCAATCCACCCTTTAAAAATTTTATGCAAGTGTTAATTAATGTTTTCCATCAATATCTTGAATATATTTGGAATTCACAAAAACTATGTGATTACAAAATGTTATCTCCAGTCCTAAATAAATTGGGTCCTACATTTAATACCAGAGGTGTATTACGCAATAATTCATTATAGTAAAGAAGCATATTAATATTATTGCCCCCCAAATCACTGGTGTTAGGTGGCCCATAGAGAAATTCACAAGCGCCAAACTGATTTGCACTATCCACTATGAATGGTACAATATCATGGAGGGGGCATCCCACACACTAGTCTAGTTGTTTTCAATATATTCCTTGCTTGCTAACTCCGAACACTTCTATACTGTTGTTCATAAACAAAACAAGATATTTCATTTCAATGGTTGGGTTAAGATGATAAGACTCGATTCCTTTTTTTAATAAGGTTAATTAAGAGCTGAAACTTTATAAATGAAAATATCATACTAAGCATAGTTAGTTCTATATTAATGGAATAATATTTGAATATTATCCAAGTACTGATCAAACAAAAGACCTAGAACTATGAGGACCTACTCATTACTCAAGGTTGTGTCCTGTGTCAGTATTATACCATTCTCGTGTGCAGAGAACTTGGGCATGAAAAAGATGAAACTCAACGAGATAATGGAAAAAAGCTGTATTACATACAAATTGTACAAATGGATCATTATTGACACGAAGGGTCCAGGGAATTTCCCAAATGCTTTCCATGTCATAGCTGACGTGGTTCAAAGAACTTGCTTCATGGCAATCTCTCTCACCATATATCTTTTGAAATCGTCAATGGAAAATTGTGCAGCCTTCACACACTCTCTCTCTCTTTCTCACATATGATAAAAAGGGAAAATGAAGGAAAAGTGATCTCGAAAATGGGAAATGGCACATGGATGATTTCATAAATCCAGAAGTTGGGAAACGTTTTGACATTTCCTAATCAATTTTTGATAAAAAAACCCATATGTTATTTCCCAATATTGAGAACACTTTTCTGTCATTCTCCCTAATAAAAATCCAGGTACAAACCCAGAACTTTCCAAATTCAAAGTGATGATAAGCCTTATCTTCTACCAAATAAAGAGAGGCTGCTCCAGTAGAGAGGAATTTGAATGAAGGCTTGATAATATAGATAGCTTCATAGGTTCGCTATAATGACACCAAGGCCCACCCCATGATGTATGACATTTCCTATTGTGCAATTTGTGCTTATCTTATGTAATTAACTGGAACCATATTATCTAAGAGATTAATATTTGCACTGCATCTTCCATATAATGATATTATGAGTCCCACGTCGAGGAGCCTTACAAATGGGTTTATAAGTTCAAGGGTTCTCCTTCTTAGTAGTCTAATATTTTGGGATTAGTCATTTCTCGAAGGAGGTCATGACATTGTTATGAGTCACGTTCAGGAGCCTAGCTAGTTCAAGGGACTCTTTCTTTTAATAGGCTGGTCTTTTAGTATTGAGTATTTTCTTTTGGACTTGTGTCCTAGCTAGTATCATCAAGTGGGAAAACTAAGATATTCCTGACTCTCAAGTTTATATGAAGTGCCAAAGGGCCTAACTATTTGATTTTCCTTGAGTTCAAGCCACATTTCAATTCATCTACTTTCAATCAAAATCAATTCCATATTTGGTTTTGACCTACTTATTTGTTAGGTGTACAAAAGGTCAATTTCCGCATTCAGTTTTCTTCACTTTTGCTCTGGTATTAATTTCTTCATATGATCCATATGGTTCTTTGAAAAAATATTAAACTGACCAAAACAAATGAAATTCAATGGAGAAAGCATATGAAAGAGATTACCAGGCCTCCTAAGCTATAATGGCTAAGTAGGTGGTTTACAACGTACAGACAAATGTCATTGGAGAAATTAAAAGAAAAGAATTAACTAATAATATCTAAAGAAGAAAGTAACATTAGATTTGAAAGGTCAAAGGTATTCAACATCATATGAAATCGAGAGTAGCTGGGAAGCAAGCAAAGGTTGAATCTTTTTTATATTTTCATATTTACTTTTGGAATGTCAAAACTATGAAGTTGGTAAGGTTTATACCAAAGACACTATAAATAGAAGCACTCTGGTTCGCTCGATGCATCAGCAACTTCAATTTCCTCTTTGTGTTCTGTCTCATATATACATGCATCCAAACATGTCTCTCTCTGCTGCTTTGTATTCTCTTCTTTTCACCACCACCTTGCTAATTTCCATGCAAAATCCGGCAGTCAACGCCGCGTGTTCCGATTGTTTTGTGTCTTCTCGAGCATCCTATTACCCAAACTCTGATGACCATGGAACAGAAGGTAAGATATCATGATTCCTAATAAGACAACCCAGAAAACAAACATGCACTGAGATTTCATTTATAACATAAAACATGTGTTCTCTGATATTGCAGTAGGTGCATGTGGGTTTGGTTCCTTTGGTGCTACAATCAACGGCGGGGACGTCTCAGCTGCTTCTAATCTCTATCGTGATGGTCTCGGCTGTGGTGCATGTTACCAGGTCTCTCTCACACACACATATTCATCATCTTAATTCTTAATCATTTGTTCATTTTCTAACATATCTATATATATCTTCAAGATTATGGTTCTTAGCCGTGAACGTAGCTTGCATGTATGCTTTATTATGAGCAAAGTAGAGCCATACATAATACTAACATGATGAGTCTGGCATAAGGGACTAATTTTTCACAACAGAGTGAATCAAGGTTCAAATCCCCATAAAAAAATGTGCCCGTATTTAGTACCGAATAGTGTCTCTAACAGGAGGATATTTGCCTATAAAAAAAGCGGAGTACATAATAATAGCAAGCACTGATTTAATGAAGTGGTTTTTTGTTAGGTGAGGTGTACGAACAGTGCTTATTGCTCAGATAAAGGAGTGACGATAGTGATAACGGACCAAGGTTCGGGTCCTGGCACTGATTTCATTCTTAGCAAACGAGCCTTCTCTCACATGGCTCAGACCAGTGACGCTGCTGCCACTTTGTTGGCTTATGGCGTCGTTGATATTCAATACAGAAGGTATTTAAGAATCTTAAGATCTGATCTCTGTCTTTTTAATAATGATTAATGTAAGATGATTCATTCATGTGTGTGTGTGTGTGTAACTGAGGCCATTTAAATTAATTTTGTTTATGTCTGCAGAGTTTCATGCAGCTACCCATACAAAAATATCACTATTAAGATACATGAGAGGAGCAGCAACCCTAATTACTTGGCCTTCGCAATGGAGTACCAACAAGGCAAGAGAGATATCACTGCTGTGCAGCTCTGTGAGGTATCTTTCTGCTTCCCTTTTCATCTCTCAATCATCAATATATTTTCCTCAACCGAAAAATCACCTGTTGCAAAATTTATTGTCTAAAGTTATCCTTAAGTTTGTTTAAGGATGCAGTTGTAACCTATCTTTAATAGTTGGTGTAACTCTTCTTCAGCTGTATCTGTATGTAACTTATATCAACTTTGTGCAAAAATCAGAAGACATTTGCACAGAACAAAAGATATGTTACACACAACTGAATATAAGTTGTAGGTACCGATTTGGATGATAAATTTTTCTTTTAAAAGAGATGGCTTAATGCATGAGGTTTCAAACAGGTAAGGTATATGAAAAGATAGATGTATGCAGCCTTATCCTTATAAGTGGTTGTTTTTAGGATTTGAGTCTGTGACCTTCAAATTGCATGACAAAATTTTTTCCTTTTATTTATCACAAATTACTAATATTTATATTATTATTTTTATTTTACTATGTATGTGCAGACGCAGAACTTTGTGTGCAAGTTGCTGAGTAGGAGTTTTGGAGCTGTGTGGACAGTGACCTCTCCTCCAAGTGGACCATTATCAGTGAGGATGCTGTTTAGTGATGAAGATGGAGAAGACACGTGGGTTGTTCCTGTTAATAACATTCCTCAAGATTGGAAGGCTGGAGAAAGCTATGATTCTGGAGTTCAAGTGAACCAATAATAGACACAAGAGAACACCAATATATATACATACATATATATGATTTGTTCATTTGCCTTCTGTGTACTCAAACAAATAAGTTATCATTAATTTATAATGTTGTTTTTGTTTTTCATTTGTAATTTTAGCTTCTAATAAGGGTGGCACCATTTTTTCTCCCATTTTACTGCTTCTAGGTCCCTTTACTCACCAAGCAAGGTGACACAAATATTGTCATCTATCTATTTATATGCAAAGAATAAGTTCAACCTGATTTGGTCTTTTTAGATTTTCTGGTTTTTAGTTTTTGTGCTTATCTTTTTTCCTTTGTATATATAAAAAAAAAGTTCGGCTTCCTTCAGATGCTGAGAGATTTTTCATTTATTTTTTCCATTAAATGTTACTTTTGTCTAATTTATTTCGAATTTGATATGACTTAATATTTATGTTCATTAATTACCTACTAAGTATTAGCAATGATATTGACTTAATTTGTGTGGGATTTTACTTTCATTTATTATTTTATTTTATTAAAATTTATTTTTAAATTTCAAAATTACTTAAATATTTTTTTTTCCAATCAGCGGACACATGAAAATAATAAAATAAAATAAAATAGTCATGTAAGATTTTTGAAAATCGAGTCCGACCACCAACAAGCAATTGACTGATTACACTTGAACTAGTCGGTTCTATTAGTCCTGGTGGGTGAATCAAGAAATATCTTTCCCTCTTTTTAATATATTACTCCACTACTCAATTATCTAGGCAGCACCGGCTCTTAGCAACCGAAGCTCAGTTAAATAAACTTTCAAACAGTGAGTCTGTTTTGTGGACTAATAAAACAACTAATGTAAATAAATATGGGGACGAAAATGTTTACCAAAGATATGAATGAGAAACTAAATATCAAGTTGGCCAATCTTACAATGTTATGGAAACAAAAATTTAAAACAGCCTAACCAATACCAGTCTTAACCGTTACCAATTTTTCCACTGATGCTACTACCTCCCCCAACTTGTATTCTGAACTCTTCTTTTTCCACATAATGCTGTTTTAAGTCTAGAAGACTATAATCAAAACCTTTACAGATCTTATGGTGTCGCAAAACATCATATGAAAAAAACCAAAACGACACGAAACTCCCACACAAAGCACATTCAGCAAGCACATCCACCAGACTGAGGTTGAGACTCTGCTCCACCAGAAGACTTTAGGTTCACGTCAACCAAATCTTCTTGTTTTGTGGAAGATAATGTTTCCATTCCAGGTAACGCAGCGGCAATTTTCCGAAAGAGAGCCTGGATATTCGTTTGATAACACAATACAGTGAGAACTGAGAACCATGTATTCATAAAAACTACATAAACGTTTCAAACTGAAGACAAAAGGGCGTGACAGGTAATCCAGTAGTTGAAACTATTGGGTATTGGGCTTCTGAAACCCATTATAGATATAATAAATACATGGACAAAACTTCGTTAATTTGTTGGAAATTTAGAGTAAATTGACTAGTGGAATGTGGTCAGCAACATGAATTTCATAAGGAAAAAACTGTCCATTGTGCATAAGAAAGCTATTGAAAATAATAAGGTGGGGCAGGAGGGTGTAAGTTACCTTGATATTAAAGCCAGCTTTGGCACTAGCTTCAATGAACATGACATTAAGATCACGGGCTTTTGCTTCCCCTTCCTCTGTGGAGACTTGCCTGGAGAAAAATATTTCTCATAAACAAAAGGCTATGCTCTGGCCAACGCACAGGGGTGCAGGAGAAAGTATATACAATACATGAAAACAAGATGTACACACATGAAGCATTTCAACAGTCAAACCCATTCAAGCTACTAAAGCGCCAGAACAATCTAGGCCTTGAAAGGACTTTTAAAGGATAGAGCGCTATGCTAATTTCTTAGACTTCATCTTCTATGGTAACAGTGACCAACCAGTCAGCACATGTTTAGGAGGAAAGCAACATTTTTAATATGCTCTAAAAGTTCAAAATGGGAAGCAATTAATGAAATTTGAACAAGTACATATCATTATATATTATGTTAAGCAAGAGATATTGGTTATAAGGCGGGATCGATTAATTAATAATCTATCTAAAGATCTAATTTTCTTAGAACATAATAGTGTTGTGATCTATGTAGCCAACCTCACCTAGTGGGATAAGGCTTTGTTGTTGTTGTTGTTGTATGTTAAGCAAGAGATAAAGAAGGTCATGTATGGACAGGGAGGGAGACAGGGTACAGTCAACTTTTTTTTGTTTTTTTTGGGGGGGGGGGGGGGAGTGTGGAAGAAGTTACAGTGTGGTTGTTGATGTATAGAGTGGGACACTAAGTCACTAAAGTGAGAGAAAGGGAAGAAGTTAATAGCGGCAATGAAGTATATAGGACAGTGACAGAATAGGTGTGTGTAAAGTTGAAAATGTGATCGACGATGTTGGGGGGCTCATGTTTGAAGGAATTGAGAACATTCATTTAGATCCCACGAAGACACATCCCAAAAATCTCATCCTCTCGCTGAAATTGCCATTCATACTCATGGACAGAAGGCCTAAAAAATTATTTTTCTACTAGTGACAGGCTTCATCTGTATACCAAGTAACTACTGAATGACTTGTCAAAAGGTAGAGGCGAGAGGTCACAAGAAAAAATAGAAGCACAATGCAAACGGGGCAGCATAAGCCATCACCCAAAGTGAGACTTGTTTTCATTAGTCATTACCTCTTCTCAACAAGGTCAGTTTTGTTCCCAACAAGAACAATGATGACATCGCTGCCCCTCTCACTTCGGACTTCTTCAATCCACTTCATTGTATTTAGGAAAGTCTGCCGGCCTATATTACCATAATAATGAATGATCAGAAAGAACCATACAAAGTGGAATGAAATTGCCCAAAAAATGATGTGCACGTGATTCAAGTACAAGCCATGCAGAGTGACCAATGGTAACTAAGAATCATGGGCGGAAGTCTAAATTGGCAACAAATGGAAAGACCAAACCCTATATTGGAAACTATGGCTAACCATTACTAAGATGCAAATGCTGTCAAATAAAAATGTAATTAAGAAAGGAATAAGATATATTAAATGGCATACTTGCAACATCGTAAACGATGACAGCAACAGATGAATCCCTAATATAGCTTGGAATAAGGCTTCTAAATCTCTCCTGTCCAGCCGTATCCCTGTCAACAAGCATTAAAAGGAATGGCGCATTTGAACAAAAATTGATATATACCTCACTGAAATGGAATAATTCAAATACATGAAAATCTGCCAATATAGCAGCTAGTATCATGGACCTCAGACCGATTTACCAATATGTGTTCTTCTAACACTTAAAGCAAGGCCAAACATTCAAAGCAACATACAGAAAGCAAAAATATTTGCACCACATGATGCACATTCCAAGATGCCTTATAAATATTACCATCATTCTATAATTTGATCAGTCAATCAGATTTAAAGCCCATTTGCTTCAATCAAAATCCAGATTAAAACAGGAAGCACATAGAAGCTGTTAAAAAAGAATAACAAATATAAGATAAATTTGACAAACCTACTAAATCGATAGAAAAGCAATAACGAATGAAGGAGAAAAAATATGTAAACCATCAGAAAAGATCATATCGTCAGAACTCCACTATTGGCGCACAAAATAAATATTTGAAGTCAAATATAATATATGACCTAGAGAATAAACAAGATAAACATCAAATTGACTAAGAGAAGTTTAAGTGTCACAATCCTTCACCTCATATTCAAAGGGAAGTGAGCTTTGTTCTCTAAGTATGTTCTACAATTCAAAAATATCACTTTCTTGTTGATTAATTAATAGTAGGATTCCAGAATGGCGATGCTACAACTTACCACAACTGCAGCCGAACAGTTCGATCTTCAAGATACATAGTTTTGGATAGAAAATCAATACCAATTGTAGCCTGAATCACAAAAAGCAAAATAACCTTTAGTACTAGAGAAAAATAAAATTGTAAACTCAATTTCAACAGAGGGAAATGCAAATAGTGTAATACCAACATGCACTCCCATAAGGAGGGAAGCAATAAGGAAATAGTTAATTAAACAATTTTAATGTATGAACAGACTAAGCTGAAAATATGTAGAATAAATTTTAATTGAAAGAATGAATCAGTCTGGAGGATATGTAAACCACAATCAATGGCTACTGTTGTAGCAAATACATAATAATGGTATATTTTTCCTTTGTTCTATGCCTCCACCCAAGCTCTCCTTGAGTTGCCTTATCAACCATCAAATATTTCACTTGGTTGATGTTCCTAGAAAAGAATGACTTGGTCCAGATATTCAGTGGGTTAATGTACCTAAAGAAGAATATCTCAAGTCGCATAGATATCTCCCCCGGGTCTGTTAGGATAAACATTGATCGAAATTAGCAGGACCCACAGCCTAAAAGCCGCAGTGTAAGCTTTTCAAAATGTCATTAACCATCGCAAAACTGAATAAAATGTCCCACAGAATAATCATAATCGCTCTAAGCTGTCCACAAACTGAATCTGACACATGATCAACTATAGTCGTCGTCGGCATTAAGAAGAACACACGACATCGATGATACTCAGTTGGATGTCTTTACATTTAATCTTTCCTCTGGAAGGCCCGATCTCCAGAGGATGAATTGCTAACGTAATAATGCAGATTCAAAATGTTCTCAGCTCAATCACGCATCTACGTTTCACGATCAAACAAATATGAATTTACAAAGTTCCATTCGAACTCCCAAATTCATCAGATATTCAATTCCAATCAAAGCTAAGGAAAATAAAAAAAGTAACAATCAACAGTATTTTTGCATAGAAAAACTGGATCTGTTTGTAAGGACAAATACCTGATATGTGTTATCAAATTTATCATACATAAAGCGGGTGATGATGCTTGTTTTCCCCACGGACTGATCTCCCAGGAATACTAACTTGTATTTCGCGAGAGCTGACACTGGCGCCATTTTACTGATGCAGATAGAAAATCAAGAGCGTGACTAACAGTGGTGTGTATTAGCCGAGGAAGAACGCCGATTCCGAATTGTTTGTTTGGTTTAGTCTGATCCCGGTAAGGGAGAACGCCGAGATTTGCCAATTCGAACGATCTCAGCGTGAAATCGAAAAACCAAAAACGCTACCGCAAAACAAAGTTTTGGTTCCGTGGAATTTGAGCATAAAAATTTCACTGTGCAGCTTTTTTTTTAACAGAGATCCGAATTTACGAAATAATTATGTGATTATATGTCCCTGCACTCTGAGCTGTCACCTTTCAGTTTCAATTTGATAGAGGAAAACATTTTAAAAATACCACATTCACATCATATTTTTCTTTTTTTGCCAACAAAATTTACATAATATGGGGCGGATCTAACAATGTTCAAACTGCAAAGTGATGGAATGAATGAGATTATGAGAATGAGAAACAAATAAAGTTAAATTATTATATAAAGTATTATGATAAAGCCAAATTAAATTGCCATTATGAATGGATTCCTCTTATTTTTCTTTTATGGCACTTGTTTCTCCCAGTAATACAAAATTATTTATTAACTGACCCTTATTCTCTAACTAAATTGTTAGACTTGGCAACCAAGGTCCAAAAATTCTGACTGGGCACTAAATTAGTTGAGATAGTGATTTAAGGGTTAATGGGTTATATCGGAGTTAACTTGAAGTCAGACCGATCATAATTAAAATAATATTATTTAATAAAAATGTGTAAAAACTTTTATATTTTACTATAAAAATTAATTGAGAGAATCCTAATTAAATCTAGTTGAAATATCAAACTTCAGATTTAGGCCTACACTTTCAATAAATTCCTATTCAGGATAAAAGACTCAATTAAGGATCTATGAATGTTATTAAAAGACTAAAATGCCCTTTTGAAGTAAAAGGAAATTTTTATTTTCTGGTCAATAGTTTAAAATGAAAATTGAGAATTGATGTAGGTCTGATTTTGGTTTTAATGGATTTGCTTTTCTCTTTGCTCTTAGTTTTTTTTTAATTTTTTTTTCATGTTTTTAGGTAAAGATGAGAATTTAATAGGAAATCATGAGGAAAGATAAAAAAAAATGGAGATTTGTATTCTCTTTCTTTTATTTATATAGTACAACGGACAAGTATAACTTGGATATTACAAATAAAATTCAAAACCCAACATTAGGCCACTCGATTAAGATCCTGGGCCATAAAGACATGACATTCAGGGGGTGGCTTTGGTATGATCACCAATTCCGCATCTAACTGTTGAGCTGCCTTAGCTAAAAAATTAGCACACCGAATAGCATCTCTGGACAAGTAAGCTCAATATCCCAGTTGAAATATAATAGGTCCCTGATAGCATTGATCTCTGATCTCAGCGGATGGTGTATATCCCCATCTCTCATTACAAGATGGTATGCTTCAAGAGAATCCGTATAGGCCACAACCTTGCAAAAATTCTGTTGCTTACAAATCTGAAGACCAGTTAAAAGAGTAAACAGTTCTGCCGAAGTAGATGGAACGAAGCCCAACTTCAGTTGGAATCCTAGGACCCAGTGTCCCCATTCGTCTCGTATCAGCCCCTATAAGTTATAGAGCCCTGATGGTTGATGGATCCGTCTGTATCAAGGCGAACGGCTCCCTTAGGTAGTGGGTGCCACATCGCGTCTGCATCTCCATCAAACTAAAAGATCTGATGTTTGAAAGTGTCGTACAAGCCGGACTCCATCATTAGATACATAACAGAATGGATGATTTCCTTTGTTTGTGTCCGAATTCCTTCCATAATTCCGTGACATCTGTTCTTCTATAATAACCAACAAATGAGACTGAAAGTTTTGGCCATAGCCATTTATGAAAACGGCATATGGCCATGTTCTTTGACATGTTCTCCTTAAGCCATACCTGTAAATCAGACTGAAAAAATCTAAGACGAGAGTCAGGATCAATAAAATGTAACCACACCTCACGAGCACTCTCACAATCACGACGTATATGAAGGATACTCTCAGCTCTCTGACAATGAAAGGGGTATTCATCAATAATAGCTAAACCTCTCATAGCTCTGAGTGAATTTGTAGGTAGTCTCTCATGAAGAACTTGCCATAAAAACATCTTGACTTTCTCTAGCACTGGCACCCTCCATACTTTTTTCCACAGAGTCGGACCATTCCATTCCCGCTGAGCAAATATAAGTTTATAGGCAGCATGGATATTGAATTGCCGTAAGAAGCATTCCTCAAGTAGAAAATATCCTCACCCCTCTCATTTGGTGGTTTAACCTTACTGATGTTAACCACTACCCAATGTGGAAGGAATTCTCTCTACTTTTGCATATGCCACCCCTATAATCCAGTACAAAATCATGGACTTTAGCACATGGGTCTAAACGGTGAATATTGTTATTCACAAAATGGATGAGAGGCTCATTAATTGGAGACCAGAGATCCCACCACACATTACATATACTTCCACTTTTCAATTTTCTCCCTACGCCCTTATAGAATCTCAACTAAACAGCAGTAATGCTACGCCAGACATTGGAGGAGTTCGTCTTCTGATAAACAATTAGGTAGTCACCTTTTCCACATCCATACTTTCATTTAAGGCATTGCACCCAGAGAGCGTCAGGCTTAGTGAGCAGGCCCCAGCATAACTTCATAATGAAAGTAATGTTTTGGCTCTGCAAATCTCTGATGCCTAAACCACCATAATCCTTATCATGTTTAATCTGGTTCTATGTGATAAGATGCAATTTCCTACCGTCTCGACCTTGATTCCATAGGAAATTATGGCTTATCTTTTCTAATTCCTTAAGGATTCCCTTGGGAAGCAACATCGTTTGTATTTGGTAGCTAGGTAGGGCTGAGAGGATAGCTTTGATCAACATCGTTCTCTCCGCCATAGTGAGAAATCTGCCTTTCCAATTTGCTAGGCGCTTTTGAGCTTTTTGGATGATGGGATAGTAAGTGATATTGGTGACTCTATTATGCATTAAAGGTACACCTAAATATTTTCTCAAGTCTCCTGTAATCCTAACACCTAAACTTTGACACAATTCTAAGGCCCATTTAAAATTAACACTTCTAGAGAAAAAAGCCTTGGACTGAGCCAACTTGACTTTATGGCCCGAGACCTAACAAAAAGCACTTATGATATTCCTCATTAACTCGATTTGGGCCGTGGTACCTTCCCCAAACAGAAGGAGATCATCAGCAAAAAATAGGTGGGATATTGAGGGAGTGTGCCAATTAAATCTGAGCGCTTTCCATCACCTATGATTAACTTCTTTACTAATAAGTTGTCTAAGTCTCTCTATACAGAGAATGAAAAGGTAAGGACTGAGAGGATCACCCTGACGAACTCCACGGGTAGGATGAAATGTGGAGGATTCAACCCCATTCCATCTAACCTCCATGGAAGCTAAAGAAATACAAGCCATGATAAGACTCACCATTTCTTCTTGTATCCCAACCTTAACTAATGTAGAGCAAACAAATCCCCAGTTTAATATATCAAATGCTTTTTCCATGTCCACTTTAATTGCAACAAAACCTTTTCTCCTTCGTTTGCATTGCATGGTATGAATAACCTCCTAGGCAATGATAATATTATCACTGCTTTGCCGTCCAGTAATGAAGCTACACTGTTGTGGTTGGATAAGGTAAGTCATCGCACCCTTCAATCTCTCTGCAACGACTTTGGTAATAATCTTGAAAATAACATTATATAGAGAGATAGGGCGAAAGTCTTTCAAGTTCATAGGATGATCAATTTTAGGAATAAGGATGAGATGAGTATGATTGATATCCCTAAACTTCTTTGGATTTTGCCCAGTTTCTCGAATAAGGGTATAGACTTTATTCCTGACAATATTCTATTAGGACTGGAAAAAGTGAGCTTGTAATCCATCCGGCCTTGGGGCCTTGAGAGCTCCCATCATAAAAGCAGTATTCTTAATTTCAATATCCGTTACTCCCCTGTGGATAGTCTCAGTATCCTGGCTCTTAAGGGATGTAAACTCCGCAAACCAGTTGGAGGAGTCCTGTATACTAACATCACTAGTATACAGGTCTTTGAAGAACTCCGCTGCCAGTTCACTTAGTTCCTTTTGGTTTGAAATCCAATTTCTATTGTTGTCTTGATGGGCTTCAATCCTTTTGCTTCTTCCTCTGAATAGTAGCAGAGGCATGGAAAAACTAGTATTCTTATCCCCCCAAGCAAGCCATCTACATCTAGCTTTTTGGTACCAAATAAGCTCCTCCTGTGCATTCAACTTACTGTATTCTTTCCAAAGTTTTTTCTCAAACTTGTGAAGGCCATTATCTATGTTATTCTACCTGGATCTATCTATACCTTCTAATCTCTTGAGGAGATTCATTCTCTTCTTGGGAATATTACCAAGAATAGTTGAATTCCATTTAGAAGCTTCAATATCAAACTTTCGCTTCCCTTCAAGCTAAACCTCATTATTCCAAGCTTAACTCATGAAGTTTGAGAAGCTATCCTCCAATGCCCATGCAGTATTATATTTGAAATGATACCTCTGTCTGCTACGGGCATTGTTTGTCAAATTTATAATCAGGATGGCCTAATTCCAAAGTCAAATTCCCAAAAACTCAGTCCAAACATTCCTTCACTCCATCTTTTTCCCATGTGAAGTGTTCTACCACAAAAGGAATTTTCAATAAATCTGAGGCTTTAACACAATCAGCAAATTGCTTCATAGCCCGAATTGTAGGACAACGACCTCCCATTTTATCAGTTGGTTCCATGAAAGTATTAAAATCCCCAAGAACCAGCCATGGCATCTCAATACTACTAGTAATAGACTGAAGAGAATGCCACAATCTCTCTCTTCTATTAGTGACCGGCTCACCGTAGACCACAGTGACAAGAAAAGTGTCATTATTTTTCTTATTAGTGACTTTACAATGAACAAGTTAGGTCGTGGAAAAAATATAGTCCACCTGCGAGTTATTATCATTCCACAAAATCCAAATACCCCTTGCGAAAACCAGAAGCTTCAAGTCTAATCCAATTACTAAATCCAAAGTTTTGAGTGACCCTATCTACCCTATCTCCACTAATCCGGGTTTCAAGAAGGCACAAAAAATCAATTGCATTTTCTTTCACCAAGGATTTTATGGTGGTGGGAAAATATCTACCCCCAGCCCCTCTACAATCCATGAAGCAATTATCATATTAACAAAAATAATTAAGAAAGAGTAAGATAACTTACTCGACATTGTGTTCCTCTCTATCCCATGGAGTGGAATTGGTGGTAGCATAAGTTTCCAACTCACAAGCTTTATCAATCATAAAATCATCCCCAATATCATTATCCAATGTCATGGAATTTGAGGGCATATGTTCACTTTGTTCACACTTCTTTTTTATAAATGTATCGGCCTCTTGCGCATTCATGAGAATTGGCCCTTCTAACAATAAAATAGTGTTATTTTGGTCACAAGGAACGTAGGTTTTATTGTGGATGGAGGAGGCAATTTGGGATGAGCCCATTTGATTAATACTACCACCTACAGCTATATGTTCTCTACAGCCCATTACACTTTCAGAAGGTCCATCAGCTTTAATCCCCTTATCCTTCTTTATTCCACCAACCTCATTTATTTTTTTGACAAATTGGGCTTTCCAACCTAAGTTAGGCCCATTTGGCTTGTGACCATCACCCCTAGCTCCTCTTGATTGAGTCTTTAGCCTCCCTGACTTACGTAAGTCCCCAGCTATGTGATGGATTTGACTACCTGGTACGGACTCTTCCATCTCCCTTAGCCACCAATTCGGTGTCCCTGTGTTTTGGCATCACTGACAGACTCAGGGTTCGTGCTAACCGGCCATCCCTACTTCGTCTCATCCTCATCGAGATCGGCCAAAGCTCTAAACCTCGAGTCCCTTATTCCTGATTGAGAAATCCGACCGTGAGCTTGCATCAGAGCACCGGTGTGTGGTCCCATTCCTGGCTACATTGAAGCATACACTGAATGGTTTATCTCTGATGATTGAGCACGGCCTGAGCTACTGACTAGCATCCATGGCCCAAAGTTTTCATCGGCCTTGATCGGCTTTACCTCCGATGACGGCGCCATAACCACCAGCGGTTCCACCTAAGTTTGTTCCACTCTTTTCTTGTTAGCTTCAACATAGGTCCACTGGCAATCATCCTTCCGGTGGCCATATCGGCCACATACAAAACATATCAGTTCTAAACCTTCATACTCTACCTGGTAATCCGAGTGAGCTGCGATTACTTGAGACACTAGCCTCTTTTGAAGATCAAGTTCAGCGCACACTCGAGCATACTTGCCCCTTTTAATCTTTGCAGTTGCAGACTCGCTATCTGATGGAGTAGGCATGTCAATTTTCAAAGTATATATATTATAGCACTTACCTAACACAGTGATAATCAAGGAGGTGTTCCAAGGCTTACACCACTCATTGTATTCTTCTACTATGACTGGCACTACAGGATGATTTTGCATGAGCACACGAACTTCCTTAGTGAGTTCCGGTATCTCCCATTCCTTATTAAGGGTGTCAAATAATAGTTCTTCATCCTCCATATTACTACACCCATTTGCTATCCCATTAAAATCAATAAGAGAATCCTTATAGGATAGAAGAGGTGCTGTAGTCGAATTCTGTATCTGGGTTCCAGGGTCGTGTTCCATGGAGCCAGTCTCCTCAGATATATTCAACTGAAGCGCTTCATCTGACATATGAGTATCCGTGATTCCCTATGAAGATTCATTTTTATTTTGTTTTTTATTTCCACTAGCTAGGATTTCAGATGGCCGATCTGGCGGCAATTCCAGTAATGTTGGTCACCCATACCAGAGGAGAAGAAATATACATGCTATTCAAGAGAAAGTACCAAAAAACACTCAGACCGTAGTATAGATTGTGTTAAAGGGACTTTGAGACTTGTATTCTCACATCCTATGAAAGTCAAGTCCGTTTATCCTTTTCTTCCATTGCTTGTTTACATTTGTGTCTCTTTGATTGAATGCATGCCTGCAAAAATTTAATTTTGCCAGGAAAGATGAATGACTGCATGTAGGCATTCATCGCCCCTTAGGGTGTGTTTGGTTTGACGGGAGGAGAGGGAGGGGTAGATTACAATTTTGGACGAAAGAAACCCAAAATTTACTCTCTCATTCTTTTAAATATTGGATTCCTGCCCAAAATTCATCTTCTCATTATTTTTAAATTTTGGGTTCCCGCTTAAAATTTAAATACCTTTAACCCAAAAAGGTAATTTACCCCTTCCCCTCCCTCCCCTCTATTCGCCTCAAACCAAACACACCCTTAAACAAGACCAATGCCAGCACAACCATAGGTAAGAGCTTGGGAATTGGGATGATGTCAACAAAATTGAGAAGGTCTTGTAGCTACTTCTTGATGGGTTGGGGTTGTTTGAGTTTGTTTCTATGTAAGAAAAGAATTGATACGCACAGAAGCAGACGATAAACACGAGTTGACTTCTATGGGATGAGAATTCAGACTTCCATTAGTTTCCATATTTTCTTCTCGTGTTTGCATATAAAATAAAACAAATAAATAAATAAATGAAAATCTAGAACAAATCTCAATTAAAATAGGGAAATTAGAGTACCCACCCTTAAATTTCCTTTTTTAACTATATAAGGGCATTTTAATCTTTAAACAACATTTAAATATCCCTAATTAGGTCTCTTGTCCTAATTAGGAATTTGTTAAAAGTGTACGCCTAAATATGGATTTTGGTATTTTAAATGGATGTAATTAGAAATCTCTCAAAATAGTTTTTGAATAAAAATATTTAGTACATTATGATACCAAAATGAAATTGATATTGTAATGGCTCAACCTTTACTCCTCAAGAAAAGTAATGTCAGCACTGAAGAAAAAAATTACAACCTAAAACATTTTTTTTATTTTAAATAAGGGAATGGTAAAAGACTTTTCTTTCCAGAGAAGAGAAACATTTATTATCTCATTTTAAACTGTGCTCAATTCCCAATTTCCCATGACTTTTCAAATTTCTTCCTTTCCCTTCATATCACCCTCTCTTTGGTTTTCTTTCTCATGTATGGTGTAACATCCCAATTTTTATTCATATTATTTAAGCATTATTAGGAAGCAATTTATTAAGTCATTTGAGGTGTAGAGTAAACTAATACGTTATGTGAGATTAAAAAAAAAAAAATAGGAATAATAAAATATGATTGGAAATTTTGAGTAGTATATTTATTAATAATAAGTTGAATTTAATGAGATTAGTTTATGTGAATGGGGAATTACCATATAATTATTTGAGTATAAAAAGTTTATCACAAATGGATTAAATTTTTTGATAATAATCCCATATTGTAAATTTAGAGGAAAAAAAAAAGAGAGATAACTTAATAAGATGTGGAGTGATTAAATAAAGGTATTTAAAATATCTTAATACCAAAATGATTATGATTATTTATATGTTATGAAGATTTTATTTAAGAAAAATACACACATATAACTTAATCATTGGTACCATTCTTAAAAATTCAATAGGTTATGAATAATTTTTTATGTTATGAAAAAAAAAATGTAGAAGTGGAAATTAAAAAAAGAAAGAAAGAAAGAAAGAAAAAGGAGGAGGAGAAAGTGAAAGAATAAAATTAGAAAAGAAAAAGAAAAGAAAAGAAATAAAAGAGAATGAAATAATATAAAAATAGAAAATGGGACCCACATCACTATTTTATAATCATCTTGTTCATTTCTTCTCCAGTGCGCCTCACTGCCCGTCTTTCGGTTTCGTCCAGCAGCTCCATTGCTCCATTAATGGAGAAGTTGAGATGCCTTTGAGCTTCATTTCTTCTCCATAAAATTCCCCAATAACCACGCTTATTTCCTAAATATTTTTCTGTTCATTGAGAGCTTTCTAGAAGTATAGATTGTGGTAAGAGAAAAACAAGTTTGAAGATTAGGGCTTGAAGCAAGTATGGAGTTTCAACAAATGGGAACCATAAGTTTGTAGAGGTGAGTAATTATTGACGTTTAATCGGTTTAGAATTTTTATATTACATTAATTGAGAGATTTAGAGTTGGGGTTTGATTGTTAGAGAAATGTTATGATTGAAGATGATAGTTTTACCGATTAAGCTTGAGTTTAATGGTTGAGTTAAGTTTATTGGAGGTAAAATTGATATTTAATCGGTTTATAATGTTGTTTAAGCTTGTAAAATGGAAATGGGTATTTTGGTTGGAACCCTAAGTTGGAGAAATTGGGGATTTTGATCAATTTGAATTATTTTGAGTTAGTTGTTGGTTCAAATGAATTATTGGAATTTAGAAATGATGGGAATGGCATTATAATGAAGAATTAGACATTATAAGTGAGATTTAAAAGTTAGAGGTAGAGTTAGAGACTTTAAGTCTATGTAATTATCTTGAATATTTATTTGGCAATTTGAGTAATGAGAAATTGTATGATAATTATGTAGATTGAAGTTAGATTGTTTGGTGTTGGCAAATTGGAAGCACCCAAGTGTTGGTAATAATAAGCTTGGAGTAGAGGTAACATTGGTTATTCTTTTATATACTTGTCAACTATATATATATATACACACTAAATTGTTTTGGGATTTGTTGTGCCTATGGAGGGCTTAATTTGGAATTGTATATTTAATAGAAACTAATATTATACTTAGAAACTATTCAAGCATGCTTGTGTGTATTAGAACTCATGGATTGGTATTTTGGAAATTGTTTAAGCATGCTTGTGTGTGATCATGGAAAGATTTGGAAATGATGTTATGTTTTAGATAATGAATACATTTGTTATGGTTCCTTAAGTTGAAATAGTATTATTATCTTCATGATTATTGAGATGATGTATATTTTTTTATCGATATTGTTTGGGGCCATACTCATGATTTGGAACTCGAATATACATGCCATGATTGTGATTGATTGCCTTTGATGCAAGTGGATGGTTGTGGAGTGGGGATGGGAGATTTTGTGTAAGTTAATACCACGTGGTATGCCATCACTCGGTGCACAGTGGATGGCACTTGTCAGGGCCCCTTCTTCCATGTTTTCCTTTGGCCGGGATTTCATTGGAGCTGTGGGACATGTGACACCTCCTTAGTTTTATTCTTTTAAGGAGGGGAGCCATAGTCCAGACTTGAGCTCTGCACCTTTGGCCAGGTACATCTTAAGAACTGGTGAGCTTGAGACAATCCAGTTAAATGGATGAGTTTCTGTTGGACTATGTGTTAGCCTATGACTCCAGTCAGCGGTTATAAGGCTGGTTCGGGGTAATAAGGATGATATGTGCATCAATCACTTGCTTGGCATGTTATATATGTGATTTATGATTTGAATATGATAAAGTTTTTGTATAATTATTTTTGTGACAAGGTTGACACACGTTTTTGTGAAATCTCTTGTGGACGATATTTGGAAAACGAATTGCGATTTTCAATCATTTTGGAACCTATTTGGAAGGGGGTTTTGATAACCGAATCGAGAATTAGTTTGTTAAATGTTTTATGTAAAGAGTAATATAAATTAATTATTGTAAGCTGAACTTGATTTTAGAGCCGTATGTTCTCGATCTCGGTTTGCATGTATATTTCTGAATAACCAATGTTTACTGAGATCTTTGGATCTCACGGTTCCTATATATACGTTTTTTTTTCAGGTGAGATATGAGTAGGGCCGCAGGGAAGTTGGTAAGAGGGTGAGTCTAGTTGCAGGCTCTCATTAAGGTTCCTCTTATTTGCACATGTCTTCCTATTTACATATGTAATGCCATGACCTAGGAACTATTTAAATCGTGATTTGAGAATTCTATATAAATTGAGTATTGTGAACTCTGGTTTTGGAAATGATTGGTTTTGGTGTTTGATTGAGATATTCGATAAATGTTTGTTATTATTGAGCGGAGCCCCCTTTTGCTGTGATTGTGTGATAATGGATTTGGATTAAGAGATTTAATAAATTGTTATCTGGGCTTATGGAAGGACTGTTGTGTAGTTGGCTTTCGAATGCCCGAGGCCCAATTGTTTATCAGGGATCCCTAGTACTTACTTCCGCTGTGTTTAGAAAATGATTTATCAAATTATTTTGATTACGTTCTATTAATCGGGGATGACATTCTATTGTTAAGTTTTCCCTTTTTCTACCTTGATTAGCTTTTCAAATTATTGTTTAGAACTTTCTACCATGAATTTTTTTTTATTGTTTGAGTTTGAACTTTTTATTACCATGGTAGGTTACTTAATCGATGTGTTAAATTTTGTTTAAAAAGTTGGAATGTTACATTTTTGGTATCAGAGCCTCGTGTTTCGAGGTTTCTGATTTTATATTTTAAAACGTTTTTTTTTTCTTTTGTAGTCATGGCAACATATGTATTAGCGACATGTGCACTTCCCAGTTTAGTAGATTTCTTAGTTAAGTTATAGATTGTCATTTTGTTATTACTTCTAGTTATGGTTCCGTCCAAAGGAGGGGAGAAAGGGTAAGAAAAACAAGTTTGCAAATTTAGTATAATCGACTTATGTTGTAAGATATGATGGATTTTTGAGATAATTGGGGCAGTAAATATCAAATAGTTGATAAGTGGGTGTATATATACAAATAGTTTGATAGAAAGGGATATCAGAACAATGATTATACAAACAAGGAAGTTGATTTGATTATCCAGTTTTGGAAAATGAGCAAAAATATAATCCCTGTCATTTGGATATAGGCTTTTCTCATTTGAAGTTGGGCAATGTGGAGAGATTAAAGGAAGCATTTATGTGGTTAGTTGTATCACTTATCAAAAGTGCAAATTGTTAGGACATTATTGGTGAAAGCTTACAAAAGGTGGTGAGGCAAATTACAAAACCTAGGAGCAGAAGCGTGTTAACTTGGGAGTAATTTAAAGAAAGTCCTTGGTTTCTATCTTTCCTGAGGCATTGGGATATAAAACAAGAGAGAGTGAATTTTTATATTTAAACAAGAAAATATTTATGAAGAGGGGTTCGTAACTAATTATTTGGAGTTGTACAAGTTCCATGTATCTTCAGGATGTAAATGATTGTAAGTGGATGACGAAAAATTTTTAGATGAGGGTAGCAAGGTTGGATTTGAGTTAGAACCTTTGTATACTAGATAAAGAATCTGGAAAATTGCTGGATGTAGGGGCAGGCCAAGAAAAAGATTAAAAAAAAAAACAGAGAGAGTAAATTTTATCTCTCTATTTGAAGCCTGCAAGAGGGATAATAAAATAAAATATTCATAGTTTAGGAAGTTCTAGTAATAAGCAGTGCTAGTATCTAAAAACCACGAATTCATATAAATAAATAAATAAACATCCTTAGATGTTAGAAGCTAAGAGATACGGGAAACGACATGAAGGAAATTGTATGAAGTATTCGAAGTGGGGAAGTTTAGGTCATATTTCAAGTTTTCTTTTAGTACTATATGGTGATAAAGGGCAAAAGCCAAAAGTATAAGCAGACTCTTTTGCTTAATTTTATGGTTATAGAATGAGCATGTATTTGATGATAAAATAAATTAATATATCTCTTGATTATATTTGAAATGGTAAAATGTGAGAGAATGGACTATTAGCTGGGCCCGTGTTGTGCCTACTAGTGTCTAGTGAAAATTTTTATGATAGTTTGATTTGTTGGCTTGCATGGAAGAATTTACTGGATTATCACATAAGAACATTTGCTATCGGAAATTGAGGATAAATAGGAATGTTGATCATTGAGGAAGATTTTGATAGTAGCTTTGTACGTTATGAATGATAATGTTAAAAGGTCAAATACTTCCTTATAACTCGTCAAATACAATTAGTTATTAAGATAGTTAACTAATGTTATAATTGAGTGTTTTTCTTTTAAGGAAGAAAGAGTTTTAAATGGATTTGGATTCAGTAAGTGGAGAAAGATAATTGATTTTTGAAGTGAATTGGAAAGGAATATTTTGAGAAGTTGTGCCTTGAGTATAATTAGTAACAATAACAAGAATAAATGGTACAAACACCAAGATATAAGAATGACGTTTGAATTGAGGACAAAATATAATTGTTGATTGGAAACCATGGTGTGTAAACTGTGATCATGTACATAAGTGCATAGTGTGAATTTTAGAGTAGAATTTGGAATTGACTACAAAGGATGAAGATGATACTTGACGGATTTAGTTTGATGAGAAAGTAGGTATGGATTGTTTATTAATGATGCTGATATGAAAAGGGATAAATGTTTATATGGAAATTTATGATGGCTAACAAAAAAAAAAAAAAAAGACCACTATTAGAGGATTGTATTAATTTATTGAAGGATTTATTGAGTATTATGGAGCCTTAAGACAGGAATTCTATAGAAGCATGAAAATGATGATATTCCTTACGATACATGGGCAACATGGAGATATAACCTGTGTTAAGTAATAGGTTTTGTCAAGAATTTGAAATATAAACACAAGAATTTTATGAAGTCTTACTGCTAGTTTCAAATCCCACTTATTCTTAAAGAAGAATTTCGGCAAAACTATATTTTTGTAAGCAAAGTACTGCGGGAAAGTGCTTTTTCATTACATTGAATTTTTTTTCATATCTTGTGAACTTAAGGTATTGTTATTGTTAAGAATTTATTCGATGATTTGATCAAGTTAGAATTTTTCCATGAAGCATTCAAGATCCAGTTTAAGAAATAGATGTTTTGTATGTGGTGACAAAACAAAAAGATATTTTGAACTATGGTTTACCCATTGGAAAACAAAAACCTTGAAATTTATGTTTTTGTGCTTGATAAATTTTTGATAATTTCAAAGTTGTTTAATTACTCTCTTTCTTTCATGAATATTTTCACTGAGAGTACAAAAAAAAAAAAAATCTTCAAACATTTTAAAACTTAAATTGCATTGATAAGCAATTTTTGAAAGTTATAAGATTTACAGATTCTCAATTTATTTAAGAATAAGAATATTAAAAGTACAATTGGGTGATTGTTTTCAATGATAGGGAGGAAAAAAAAATGATTGAGGTGTCGATTGAGGATATAGAATTTTAAATTGTATATTTTGGTTTTTAGTGGTTATCCATTTAAAAAAAAAAAAAGAAGAAGAAGAAGAAGAAGCATTGGAAGGCTGTTGGATAAGATTTAAAAAAAAAAAAAAAAATTGATCCTAAGATGAGTTTTTTTTTTTTTTTTTTGTGATTCTAGAAATAAAGAATAAGCATTATTTATTATCTTAATTTATGAGTGGGATTATCTACATGTGGGAAGAAAAACATGAGCCACAAGTGAGACTATAGGTTAGATCAGGAATTGCAAGAGTAGATTGTGAAGAAAAACAGTGTATGAACAGAGAAGGTTTAATGGGTTCTTAATAAGAAGGGATAAGTCAAAAATTATGGGTGTTGGGGAATCAATAAATTATATAGCATAATAATAATGTTAACTATTTTTCCCAACTAATATGATTTTCATAAAGGAATAATAATGGTTATATTTAGGAAGGATTCAGACACTTAAAAATAGTGACGTTTGGATGTGTGTGGTTGTGAAAGTATATAGCCTAAGATTAACATAAAAAGTTGGAGAAGAGAGAATTAAATTCATTGAGATTGTAATAATAGGGTGAAGTTTGTGATATAAGTTTTGTGACTGAAAAGAATGTTTTAATTAAGAAGATGATGATAGCTTAATTGAAAAAAAAAAAAAAAAAGGGATATGAATAGATTGGAAACAACAGAAGTGTAGCAAGAACGTAACGTAAAAGCATGTCAGATTTGAATTGATTTATTTTATTTATGTAGAAGTGAAATTCATAGATAGTATAAGGAAGGACAATAGGAAAAGAAAATAAGCAAGATTATAATAGTGAATTTTGGGGACAAAATTCTTAAAAGGAGAGGAGAATTGTAACATCCCAATTTTTATTCATATTATTTAAGCATTATTAGGAAGCAATTTATTAAGTCATTTGAGGTGTAGAGTAAACTAATACGTTATGTGAGATTAAAAAAAAAAAATAGGAATAATAAAATATGATTGGAAATTTTGAGTAGTATATTTATTAATAATAAGTTGAATTTAATGAGATTAGTTTATGTGAATGGGGAATTACCATATAATTATTTGAGTATAAAAAGTTTATCACAAATGGATTAAATTTTTTGATAATAATCCCATATTGTAAATTTAGAGGAAAAAAAAAAGAGAGATAACTTAATAAGATGTGGAGTGATTAAATAAAGGTATTTAAAATATCTTAATACCAAACTGATTATGATTATTTATATGTTATGAAGATTTTATTTAAGAAAAATACACACATATAACTTAATCATTGGTACCATTCTTAAAAATTCAATAGGTTATGAATAATTTTTTATGTTATGAAAAAAAAAATGTAGAAGTGGAAATTAAAAAAAGAAAGAAAGAAAGAAAGAAAAAGGAGGAGGAGAAAGTGAAAGAATAAAATTAGAAAAGAAAAAGAAAAGAAAAGAAATAAAAGAGAATGAAATAATATAAAAATAGAAAATGGGACCCACATCACTATTTTATAATCATCTTGTTCATTTCTTCTCCAGTGCGCCTCACTGCCCGTCTTTCGGTTTCGTCCAGCAGCTCCATTGCTCCATTAATGGAGAAGTTGAGATGCCTTTGAGCTTCATTTCTTCTCCATAAAATTCCCCAATAACCACGCTTATTTCCTAAATATTTTTCTGTTCATTGAGAGCTTTCTAGAAGTATAGATTGTGGTAAGAGAAAAACAAGTTTGAAGATTAGGGCTTGAAGCAAGTATGGAGTTTCAACAAATGGGAACCATAAGTTTGTAGAGGTGAGTAATTATTGACGTTTAATCGGTTTAGAATTTTTATATTACATTAATTGAGAGATTTAGAGTTGGGGTTTGATTGTTAGAGAAATGTTATGATTGAAGATGATAGTTTTACCGATTAAGCTTGAGTTTAATGGTTGAGTTAAGTTTATTGGAGGTAAAATTGATATTTAATCGGTTTATAATGTTGTTTAAGCTTGTAAAATGGAAATGGGTATTTTGGTTGGAACCCTAAGTTGGAGAAATTGGGGATTTTGATCAATTTGAATTATTTTGAGTTAGTTGTTGGTTCAAATGAATTATTGGAATTTAGAAATGATGGGAATGGCATTATAATGAAGAATTAGACATTATAAGTGAGATTTAAAAGTTAGAGGTAGAGTTAGAGACTTTAAGTCTATGTAATTATCTTGAATATTTATTTGGCAATTTGAGTAATGAGAAATTGTATGATAATTATGTAGATTGAAGTTAGATTGTTTGGTGTTGGCAAATTGGAAGCACCCAAGTGTTGGTAATAATAAGCTTGGAGTAGAGGTAACATTGGTTATTCTTTTATATACTTGTCAACTATATATATATATACACACTAAATTGTTTTGGGATTTGTTGTGCCTATGGAGGGCTTAATTTGGAATTGTATATTTAATAGAAACTAATATTATACTTAGAAACTATTCAAGCATGCTTGTGTGTATTAGAACTCATGGATTGGTATTTTGGAAATTGTTTAAGCATGCTTGTGTGTGATCATGGAAAGATTTGGAAATGATGTTATGTTTTAGATAATGAATACATTTGTTATGGTTCCTTAAGTTGAAATAGTATTATTATCTTCATGATTATTGAGATGATGTATATTTTTTTATCGATATTGTTTGGGGCCATACTCATGATTTGGAACTCGAATATACATGCCATGATTGTGATTGATTGCCTTTGATGCAAGTGGATGGTTGTGGAGTGGGGATGGGAGATTTTGTGTAAGTTAATACCACGTGGTATGCCATCACTCGGTGCACAGTGGATGGCACTTGTCAGGGCCCCTTCTTCCATGTTTTCCTTTGGCCGGGATTTCATTGGAGCTGTGGGACATGTGACACCTCCTTAGTTTTATTCTTTTAAGGAGGGGAGCCATAGTCCAGACTTGAGCTCTGCACCTTTGGCCAGGTACATCTTAAGAACTGGTGAGCTTGAGACAATCCAGTTAAATGGATGAGTTTCTGTTGGACTATGTGTTAGCCTATGACTCCAGTCAGCGGTTATAAGGCTGGTTCGGGGTAATAAGGATGATATGTGCATCAATCACTTGCTTGGCATGTTATATATGTGATTTATGATTTGAATATGATAAAGTTTTTGTATAATTATTTTTGTGACAAGGTTGACACACGTTTTTGTGAAATCTCTTGTGGACGATATTTGGAAAACGAATTGCGATTTTCAATCATTTTGGAACCTATTTGGAAGGGGGTTTTGATAACCGAATCGAGAATTAGTTTGTTAAATGTTTTATGTAAAGAGTAATATAAATTAATTATTGTAAGCTGAACTTGATTTTAGAGCCGTATGTTCTCGATCTCGGTTTGCATGTATATTTCTGAATAACCAATGTTTACTGAGATCTTTGGATCTCACGGTTCCTATATATACGTTTTTTTTTCAGGTGAGATATGAGTAGGGCCGCAGGGAAGTTGGTAAGAGGGTGAGTCTAGTTGCAGGCTCTCATTAAGGTTCCTCTTATTTGCACATGTCTTCCTATTTACATATGTAATGCCATGACCTAGGAACTATTTAAATCGTGATTTGAGAATTCTATATAAATTGAGTATTGTGAACTCTGGTTTTGGAAATGATTGGTTTTGGTGTTTGATTGAGATATTCGATAAATGTTTGTTATTATTGAGCGGAGCCCCCTTTTGCTGTGATTGTGTGATAATGGATTTGGATTAAGAGATTTAATAAATTGTTATCTGGGCTTATGGAAGGACTGTTGTGTAGTTGGCTTTCGAATGCCCGAGGCCCAATTGTTTATCAGGGATCCCTAGTACTTACTTCCGCTGTGTTTAGAAAATGATTTATCAAATTATTTTGATTACGTTCTATTAATCGGGGATGACATTCTATTGTTAAGTTTTCCCTTTTTCTACCTTGATTAGCTTTTCAAATTATTGTTTAGAACTTTCTACCATGAATTTTTTTTTATTGTTTGAGTTTGAACTTTTTATTACCATGGTAGGTTACTTAATCGATGTGTTAAATTTTGTTTAAAAAGTTGGAATGTTACATATGGCACATTTGACGCTTCGCATTTACTCTCATCTCTTTTTTCAGAAATAGAACTTCACATTCTCCTCTTTCACCTTCACAAGTTGTCTTCTCAGTTTGAAGATTGGAAGTTGTTGGGCCTACGATATGCGTGGTTGAAGCTGTAGGCGACTTATGGTCAAAACTTCTTGTTTCTAAATAAATGGTTCTAGAGATACTTCTTGTTACTCTGTTCTCTTATCTCTCTAGTTTTTTTTTTCGTTTTTGATATATCTAAAAAGGAAACTTAGTGAAGGAAGCTAGATTTCTTCTTGCTTTTAAATACAAGATGCTAGATTCCTCCTCCTTCTTCATTGAGTTTTCTTTTTCTTTTTGATATGGATGTCTTCGTCTTAACCCGCTGAGATCATTTGACTTGTCAAGTTACCGGGCTATACCCGGTTTCATCCGGTTCATGGTAGATCACATTTTCCCAATTCAAGGTGCGAACCACACTGGACTGGCATCCAGTTCATTAGTTTATAGTCTGAACCAGCTGGTCCAATCCGATTTTTCTACATGCTTGATACATGTTGGGAGACATTTTTGTCTTTTTGGTCACGGATGAGTTTGGAGGATTTGATGAGCAATACGGTGTATAATATGCTCCTTCCTATCCTTAATGCTCCATCTAATCCTAAATATATGATAGAGTTGACTTTTTTTAAGAGATTAAGGAAGCTAAATAAATTACTTAATCATATCATATGTTATGTATCATTAGATTATATAGTAGTTTATATTTTAGGCAAAATAGTTTGGAGGAAAAATGATAAATATAAATATTTTAAAGTAATTTAATTAGTTTTCTTAATATCTCAAAAACTCCGCCTATATTTATAGTCGGTCCCGAGCCCAGGTAAACTAGGAGGGTTGTGTTAGGCCCTGACAGCCAACGTAAAACCTATAGAATCTCTTGTGAACATGGATCAATGAAGAAATTGTGCTAATGCTAGGTTATTGTTTGTAAGTAACGCGTTGTATGGCTTGAGTACAGTGAGAAGTGAGCGAGAGCCGCTGCATTGTCATCCAGATGTAGTGTTAAATGAGCAAGGGTTATCATTCCCTTTTGAACGGAGGTGGCTAAAGAAGCTAGTTCAAGAGAACAAGATCAGATTTGGCACTTGGAATGTTGGGACTCTGAATGCCAAATCTCTGGAGATGGTGGGCGTAATGAATTATCAAAAGATTAATATCTTATGTCTTTAGAAAACTAAATGGGCAGGAGAAAAGTCTCGAGAAATTAACAGTTTTAAGCTTTGGTACATAGGAAAGGTCAATGGAAGGCCTGATGTTGGTATTATCACTGATAATAAATAGAGAAAGAATGTGGTAGAAGTTAAGAGGTTTGAGGACAGAATCATTTCCTTAAAAATGATTGTTGGGAAGGATATTATAAACATTATTAGTGTGTATGCACATCAAATAGGGGCAAAAACACATTTTAAGGAAAAGTTCTGGGAAGATATGGAGGGGCTAATTCAAAGTGATCCACTAACCGAAAAGATTTTTATTGGAGGAAATCTTAATGGACATGTTGGTAAGGAGACAGGACCTCATGCAAGGGCTTATGAGGGTTTTGGATTTGGGGTGCTCAATAATGAAGGTCAATCTATCATTGATTTCTCCCTTGCATATAACCTCAAGATTGTCAACACTTGCTTTAAGAAGTGAGAGGAGCATTTAATAACATACAAGAGTGGAGTTGCCAAGACACTGATTGACTTTTTTTTTTGGTAAAGAATTTTGATAGAAGACTTTGTACTAATTGCAAAGTGATCCCTGGGGATGGCGTGACAACACAACATAGGGTTTTGGTCCTTGATGTGAATATTAAATGTGTTAAACAAAAGCACTGGCAAGTTTTAAATCTAAAGGTCATGTGGTGGCAATTAAAGGGGGAGAAGCAGGAGATTTTTAAAAGAACTCTTTTGAAAGAGGGGGAGTAAGAGTTACAAAGAAGTGCTAATATCATGTGGGAGAATATGTCTAAAAAGGTCCATAAGGTTGCTAAAGCAATTTTGGGGGAATAGAAAGGTTTTGGTCAACAAGATAAGAAGACTTGGTGGTGGGATGAGAATGTTTAAGAGAAAGCCAAACATAAGAAAGATTGTTTTAAAGCAATACACTTGTGTAATAATGTTAAAAATTGGGAAAAATATCGTTTGGTTAAAAAGAAGACTAAGAAGGCAGTGAGTGAAGCTCGTAATAAAGTATATGAAGAGTTTTATAAGGAGTTAGGGACAAAGACAAGAGAGCGTAAGATTTACAAGATCGCAAAGAGCAAGGAGAGGAAATCGAGAGACTTGAACCAGGTCAGGTGTATAAAGAACGAAGAAGGAAAAGTTTTGGTTACTAATCGAGATATTAAGGATAGGTGGGAAGTTTACTTTTATAAGTTGTTCAATGATAGAGGGGGAGGGTCACCTTGTGACTTGGAAGATTTAACAACTCGAGAAGGTGATCTCAATTTGTCATTTTACCGTAGGATTTGAGTTGGTGAGGTTAGGAAAGCTCTTAAGAAAATGAAAAATGGTAAAGCTGTTGGACCTAACAGTATTCCTATTGAAGTTTGGAAATGTTTGGGTGAAGATGGTGTGTTGTGGTTTATAAAATTATTTAATGAAATTTTACGATTCAAGAAAATTCCGGATGAGTAGAGGAAAAGCACTTTAATCTTTATTTATAAGAATAAGGGGGATATTCAACATTGTGCAAACTATAGAGGAATTAAGCTTATGAGTCACACAATAAAATTGTGGGAAAAGGTGATTGAACATAGGTTGAGGTTGGAAATTGATATTGTTGAACACCAATTCGGATTCATGCTAGGGAGGTCTACAACATAAATGATTTATTTATTAAGGGGGAAAATGGAAAAGTATATGAGCAAAGGAAGAGATTTACTTATGGTTTTCATTGATTTAGAAAAAGTATATAACCGTGTACCAAGAGAGGTACTATGGAAAGCCTTAGAAAAGAAAGGGGCGCGGGTTGCATATATTAAAGCCACTTAGGACATGTATAAGATGGTTACAACCAATGTTAGAACACCTAAATGTGTTACAAAGGACTTTCCTATAAGGATTGGCCTACATCAGGGATCAACTTTGAGTCATTATTTGTTTAATCTAGTGGTATATGTTCTAACTGAGCCTATAAAAGATGAAATCCTTAAATGCATGCTTTTTGTGAATGATATAGTTCTGTTGGTTGAATCTAGGGAGGAAATTAATTTTAAACTTGAGATATGGAGATGAACTTTGGAATCCAAGGGCTTTTGCCTGAGTAGGAGCAAAACTGAATATATGCATTGCAAGTATGATAAGAGACAAGGTCGAAGTAAAGTAGAAGTTAAATTGGGGGGGGCAAGTTATTCCGCAAGTGATAAAATTTAGGTATTTGGGATCATTTATACAACAAGATGGTGAAATTCATGGAGATTTCAATCATAGAATTCAAGTCGGATGGTATAAATGGAGAAAAGCTACTGGAGTTATTTGTGATCGGAAAGTACCTAATAAAGTAAAAGGAAAGTTCTATCGTACTACTATAAGACCAGCAATGCTATATGGTAGTGAGTGTTGGGCTTTAAAAGAACAACATGAACATAAAATGGGAGTAGCTAAGATAAGGATGTTGAGATGGATGTGTGGTCATACAAGAAAAGATAAGATTTGTAATAATTTTATACGTAAATGAGTTGGAGTGACCTCTATTGAAGGAAAAATTGTAGAAAGTCATTTGAGATGGTTTGGACATATTCAACGAAGGCCATTGCATGCTCCGATGAGGAGGGTTGATCAAGCGGTATGGAGTCCTATAAAACGAGGTCAAGGAATGCCGAAGCGAATGCATAATGAGGTCATAGAGAAAGACCTTTTGATTAATGATATATATAAAGATATGGTTTTCAACAGAGCACAATGGCGTCGTGCGATCCATGTAACCAACCCCACCTAATGAGATAAAGGCTTTGTTGTTGTAGTTCTTAATATCTCAAAAAAAGTTAACTTTGTCTTATATTTAGGATCAGAGGAAGTATAAGATATATTTGAAAAGTTGATCTTGGTTATAAATATAAGATATAATTTTTATATTTGTTAGTATTTTTTACCCCCGTAATTTACCCTATTATGATTTCTCAACAATAATTAAGGAGGGAAGGAAATGAGGGAATTAAAGAAGATGGCTGATTTGGTTTGAAATATATATATATAGTATTAATTAACTTAACTAACTTTCTTAGTCTAATCAAATTATGTAAATATATTTTATATTAAGGTACATGAAGGAATAAAACTCAATTCTTGTCTTTATATGATGCTTGATATCTCAAATATAGGAAGATGAACTCTCATCCATCTCCAAGATATATACTTGCAGTTCTCACAGGAGCATCGATGTAAGTAATGCCGTGTTTGTTCCTGAAATACCTTCAACATCAAGAGATCTACCAAGCTTTTAATATTATCACACCTTTATATCTTTATATCTTTAGCATAAGAATTATTTAACTAATTTGGGTTTTAGGGGTATCAACTAACACTCTTATATCATACGAACCTGAGACAGTATTAATGAAACGAAGAACAGCCTTACAATTCTTCCGGTAATTTAGCCCAAACTTCTAGAAACTTATGAGGTGAGGATCTATTTCAATCTCTTTCCTTGATGAGAATTCAATAATCTTTCATACTTAAACCACACTATATAAGACTCCTATACATATATATATGGAGACTGTAGGACCATCAACTAAGGTGTTTAACAGTTAACACTCATAAGTAACTTAGTCACCTAACCTAATTCCAACGATTATGATGATAAAATTTTGATACAGGTGATCTCTCCCTCGTCGCTAAGGTTCATGGAGAATCAAGAAGATTCTTCAGGGGTAGACATTTGGATGATACAAAGAGAAATCCCAGATAACTGGAATAGATTGGAATTCTCCTTCGTCAATGGAGACACTTCACCTTTCTCAGCAAATCCTCCCTGGCACGTGGAGGCGGCTTCCATGACGGAGCTCATCAACGTCTTGGTCGACTCATAATTCTCCGACAAGAAAGCTCTTACGGAACCCATTATCCTCCACGCCGCTTCAGAGTACAGCTCTAAGCAGTCCCTCAAGCAAGCCGCCGTGGCCGCCCTCGAATCACCGTCGTCTTCATCATCTTTCATCAAGAGCTTTTCTATGGAGGAGAGTGTGGTGGTCACGTTCTCAAGAGCCAGCTCCATGGCGACCAAGGCCAGCCCTTGAAGATTCGCGGCGTGGCTGACCGGAATCAAGTCGAGAGCCGACGAGCATAAGCCATAGTCCAAGATCATGGATTGCTTCTCACAATGTTTACAGGTTTGGTCGATCAGGTCATGGTGTTTTGCATATGATATGGCAGAAATTGTAGTGACCAAAAAGAAAAGACAGAGGAAAAACCAAGACTGAGACATTAGTTAAATATATGATATAGCTAGTTGATGCAGAGCAAGCTTATAGAGAGAGAATAATATGGCTCATATATATGTATATATGCAGGTGGGTGTGTGGGATCTGGCTAAGTGAGAAGGAAATTTCCTACTTGCTACCAAGTTTTTATTTTATCGATGATGCTGTTGAGGAAGCTGAGTGTAAACGAACTGTGTCTTGCTTTTTACGTCTTAGTGATTATGGCGCTTTCATGGGAAGGGTTTTTAACTGATGATGAGAAGCTTCCGAGGAAGGTAACATTCACAAACGGCGTTCAATTTTTATGGATGTGTGTATAATATATTTATTAATCATGTAACAAGTTTTATTTTGTTCTTTTCTTTTCTTTAGTCCTTTTTTTTTTTTAATTTGTGAATGATACTCTGTTTCAAGTTAGATTTAGCAGAGAGACTTATTTGTTAAGAAATTAAAATTACTTTCGTTTTTTAATTTCAATCTTTTTGCACGAGTCTGCTTGCTATAGTTTGGTAATATATTTATCTAATCTGATTAAATTAAATAAGTTTGTTAAATTAGTTAATGTTACATGTAATTTCTAAAACACCCTACTAATCTTTCTTAATTTCCTCATTTTTTATTTTCCTTGATTATTGTTGAAGGAGTATCATTAAAGATAAATTAAAAAAAAATTAATAAATATAAAAACTATGTTTCATATTTAAAACCAAAACCAACTCTTTAAATATATCTTTTTAAGTTTATCCATTTGTTGGGGAAAAACAAAGAACTGTCTGTTTATTTGATTTAAAAATGTGTGTGTATGTGAGTCATATCAGACAACATGCGGCTGTGTGCAGACTGTAGAGTATACTACAGCAAGATAGGCAAAATTATTCTTGTTCCCAGTATATTGAACGGGATGGGAGAAAAATTAACTGCACGTGTGTGTGGTAGAATGTGACAACAGACTGATCTTTAATTTTTTTTCTTTGCCTGAAATAGTATTTTATTGAAATAAACTAAGATCAACATGTCTATATGTGTGTTCTTTTATCCCCCAAACCGTGGTTTCAGAAGCACTTTTCCCTAAATCGAGATAAAACTCCTCTCACATACTTACCTCGTAAACTGTAAAAACTATTCTCCAAAAATTAATCACAACACACACTAAAAACAAAACTAAATAACCAAAAGGGCTAAAGCCCAAACAAAACAACCTAGGATCCAATCAATATCATCACAAACTCAGTTAAAGTCAGAGAATTGTATGAACCGTCGTCACCGCTGTTAAATAAAAATGAAGAAACTTCGGTAACACTATCAGAAATAAGGGATAGAGGTTCAAACAACTACTCTGATAGTCCTATCTCATATAAAAATTCATCAGCTACCATAAGAGGAGGTTCATAAAGGTAAATCTCCATGGAAAATGGTGATTGTTTTAAAACAAAAATTTAGACCCCAAGCAGCTTATAGGGACATTTTTTTTTTTTGCTCAAAACTTATAGGGACCTTCACGTACATATATAGTCCGCTAATAAAAGTTCTCACACCAAGAGAGTGATGTGGACCAATTTTGTTCGTTGGAAGATGATGATGGCCTCATGGTTAGGAAGTATTGAAGCAAGGAATGGGCTATTGACTAGTCTATGCAATAGGGCCGTCACCTAACTCACATATGTTGTAGTGTGGATGGGTCAGCTTAGAGGAAAATCAAATTTTGGGAGGAATATCTTTCCCAACAAATATTTACATTTTCATTCGTGATGTTGCAAGGGACTAAGATTTTCTATTAAATCCAACCCTCATGGGTAAATTTATTTATTTTTAATAAATAAAAAATTTGAATTGGGTTACAATTTTATTATTAAATAAATAAATTTTACATTTTATTATTAAATATATATATATATATTAAATTTAAATTATCGATTGACAACTAACAAATAAGATATGATATGGGATCTGCCTACAATTCGTCTAATACTCCTTTTTGCGAGAATGGTCCCTTTAAAATAGACACACACACTATATAGGCGATTCATTTTTTAACACTGACATTGCCGTAATTAAGAAAATAGTGATTTTTTTTTGCCAGAAGAAAATAGTGATATTGATAGCCGCAATCTTTGTAAAATGAACCAGATGATTAACAACTCTTTGGAGAGTGGATTCTCATGCACTAATTAAAAAAAAAAAAAAAAAAGGAAACAACGGGGTTGGTTCTAATGGAAGAGATTAATCTCTCACAAAATAGAAAACTAAGATTTATATCTATATTGGAAGAGGTTCCCATATTTAATGTCTGATACTTTAGTGTTTCAAACATGATTACCTTCAATATAAGGATATTTATACCTAACCAAAAAAAAAACCGGCTGATGGGTACCACACTAGCACTAGCTAGTAAGTAGCAATGATCATGATTGCTAAAAAAGGGGGGAAACCATACTAAGATCCTAATTAAAAAAATAATATAAGTAAAGTCAAGCCTTTTCATTTATTAATGGTCCCCCAATGATAAGCTATAAAAATTTTCTAATATTATTTCTTGTTTGGTTGTAACCTTGGTGTTATTTTCCTTAAACTAGTGTTAACCCCGTGTGTTGCACGAGAGTGTGAATTCTGATTAATGGTACATTGTAGAATTAATTTTTTATGACTATAATGTATTTATTTGTATATCTATAGAACTAATTTTTCAGCTTAGAAATGCATAAAGGGTGATTATAATCATGCTTATATATCACATTTTGAGGGAGCATTTTTTTGGAGAATTTATTACGCCTTGGTGTGTAAACAGAGCGTCAATAAATCAATAAATGGAAGGCTATGTGGAGGACAAAATTGGATAAAACAGAGATAAAATGACTTCAATTTTGGTTTTTTACTAAGTACATCACCGAAAGAATCTTTCAACAAAAAAATGAATCTTATATGATATTTTGAAAAATTTCTCTATAGACCACATTGATTGTCTTGTTAATGGATTTTTTGTTTGAATCAAGTATTAAAATTTTGATGACGTCCATTGATTTAACTCTTGACAAAGTAACATATAACTGACCATGTGTAAAACTCACCATCTGATTGTAAAACTATTCAAGCTTGTCATAACTGTGTGAAAATGGATGATGATGTTTTCCAACATATCAATCAAGTAGCTTCCATATTTAAGTTTATTATGTAGGAAGGACCTTTAATGTATTTTCTAAGGTTGAAAGACAAATAATAATGGCACTTTTATGGCAATAAATAGGGTTTTCCAAATTCTCATATGCTGTAGGAAGAAAATGAATAGAGATTATTACTATAATGGTTTTAATTAGATTTTGAATGAGCATCAAGCTCTTTGATGTTAATGTCTCGTTTTAAATTTGATTTGTTACCAAAAGGTACAAAATGAATAATTAATGCAATAATATTCTAACAAAATCATTTGGGTAATTAATTAGGTAATTAATATTATTTGTGATACAAAGAACCCAATATAAGTGAATGCATGTTGTTAATTTGTGGAACCTCTAACCATAATTATCACGAGTAATCAGTAAAGAATATGTTACGGGATTGGGCCAAATTAAAAACGTACTTTAATTATTGCAATGTTAATAAAAACGTACGGTAATTATAGTAATAATAATTTAAATAAGCCAAGATAATAATTGAATGATGTATTTCGTCACATAAATTATAATTATTGTCAAAGTTTCAAATTAATGTTAATTTGATATAGGAATAAAAAATTATTTTTACTTTTTAAGTGAACTCTTAATTTTAATGTTAATTGTAGTATATGCAGAGATCTATCAATAATAGAAACATGAATTTTTATAAAAAAAGGGAAATAAGAACAAAGGAATTGAGAATTGATATTATTTTGGCAAACTGTAGTAATTAAAGCTAACGTCAATGTAAATAGTAATTTATATTATTGAACTTCTTACATTACTCTACCATAACTTTATTATTTGATTGGGTAGATGGACGATTAATCAGATGTCATTAATTATGCCAAAAGGACCTTTAATGTATTTTCTAAGATTGCAAAACAGATAATAACTACATTTTTATGGCAATAAAGAGGGTTTTGTGAATTCTCATATGCCGTTGGTAGAAAAGGAATAGAGCTTATTACTATAATGATTTTAATTGGATTTTGAATGAGCATCAATCTCTTTGATGTTAATGGCTCGTTTTAAATTTTATTTGTTACCAAAAGGTACAAAATGAATAATTAATGCAATAATATTCTAACAAAATCATTTGGTTAATTAGTCAAATAATTAATATTATTTGTGATGCAAAGACCCCAATAATTGGGTAAACCAAAAGTAAACGTATGTTGTTAATTTGTGGAACATTTAATCATAATTATCACGAGAAATCATGTGACGGGATTGGACCAAAGTAAAAACGCACGGTAATTATGACAATGTTAATAAAAACGTAAGGTAATTATAGTAATAACAGTTTAAAACAACCAAGATAATAATTGAATGATGTATCTCTTCACATAAATTATAATTATTGTCAAGTTTTCAAATTTATGTTAATCTGACATAAGGTAATAAATTATTTTTCCTTTTAAGTGAACTCTTAATTTTAATGTTAATGATAGTATATGCATAGATCTATCAATAATAAAAACACGCTATTTTATAAAAAAAGGGAAATAACAACTAAGGAACTCAGAATTGATTTTATTTTGGTAAACTCACATTAATAAAATCTAAGTTAAATTTAAATAGAAATTTATATTATTGAAATTCTTACATTACTCTAACCATAACTTCATTATTTGTGAATCCTCATACTACAAATTTCGTGAGAATTAAAATCATGATGTTATTTTGGTTACATATTATTTGTGAATCTAAGAATATCTTTTTGCTTGCATATTTTTTATTTTTTGTATCATCCGTTCGGCAATCCATCATAAAAACGTTAGGCAATTATGATATTATAATAAAAGCGTATGGTAATTATAGTAATAATAATTGAAATCAATCAAGTTGATATTTGAATTATATATTTTATTACATAATTTATAATTATTTTCAAGATTTCAAAATACCATTAATTTGATATAGGATCAATAATTTATTTTTTCCTTTTAAGTGACCTCCAAATTTTAATATTAGTGGTAGTATATGTAGAGATCTAACAATAATAAATTCACGATATTTTATAAAAAAGAGAAATTACAAAAAAGAAGCTCAGAATTGATATTATCTTGATTCCTATTCAAGATATTTATACCTAACGTGTTCAAATAATTTTTTTATTTTATATTATCCACTAAATCAATGAATTTCTAGAATATCTACGTACTGGGTTTTTGTAAAATTATAATGCAAATGCAGTTTTATCGCCATATTAAGTGTATATAATCTTATCATTTTTTTATTGTGTAGATACTTGCAACTAACAAATCACAGATGAAAATAAGTTAAAGGAACATAAGATAAGCACTTTTGTTGAAAAGTAGAAGAGTTCCACCAAGCATTATAACTCTTTAATAGATAGATAAAGTCAACCATCAGAGTAACAAAAGCAAAAATACATTCAGAATCCATATTCTGAAATTAGCATGACCTTCTACAAATTTATTCAATGCAGAATTAAAGTACAGAATAGAATTTGAAGAAAAGACCGCTGCTTATTTTTCTATTTTGACTTTTTTGGTGGTCTAGTTGCACTAAAGCTAGGATTTGACAATTCAGACAACCCAATGTCATCAACTTCGACATGTCTACTGCTTGCAATCTTCTTTCTCTTTGATGCAGCCATAACAGGAGTCACCATGTGAGATATGCTTATGTCATTGCTCATATTTTGTTCCAAAGTTATTGATGCAGATGACTCTAGTGGCAAAATCTGGGAAGCAAAACATCAATAGAGGTTAAGAAAAGAAGGTTGAATAGTAAAGTAGTTATGATGCAGCTTGCTTATGTTCTCATCGGAACTGGCATCAGAATAGGTGAAGGTCTTAACAATATCCTTCTCGGCAGTAAAGTACAAGACACTCATACTACACGCTGGATATTTTATGTTGTTGTCCTTCACCCTTAACTTAACCATGATTATCCTCCCGACAGCTCCAGTTATTAACTCTTTTGGGAAAGATGAAGATGCCCCTGCCTACAATTGAAAGAACATAATGATGAAAATCACAGATGTCATGGTATCAATATTAATAAGTCTGAAAAATTTTTAACACCTTCGTCTTAAGCTCAACTGCCGAACAACCTAAAAGCTCAAATACATGTCGGTCAAACATTAGTATGGAACATTTTGCATTTAAATCAAACACTGTGTAATGAACTTTGAACTTGTTAGAAATAACCATTTAAATGGTAATGTTAATCATTGATTAGAAAGTCGTTAATTATTAAGTGTTTAAGTCATAAAGTAATATGAAAACACATTATTGAAGAATGTTGAATATTGTTTGAGTTTACTTAGGCTCGGTCTTCATCACTTCCCTATGACATGACTTGCACATCAATTTAGCATCCTCATAGATTGGTTTTTTATCACATGAACATCTATCATAATACCAACCGTGTGTTGTCTTAAGCTTTTGGATTGTTACCTTGGTAACAATTTTAGATTCCTACAGATCACATCACATAAGCAAAGATTAATAAGCTTAAAAAAGGATGCGGTTGGGATATATTGTATACATACTGGAACAACTAAAATGAAAACTATTTACCTTTAAAAATTTCAAAATTTCATGTAAAGGAATTCTAACAGGGAATGATAAGAGTGAGTCACTTGAAATCTCGTGTGACACAGTGGAGGAGATATGTGTGAAAGCTTGATTCGCCTCAGGTGCATTGGTGAGTCTATGTAGTAAATAAGACATTTATGTTAGGAAACCTTATACGTTATACAATTTAGGTACACAGATGCACAAAGAACATGGATACAACTAAATTTTAACCTGTCATAAAGGTCCCTTATGTCTAGAAAATTAGGGTTGAAATAAACTTGTATGGCATTAAAGGCACTGCATATGTCTCCATAACCTTAATAAAAAAAGCATGTAATTAAAACCCAAAGAAAAAAAATGAATTTATAGGGAAATTAAATATACATGTAATTCTTTTATTTTTGGTAATCTTAGCAAACCGTAAGACAACTAAGGTAGGCACATCCAAATCTTCTGTTCTATCCTCAAAAGCTTTGACTGCAACCTCCCCAAATAGAGATACGTTGACACGTACTTCACTGCACATGTTATCATATGATTATGATGATGATGTACTAACATGAAAGTAGATGTTAATATCGTGAATTGATTAATGTTAAATGTAGAGAGTATGTTACTTATGATTTGCAATTGTAAAATCCAATTTCTTTGTTGTGCTGAAGTTTCTTCTTAGATCAACTAAGTTCCCAAATGCTTGTAGGTAGCCCTTCACATCTGGATGGATTTGTCACCTATGTTAGAATAAAACGTTTTGAATAAAGAACATGGTAGAAGTATACACTAACCTATTAACTCTTCATGTGCGGCTTCAACGCTGGCGATGTCATTGACTGGGACAAAGTTGAATGCATGAAGAGGGATTTGGAAGTCATGTTTCTGAAAAAATGTGTTAGCGTGAAACGTAATCTTCCAACAGTGTGAGCATGTTTTGTAGTCAGCATTGTTGGCCAACACATCAAAGTTTTCAAATCGGTACACCTCACCCTCTTTTAAATCCTCAATGTACCTATGAATCTGTCCCCTCTAGACAATTGAACCATCAATTCAATCACCCTGTTTGCAAATAGATGAAATATAAGCAACACATAATTTTCACTTAGTGAATTGGTGCATGTGATGACTACATTAGATACTTACTTGTTTGTCAACAAATGCTCCAGGTTTCCTTGCTATCATCAATGTCCTTGAGTAAAGTATGAGCAATGTTTGCCATTGCTTGAGTTGCTGTATATGAGGATGGGAGGTTTTTTTATGAGATATATAATTGTACGTGTGCTGTATTTGAGGAATTTCCGAACTGTTTTATAATGATTTATCCAACATCTTAATTTTAATTCTCAATTAACGTGATCCTTGCCATTTTTTTAAGCGATTTGATACCCCTATTCAACCTTCTTCCTTCCAAATTTTAGCCATAATATCCTTTTCAATTAATGTGATAGTATTAACCTCTATAAAAAAAATTAGATTATCGAGTTTGCAATGGGAAAAAAAACTGCATTTCATGACTTGTTTTTTTGTACAAACAGATCAGCGAGTTATGGATCAATCTTTTCCTTATATGAATGACTTTTAAAATGTGCCAAAAATACATTCTAACATGTCGGTCCTTAATAAAAAAAATTGGGTGATATTAGCTGTAATATCCTTTCCTCAATTCATGTTGTGACCTCTTCCTTCCAAATTATTCCTTTTAGAGCAATTATTATTTGTCGTACTAAGAAATTATTATTTGTTTGAAATTTGAAAGGATACGTCCAATTATTATCTGCTAATCATCATAAATGTGTTTCAATGTAATTAGGTTGTTTGAAATTTAAAAGGATACGTCTAATTATTATCTGCTAATCATCATAAATGTGTTTCAATGTAATTAGGTTGTTTGAAATTTAAAAGGATACGTCGAATTGTTATCTACTAATCATCATAAACATGTTTCAATGTAATTAGGTTGTTTGAAATTTAAAAGGATACGTCCAATTATTATCTGCTAATCATCATAAATATGTTTCAATGTAATTAGGTTATTTGAAATTTGAAAGGATATGTCCAATTATTAGTTGTCAATCATAATAAATGTGTTTTGATTTTAATTGCGATTGTGATTGTTCGACCCGAGTCAAGCGTAATTGGGTTATGGAGTGGGTCGTACAAGATTTAGAGAGTAAAGTTGACTAGTCAATTGATTAATAATATATTGTCACATCAAAATATTTTATCATTGGGATCGTTTGGCTTTCCATATATAGAGTGTGTTTGGAACAGCGATAGGAAAAATGGAATTTCTCAATTTAGTTTTTGGTAATTTTATGTTTGGTAAAAGCCCGATTGTGTAATGTGATTTATGTTTGAAACAACGATTGTATAAATGACTTTTGCAAAAATAAAACTTGTTTGGATTGACTTAAGCACAAGTGACTTTTGTGATAATAGTAAGAGAGAGTGGGTGAAAAAATATTTTAAAGGGTTAAAAACACCAAAAAATAGTTTAAAATAATTTTTGGAACTAAAAAAGTACATTAAAGATAAAATTGCAATCAGTCTGATAACACACTGGGTATAGTTGAAAAAAATATTTTAAAGGTTAAAAGCACCAAATAATAGTTGAAATTAATTTTTGTAGCAAAAAAAGTACATTAAGGGTAAAATTCCAATAAGTCTGATAGTACACTGGACACAATTGAAAAAATATTTTAACTATTCTCACCCTCCCCAAAAACTAAATCAGTAAAAGCTGAGAAATGGAACTTATGGTAAAAGCTATTAAAATAGAATTAAGCTCGATTGCTCATTTTGGAAAACAAACACTCATATTTTTTTTTTCCAAATTACCCATTGAGCTTATAAGCTCAATTGAGCGTTTGGGGGTTCAAAAACCACCCCCCAACACACACATAAAGTGGGTGAAATTATGACAATATTATAATTATAAAAAAGATCAACACAACCGAACTAACTAACTTGCAATTTCAGAAAGCCAACATTGGGAGGATTGTGAGTCGACTGAACTCCAGATTTTAAGTGCTCGTTTGGAATAGCTTATTTTTGGACAATAAGTGCTTATAAATCGTGATTCATGGTATACGAGATAGTATATGAGAGGAGTTTTATCTCGACTTACGTAATAAATACTTATTGTCCAAAAATAAATTGGTTCTTTGAAAGAACCAAAAGCACGTTTTCGTTCTTTACAAGGAAAAAATAATAATAATGAAAGGACAAAAACTTCGTGGAGTACACAGATTTCCACAAAGAACTTAAATACCACCGATCATTTCCATAGAAACACGACTTTGAACTTTACAATTTCTTCATACTTATAGGCATCATATACATGAGACAAGTTCATCAATCAGAAAGATATTGATATATCGCAGAGTTTGTGGCTTCAAGAGTAGTACTATTTCTGCATCTGGATGAAAGCCAAAGACATAGAGTTGAGCTCAAAGTATATTTTGTTATCTTGTGTTAAAGGAGACTGTTCATTCCCATCCTTGAATTGGTCTTCACAGGTAACAGAATCACTCATTGCTGCACTTATCTTGGTACTCGCAGAGTTGAAATCTTTGGACTTGAAAGCTACAATGGCATCATCCAAATCTGAAAGAGAATCTGAGTAAAGTTCAGAACAATCTTGTAAGCATTTCTTGGCATAATCACTGAACTTGGGATCCTTCAAGAGATCAGAGATGTTGGAAAGTATGTTGGTTCCATTGGACTTGGTAATCTGAATCGACATGGTTACAAGCTCTTCGAGACTCGTGGGTGGACTCGGAGACTTGGCTTTAAGGCTCGCCACGCAGAAATCAAAGTTGATGTTTGGGTCTCCTTTTGAGGCATCTTTGCATGATTCACTAATCAGATCGGAGCCAGTACCACTTGAGACTTGAAATACTAGCAAAGTTATCAATAGGATCAGATCAAAGGCCAACTTCATTATTCTGCTTTGTGTTTTTCTCTGAGTTTTTCTATTGGAGTCAGAAAAATTCGAACATGGAATATATAGAAATAAAGGTCAGCATTCAGTTTTTAGTGAAAACTAAATAAAGCTAATTTTAAACACTGAATCGAAAAAATTAACTGAATTTTTTCTAATAAGGGAATCGAACACCAGCGAAAACCAAGATTTTTGAAAAATAAAAAGAATTGAGTTTAGAGTGGTTTTTTTGTTTGGGTTCTAATTTACCCACTCTATGTATAGAGATGAGAAATGGGAGATGATTTGAGTTCAGAATGGTTTTTTTGTTTCGGTTCTAATTTGTCTATCTTTGTAGAGATGAGAAATGGGAGATGACAGATTGGTTTCATCCGTTCACTACTCTGAGTGACAGGTTGGAATATTAATTTATACGTCCCACTAATTTTCGATACGTCCCAAAGGAGTAAAACCATGAATTTAATGCCATAGTGATTATTACTCCCTTTTTGGATTTCTTTCTTAACAATTGGGATTTCCTGTCATATCCTCCTAGGCTAGTAGAAGAGCCCAGCAAATCTTAACAGATCATTCCTCTAGTGATTAGTGATTATAGTGCTTAATGCACTAAAAAACCGTAGATTATAGCGATGGATATACCTGCAATGATAATCATGATTGTATTATCAAGAGAAGAATGTTTGGTTGTTCTTTAACATGGTAATAGGGTTTAACATGGTAATGATGATTACAAAAAAATTGGTAATTCTTATTCATACCTCCCCCTATGAATCCTCATTACTATCCCATTGCATGGTTTAAAAAGTCCAATTTACCCTTTAGTTTCCCTTGTCTTTGTTTCATTTATCTCATTTCACTTGCCACAATACGCCACAACTGCCACCGCCACAACCTCCTTCTCCTCCACCTCCGTCACCTCCACCTGGCGCCGCCTCCTCCTTCACCCTCGTTGCCGCCCACCGCCACCACCACCACCTCCTCCTCTGCCGCCGTCGCCCCGCCCCCGTCGCCCCCGCCACTAGCTCACAGCTACTACCTCCTCCTCCAACCCCGCCGCCCACCGCTACTACCACCACCCTGCGGCCCACCACCTCCTCCTCCTCCTCCGTCGCCACCCTCGGCCCCACCACCGGCCCACCTCCCACCGCCACCACCTCCTCCTCCACCCCCGCTGCCCATTACTACCGCCACCACCTCCTCCTCCTCCGCCACCATTGGCCCACCGCCCACTGCCCACCACTTCCTCCTCCCCTGCCACCCCTATCATTGCCGCTGCCACTACCTCCTCCTCCTCCATCCCCGCCGTTGCCAGTTTTTAACTATTTTTTCTGCAAAGATTATATTAAGGGGTAAAATAGACTTTGTGTAATATATTAATTTTAAATAATTGTTAAAATATTAACTCATTGCATGTTGCTTAAAAATCAAACCAAACACTACCCTTGTAATTAATATTGCATTGCATTACCATTGCATCGCATTGTATTGCATCGTATGGTGTAATGGGATCGAACCAAACGGGCCCTAAATGATTTCATTGTTAAATAGACTGTCATTGATTAATTAGTGATGTAATTCTGCCGGTAAATTAATGTAGTGATGGAATTATGTCGCTAAATTTCATCACTAACTAGTTTTTTTTAGTGATATGTAAGACATATTTATTTCATTTGAGTTAATTAGGGAAACTAAATAACTACATTGATTATTACTCCATCTCGTCCTTAATATAAAATCTATTTGAATAGTTGGTCTTAATTCTAAATACAAGACCTTTTTTGTTGTAAATATTGTGTGTGAGTGTGTCAAAGGAAGAAGTCTCATATAACTCAAGATTGGGAACATCCTAGTATACAATTAAATATGAGCTTGAGTTATTAAAAAGACTGATAAAAGGGGTCTTTGAACTAACCGTTAGAGATGACCGTTGGAATTTTAATTGACCGGTTTTAATGACATTTAAAAGGTTTTATTACATTAAATTGTCATTAACACCTATTTTGTAACTGTCGTTTTAATTGTCATTAAACCATTGTTAATTGTCATTATAACTCCTTAACGGTCATATGATTTCTGCCTATAAAAGGCAATGTACAGAGTAAGTTCAAGGGTGCCGAGGTGAGAGCACCGAGGTCTAGTGATATGGAGGTTCCTGAGCTCCTCTCCTCTCTCCTTTCTTCTGAGTTATACTGATATCTTTCTGCAGTTCTGTCACCCTGTTTTATGCAGGAAGGGTTCGTTTTATCCTGGGGAGTGCCGCTTCTTGATCTACTAGGGGGGTTGCGGAATATCTCCTAAGGACAGCATCCTTGGACGTGACTCGAACTATTTGTTTATTGTATTTCATCAGGTGCTGTGGCTAACAATCTGTACGGTGTAAGGTGGTGACGCCAACAATCTTAGGACATAATTGTGAGCATGATGATGTGGACTTCTCTAATCTAGTTGGTTGATCACAAAGAAAATAAGATGAGTTTATTATTTAACTTTTCGTCACATTTTCTTTACCTAGAGAAATTAGCAATGCATCCGTTTTTTTTCCCATGATCTAGTGTTTGTGTGTTGAGAATATGCAGGAAGGCTGAATGTGTGGAGATGCGCATGAGAGTAAAGATTTAAACTAAAATGAATTTAAACGAAGTGCTAATCAACAAATGTTGAAATAAAGCCTTTTCCATTATGATCTTTTGGGTCATGAGCTAAATGAAAAGTGGTAAACAATCATGGAGAAAATTGTGTGAGATTGAACTCTAGAAGCAGGGGGTTTTGCACCAATCAAGCCACAATTGTAATATCCCAAAAAGTGATTAAGGGCTAATGACTTTAAAAGTGGATATAATTATTGTTGAATAAATACTTTTGGAGAATGTGTGATGGGAATTTGGATATTTTAATGATTCCAATGGCTTCCTTGTGAAAATTCAGGTGGGGAGAGTGTTTATTGTGAAATTGGAACCATTGGGAACAATCGTGCAAAAGTTGAAAACTCTGTCCATTGAAACTCTGTACAGGGCAGCCAATTTGTATGGACGTTTTAAATAGGCAAATGGTGTCTAAAAATTCTGAAATTTTCCAGTATTAAAGTTCACATGTCAAGCTTCAAAATGAACATATAATTTGTATCATTTTGATTTGTGACCTAAGAGTTTTGGATTTTTGAAGTTTGCCCAGCGAAATTAATTATTTTCTGGAACAGTATGCAAAGATTGAAATTATGGGAATTTTGTGGTGATTTGCAGTAATGGCCAATATTTTTCCTATGACGAGGACTTAAATATCTTTCATTTGGCTTTGGAATCACCTCATTTCTATTTTTCTAGAATTAGTTATGATTTTGTAAAGTTTGGGCAGAAAATCTGCCAGAAAATCCGAAAATGGGAATTATGACATCATCTCATTAAAAGATGATGTCAGCATGGATTATTAATCAAATTGCTCATCTTCTTCAGCCATTTCACGCCATTTCCAGCTGAAGATAGTGAGAGAAAGTTGAGAGCTCTTAGAGAGAGAAAGAGGAGAAATCTCGCAAGGTAAGCTGATTTCTCCGACGATCTAGCTCCTAACGCGTATAACCTTGTTCCTAAGCTTCTCTTCTATGTTATTTAAGGTGTTTGAGAAGAAAATTTGGTGTTCAAGGGGCTAGGGTTTTCAGCCACTCTTGAGAAAAGCTAGAAGGAGCTTGAGGTAACTTCCAAACTTTCGTATATTGCTTATTCTGGCTGCTGTGGGCAATTTAATCGGTGAAATTTCGCCGGATTGCCATTGGTTTTAAAGTTTGGAAATGATGTGGCCTAGGGGTTATGCTGCCCAAATTGGGTCTTAATGTTAGTTGTAACCTAATGTAATGGTTAATAAAGTGGTTAGGAGTAGAAAGGAACGCGTTTACGGAGCCGAAATCGTAAAACCCCAATTTTTCCCGGAGAACATGTATATTTCGGCCAAGGCTGTAAATGGGTCTTAGAGTTGGATTTTCAATGATTTGATGATTCCATTGGATTCAGTGGGCGAAAATAGGTGGGGTTACAGTTGGGCACTTTTTCAAAAAAGGCCGAGAAAGCATAATTACGGAAACACCCCTAAAACCCTAAAAGTAGGGCTGCCAAGGGCAATTTCGTAATTTGACATTGAATTTGATAATTCTGAGTACGGAAATGGATTCCTTGGGCGGAAATATGTTAGGATAGCCCAGATTAGAATTTCGAGAAAAGTGCAACCGGTCCGGGTATGGCGAGCCCAGGCCGGGTCCCCGGGGGTATTTTTGTAAATTTTTATTATAGACTCATATAACCCTAAGTAACACTATGGAAGTGTCTAAATAGTGCATTTGGAATTGTAGGATTCGATATTTGCCGCCCTCGTGAGCCAACTGCGCTGAAGGACGTCAGGAAAGGATCAGGTAGTGACTCTCTCTCTCTTATACTGTGTGTAATGCTTTGTATGTGTGTGTTATCATGGTTCTGTGATGATTTCTTTGATGCTGTTGTGGTTACAGCTGGTGATAGCTGTCGTTTACAGCGTAAGCTGTCGTTTACAGCGCAAGCTATCGTTTACAGCATAAGCTGTCGTTATTGTGATTACAGCGTAAGCTGTCGTGATTATGATTACAGCAAGAGCTGTCGTATTGTGTATACAGCCGTGAGTGCTGTCGTTTGTGGTGAAAACCATGTATCTCTGAGATTGCTGCTGCTGTTGCTGTTTGTGATTTATATACATGCTTGGTATTTATACATTGTATGAGTGGTTTGTTACTACTGAGATTCTCTTGAATCTCATTCCTTCCTATGACTAACCTTTCAGACAGGGCATGTGGCTCAAAGGAGAAGAGGCCGACCCGGAGCACTTAGGACCCTTAGGGGTATGTTGATTTTGGAAATGTTGGTTATTTCTTTTGAATTCGGGATTACTGTATAATCTGAAATATGAATAGTATATTCGATTTTAGATGTAATCCCCTAGTGGATACTTAAACCTCAGGTTATATATGTATAGAATCCGGGAGTTGCCGGGGAATTGGTTTTACACTCTGTCATACGTGAATGTAGATAAACTGCACAGGTGATTATATTCGAATATTGAAATTGAGACCTGGATGGGAAAAAGAGTTTTGAAAGTTTTGTAAAAATTTTACTGTGAGACAGAAAGTTTAAAACAAGGTTAAAGCATCCAATGGTCTCTAATCCGATTTAAATATGTGTTATCGAATTATAATTACGTGTTTAAAGGCAGGGGGTTACAACAATAGAGATGGGGATCTACTGTGTCAATTTGCAATTGAGTTGCTTGTTACTACACCCAGTGGATTTGAGCAAATGGTACGTGATTTTCCATTCTGCAACGTAGTTCATGGTTTTGACCTATGTTATTCCTAGCTGTGTGTGCCCCTCATTGGTTGTTATGGTTATGACATATGCCTTCATTTTTACCACAGCATAAATGCCATGTGTTTGGGTTCTTATGGGTTTTAAATATAATTTTATCTCATATATTATTAATTATTAATAATTGAGGAACAGTGGGAAAACAAATGGTGTGACTTGTGATGTGGTTCTGCAAAAGTAAATATGTTTCTCCTGAGTAACTGATTTGTTTAAAAATAAGTATATTATAAAGCCATAGCTGATGATATGTGGGGATTACATATGTTTGATTAGTGTGGTAAACTATGCAATTTTACTGATATAAATATATTTTTAGTGGAGATAACTATGTCTTAGTTACGTTACTGGTATTAAAAGACGAAAATGTCATTATTTGGAAAAAAAGGCTTTGCCAATGACATGAGAATTTGAATAAGTTTTACAAGCTGTGGTGTTGTGTAATGATTTAATGAACAATTACATCAGTAATTTATTTCCTTCCCATTGAAAGGTTTTGGAGATTTGGTCAACAGATACCTTAATTTGATTTTAATACTAAATATATTATTGTGTCACAAGTTTAGCTATGTTGTTGCATTATTTACCATTGGTAAATTCAATTCCATCCCATGGAAGGTTTTTTTGACAATTTTGTCAAGCTGTCAGTCGAAAAAATGCTCTTGTTATCATTGTTACATCGGTTTTGTTGGGGTATTATTGTTGGTGGGAGGTTTTATTGCTTTTGGTTAATGAGTTAGTATTAAATTGGTTTTAATAACTTTTAACCTCCTTGCTATAATTGCATGAATGTTATCTCTCCTAAATTTATTATTTTAATATGGCAACGGTAAATTTTGGGAGGGTACCAACGGTTAGTGACTCTAATACTTGTAGACCATTGTTTATTGATAGACGAGGAAGTATGAATGAATTTTTATACTGACATTTATAAACTCATTTTATGGAGATTTTTTTGGCTGAGGTAAACAGCCAGTCATGCATATCGCGATGATATTTATTATGATTAACAATGTGGTGGCACATTGACTCTCGCCAAGCTTTAATATGGGTACGTTGGATAATAATGTTTCAGTTTCATGCTACTAAATTAATTATAAGGTGTTTATCAGCATTAATTGGTGGAAACAATAATTGTCACGTTGCACAATTAATGTGCATTAGTAGATTACTGTGAAAATGTTTTCCTCACTGTGACAATTTGCTTGTGGTCTATTGAGGAATTTATTTCTGCCGGAGGTTTTTCGGCTAATTGATAAATTTGGTTTTATTACTACTTTAGTATGTATAACAAGCACTAAATTTCTCCTGTGCACCAATGATGCCCATAAATATATGTTACTCACGTTGATATGTCTCTTGGTGACTTGGTTTCTGAGATTAATACCACGAGATTGGATTTATGGGATTTGAATATTTACTTTTGTTATGAATATTTGAATTGGAAACATTATAATTTAATTAGAATGGAAGGGGATAATATATTATATATAGTGAGATTCTAATTAAATTAGAATTATTCTTGGTAAGGTGTGAAAATATTTTAAGATATTTGAAAGTGTGGGGGTGCCTAACATGTGGGGGTACCTTATAAATTTTTAAAGTTGCAAATTGTTTCTAGCCTCATTTGATAAAGCCAAATTGTGGTTTAAAATTAATTATATGGAGGTTTTGTTATTTGTTGCAGAGAGCAAATTTGTGAATTATTTGTGTGACATGAAAATTTAATCATTTATCTAGTGTAGAGATAAATGTGTTTAAATTTCATAATTTGCAAGTATATATTTTTAGTGGTATAAATATACATGACTATTGTGAATATTGAATTTTTTAATGTAGATGGCATATGTGTTATAATATGTCTTACAAAACTATATATTGCTGCCTCATTTTATAAATACAAGATGTATGCTGCAATAATTGATTTAGTGGAGGCTTTGCTATATTTGCTAATGTGAGCAAATTTTGCGGATTACCAAATATTTTGCTTGAAACGAGCATTATGTGGTATGAAAATTTAAACATTCATCTATAATAGATGAATGTGATGTTTTCATAATTTTGAGGCTATATAATTATCTTGGTCTAAGAATATGTGTGAATTATGATTCTAACACGGTTTGAAGTGGTTTTACAGCTCAATCTAGATATGCACAAATATTTTGAGAATTTGTTGCATTAATTGATGGACATCAATCCTTGTGATATAGCTTATGCTATATGGAGATTGGGCACATATATAGATATGTGAAAATAAAATATTTGAGGGGTACCATGAATGTTGGTATCAGGTACAGTGGATTCCCGTTGTATGAGATACACGGATGTTAACTGAATTTCAGTTTTACCTGAGAAAATCCACTAGTAGCAACAATTAAAATATTGTTTGAGTTAGAGTTTATTACTCTGAAGTTAGTTGCAATTGAAGGCTAAGTTGTTGAAAACCTCTTAGCAAAATTTTGGGTGTAAAACCGACATTTTATGTCGACGAGTTATGATTGCTAAATAGCGATAGCCATTGTGAAAGAACAATGATGTAAGTGAAGATCGTTTGAGATATTATGTGAATAAGCTAGCTTAAAAATTGTGGAATTATCTCAATTGATTTTGTGAGGTCAAAGAGTTGACCTATGGATTCGTTAACAAACCCCGGGAAGAATTAAATTAGCTGAGGGGAATGCGACTAAAGCCAATACGAAATTAACAGCGATGGCAACCCAACCTCTGTGATTGGTGATCCCATGAAGGAGGTTTAATTCAATGGGTAAGAACAAGTCGTTTGTTAGTTCTGTTAGCACTAAAATAAATAACCAGTCCCTTTCCATGGCAAGAGAAAGTGCTAGAATGCATTTTGGTGAGGCTGAGCGAAAGCTCTTAATGATTTCATAGTCCTACGGGATGATGTGCTCATTACATGTACATTTCATGGAATCACTTATATGAATGAGGAGTGGGGCCGCTCCTATGAGATTGTGGCGAAATCTCTAGAGCATTCGTTAAATACCAGGACACGTGCATGGCCGTTTTAATGTGCAAAAATGCGCTAACAGCGGAAAATGTGGGGGTATAATCTGACTCTTAATGCCTCTAGTATACGCCTAAGAGATGAGCGATTTTAAGTTCATAGGACCACCGACATCTCTGTGTACTAAGTGTTACCAGTCTAGGTCTGGTTTTAAGTTCAAAGGACCACTAGATACAATTGTTATATCCATGTGTATAACTCAGCTAATTGGACTACGAGCTTCCTTAGACACATGTGGGGGATTGTTGTAAATATTGTGTGTGAGTGTGTCAAAGGAAGAAATCTCATATAAATCAAGATTGGGAACACCCTAGTATATAATTAAATATGAGCTTGAGTTATTAAAAAGACTGATAAGAGGGGTCTTTGAACTAACCGTTAGAGATGACCGTTGGAATTTTAATTGACCGGTTTTAATGACATTTAAAAGGTTTTATTACATTAAATTGTCATTAACACCTATTTTGTAACTGTCGTTTTAATTGTCATTAAACCGTTGTTAATTGTCATTATAACTCCTTAACGGTCATATGATTTCTGCCTATAAAAGGCAATGTACGGAGTAAGTTCAAGGGTGCCGAGGTGAGAGCACCGAGGTCTAGTGATATAGAGGTTCCTGAGCTCCTCTCCTCTCTCCTTTCTTCTGAGTTATAATGATATCTTTCTGCAGTTCTGTCACCCTGTTTTATGCAAGAAGGGTTCGTTTTATCCTGGGGAGTGCCGCTTCCTGATCTATTAGGGGAGTTGCGGAATATCTCCTTAGGACAGCGTCCTTAGACGTGACTCGAACTATTTGTTTATTGTATTTCATCAGGTGCTGTGGCTAACAATCTGTACGGTGTAAGGTGGTGACGCCAACATTTTTTTTATATTTGTCAATATTTTTTTTTAATTTATTCCTATTGATGTTCTTTTAACAATAATTAAAGAGATATGGGAAGGTGGGGATTAAGGAAGATGACTAAAGTGTTTTAGAAAATACTCCTTCATCCCAAAATATAAGCTTCATATTTTGGAATGTGTGTCTTAAAATATGAACTTCGTTTTATGTTTCTCAAAGCATTTGTTACCCTTTTTTCAACTTTACCTCTTGATCTTATTTGTTGGATTTATTTTCTCTTTCATTTATCTCCTTTTTACAAAAAAGAGCATAGTTTAAAAAAAATATATTTATTATTTTTAACTAACTTTAACTATTTTTTTAAAAACACAAGTTGGTTATTTGAAACTTATTATAATTAGGGACAGAGAGAGCACATGTCATTTTAACTAACTCAAGTAACTTCCTTAATCTAATAAAACTAGGTAAATAGTTATTATATAGGGAGTAAAACTCACTTTTAAATTTGATTTTACATTTAGAGGAGAAATGTTTTTTAAGATACAAGGGATAGGTACCACATGCAACCTATATAATTCCATCACATACTTACCTATATATAGGGGTATGTTTGTTTTAGCGATCCGATTACTTATAAGCTGCTTTTCATGTAAATCAAAACACAACTCCTCTCACATACTTATCTCGTATACCGTAAATCACGATTGAAAAGCTGTTTTTAAGCATTCCAATCGCTAATCCAAACGAACACATAATAAGTGAGATTGCTCTTTATTTATGGTATGCGCCTTGCTCTTGATATTTTCCACTTTGAGCCGTCACTCTTTATGATTTTAAAACATGTCGATGGGGAAGTTATCCATACTCTTATTAGACGTCTATTATCCCCCAACCGATGTGGTATATCACACTAGTAAAGTAAAAAATCTGGTTTAATTCATTGCTCTTCTTAATTCTCCAAACAAACCAACAAATTAAGTAACACGAATAAGTCCCCCCAGGGGGGCACGTACTCTTCATTCTTACTATTTAGTAAAGGCTTCACAATCTTCCAACTAGAGGAATAACATTACCACCGACATTTATATTTATCCCTTAATTAGAACTCTTTCCCAAATAATTAATTAAAATCGTCTCTTCTGCTAATCATTTATTCCCCATCCCTATTTCATCACAATAAAAGGTTGGCTTTGGAGTTAATGGTTTAGGGATTGGTGCGATTTAGAATATATGTATGCCAAAGCATATGGAATAGGGATGAATTCGGAGGATGTGATTCCTTTTTCACTTTATAGTATTTTGAGAAACAAGTATGTTTTCATTCTTGAGAGTTCATACTTATAAGTGTTGGGTTTGAATTCTCTCATTTTTCTCTTCTTTTTATCTCCCTTAAATTAAAAAATGGATGATTTAAATTTAATATTTTATAAAATTATTATTATAAATATAAATAAATTTAATTTAAATTGTTAAAATTTAATATCCACAATTCATGATTGCAATACAAACCAAATTAAAAAACCGTAATTTATAAAAAATTATAATTATAATAACAATTTTGAAAATATTAAATTTAAATTGTCAATTATTTCATTTATGGGTAGAGATGAAATAATGAAAATAAAAGGAGGAAAAATAAACAACAAGGATATGCTTCCAACCCCAAAATAAAAGTTTTCGGCCAAAATCTGCCTTGCGACCAAAAAAAAAAAAAAAGAGAGTAAAGAGAATTATAAAGCAAAATAGAAGAGAGATTAGAGTACTTTCCTCCAATATTATTATATTAAAGACCATCCATCGTTTCACATAATAAAAAGATCACTTCCAACTTCACAAATTCATTATTATATATGATGATTTATGAGGAAAGGGACAAGTGAAACATTAGTATAGACACCATAGTCTATATCAGACAAGTACAGAGAAAGGTATCGCACGTTTCAAGAACACTTATTTAAGCATGTTGATAAAAGCCAAAGACATTCCGTTAAGCTCAGAGTATACTTTGTTGTCTTCTGTTAAAGGAGATTTCTCATTCCCTTCCTTGAACCCGTCTTCACAGTCAACAGAAGCATCCAATGCTGCGCTTACCTTGATATTTGCAGAGTTGAAATCTTTGGACTTCAAAGATTCAATGGCTTCATCCAAATCTGAAAGAGAGTCTGAATAACCATCATAACAATCTTTTAAGAACTTCTTTGCTTTATCACTGAACTTTGGATCCTTCAAAAGATTGGAAATGGTGGAGACTATGTTTGTTCCATTGGATTTGGTTATCTGAATCGACATGGCCACAAGCTCGTCGATACTAGTGGGGGGACTCGTAGACTTGCCTTTAAGGCTGGCAACGCAGAAATCAAAGTTGATGTTTTTTGGGTCTCCTTTTGAAGCATCTCTGCAAGAGTCAGTAATGAGATCGGAGCCATTTGAGAGTTTCAACACAGACAAAATCAATAGGAGATAGAAGCCAAACTTCATTCTTTTCTATTTTTCTTGATCTCTCAATATAATGGTGTTCTATATGGGCGTCATAGTATATGAGCTTGGAGAATATATATAGATATATGAGAAATATTAATATATTAATAATAATGGCCATATCAATGCTATTAATGTCGCAATATTATTAGTAATTGAGGATACATATCCAATTTAATGCACGGTGATTATAAGGAAAACGAATTAAGGCATAATTATTAATACCCTTGTTTGGTGGGGAGAAAAAAGAAAGAAAGAAAACCCTATCGCATCTAAAATCGATATTTAAAATCCCAAGAAGTTAAAGTTCCAGGTTGGATCACACTATAAAAAAACACGCGATTTCTGGAATTTCTGACGGAATTTGTCACAGAATCAGCTTTTTCAATAGAATTTCCAACAGACCGCGTTTCCGACGGAATCCATTTTGTCGCTAATATGTGCGTTTAAATAAATTTGCGATGGAATTTCAATTCTGTCGGAAATTCCTGACGGAATCCGTTCCATCAGAAATTCTGATGGAATTTTTCGTCTCAAATTCCGACGAAAACCAATTCCGTCGGAAATTTCAGACGGAATTCGTTTCAATCGCAAATTTTTTTTAAAAAAATTGAAAATTATTTTTAAAAAAATTAAAATTTTTTTTAATTTACAAATGCCACGGGTTTGCTCCTCAAAGCGCCACATGTCTCTCTCCCCTGGCTACCACGTGTCTCCTCCTCCTCCTATCACGTGTCCGAACCTCATAATTCCCCCAAGTGCTTATCCTCCCATTCGAATGGGCGACCTCAAGCTGCCTTCATCTTCACGCGTGAGTCTTTGCCAGTTGCGTCGAAATAAACCTTTATCATATTATTATATTATTATATATATAATATATATATATATATATATATAAACATACATATATATAATTAATTAGTTATATACATATAATTAATTATTAATTAAATATAATATTATTAAAAATAATGAAAAATTTAATAAAAAATTAATAAAATATTTATATATTTAAATTAAATAATTTTTTAATTAAAATTAATTAATAAATAATAATTTAATATTATAAAAATTATTTTTAATATAAAATTATAAATATAATATTAATAAATAATAATATAATTTTAATAATTAAGGTTAAATAGAATTATTTAATAATTAATATTTTAATTTTATAAATATTATTTTTTTAAAAAATTAATAAATTTTAATTTTTCCTACTGAATTTTCGTGACAAATTGCGACGGAAATTTTTGTCGGAATTTGCCAAGGAAAAAATTCCGTCGGAAAATTTTTGAAGACAAATTCCAACGGAAAATTCCGTCTGAAAAATTTCCAAAGGCAATTTCCGTGGGAAATTCTGTTGGAAATTGGGTGGTTTTTTGTTGTGTCAGATTTGGATCCATGTAAAACCCTTGAAGCTTGCTCATGCATGGTTTAGGTTACTAGAATCTAAACTCGGGTGACACAACATAGCACCACTCAACAGAAATAGGGAGAGGACAAGTGTAAACTAGATAGTTTAACGACAGGGTGATTGTAAGTGAAGGAGGCAGCCCGGCCCCTATTTCTAGGGTTAGGTGATTACTAATTAGGAAGGTTTGATCTCTCTTTATTTTCCATCTAAGTAATAATTAGAAAATTAATTGCTAATTAATTTCATAATTCAAGGTTACTTGTTCCCCAATTCTTTTTCAGATGATAATTTAGCTCTCTGTTTACTCAATTGGAAAACTTTCTTATTTCTCAATTACATAGTTTGACTCATTAAGGGTGGATATAGACTTAACGTCCAACACACTCATATTAGAGTAAGGATATCTGAATAGCCAACAAACCTAACATACCAATGTTTTTCACGAGTTTTAGATGCTAACAGTTTGAGATAGAGGGTGTTTAAAATTTTCCTATCCCAATCACCCAATCCCGATCCTTGGCAAATTGGGATGGGAAAATCTTATCCCAAAAATTTTTTTTGATGGCAAAATTCAGGATTGGAAACAATTGAGTTCGGGACCAAATTGGGATCGATCTCGTCCGGTCCTGAACGCACACACTAAATTACCCTAAAATCCATATGAATTTGGATTTTGTAATTTTAATTTACTTCAAATATTTGTCTTGGACGAATTGGTACAATATGATATTTTTTTATAAACTATATGATATTTCTACCTTAGTCATTCTAAAGGAAGTATAGAAAATTTGGCTTAATTCAGGTCAAAATTAGGCCAAAAGTCCATACAAGAAACAAGTTTTAAAAAAACTCAAAAATGTTTAGGAAATTGAAATTCTCATTCCGGCGGTCTCAAAAATTCTTGGGATCACGATCGGAACATAAATGTTGTCATGAGCCTTGTTCCCAGTCCTATCTTGTGAACACCCTAGTTTGAGATTATAAATAAGTTCGAATTTGAAGTTTCTCACTTAAAAAACACTACTACAGAATAAAGATATTACTACCCTAAAAGATGTCAATTTTTCAAAAAGGAAAGTAAAAACACAGAGGCGGTAGCATTTTTGTAAATAATGCAACAAAGTGGAAACTTTAGGCATCCCAAATTTGAATTAGGACTCCTAAAGTATAGTTTAGATGTCCCAAATTTCAATTGGAACACCTAAAGATTCCCTCTGGCACCAAAATATGAAAAACCAAAATATTTGAACTTACTTTAGGCATTCCAAAAATATTTTGGAACACCTAAAATCTTAGTTTAGACATCCCAAATACTTTTGGGATGCCTAAACTAAGACTTTAGGCGCCCCAAATACTTTTGGGAAGCTTAAAGTAAGACTTTAGACTTCCTAAAAAATATTTGGGGCACCTAAAGTGGGGTTTAGGAGTCCTAAAAAAAATTTGGGACGCCTAAACATACCTTTAAGCGTCCTAAATTCAAATTTGGGACATCTTTGTGCATGTGAGACAAGTGTCTGACATGCCCCCTCCTTCCTTCTCTTTACTCTTTTTTCCACCCACTCCTGAAATCTGTCGCTTCCCTCCTCCATCATCTTCTCTCTTTAACTCTTCTCTCCTCCTCCTTCAATTGTCGTTGGCATACATCACCTCTTCCACGGTCTTTTTCCTTTCCTCTACCGTCCATCCCTCATTTCATTGTCTCAAGCTTCCGTAAGTTCACTTCGCTTTCAACAACAATCGCTACTCTCTCCTTCTCACCACCGTCGTCCTCCCACCACCGTGGTGGTGTCTCCTCAGTAGCTCACGAACACCAAGCTCCTCCCTCTTCCTCTACATCGTCGGCCCTGATCTCCCTCCAAGTTGGTTGTTTTAAAAAAATGGGATGCTTTGTATTTATTATGAAAAAGAATAATATATATTGATTAGGGACCTCACATAATTCTATTTTTATTGAATGAAAAATTATTGTATTATTGGCCCAAAAAAAACAGAGATGTCAAAATGTTTAGGGACCTGATGAAATTAGTGTCCATGAATGTTTATGTAACTTCAGCAATATAATGTGTTGCTTCCTTAAGTATATTTGTCCTAGCATTGTTTATGTAGGCAAAAAAAAAAAACAGAGAAAAATGTCCAAGTTAACTTAAATATATGCACACACTCAATTACATATAGGAATATTGATGCGATCCAGCAAGTTGTGTCAAATTCAAGCGATCCTTTACAAATACCAAGTGGACCAATCACAAGAGCAAGAGCCAAATAAATGAAGGAAGCATTAAATGGGCTAGTGCAAGATACTTGGACAAAGCAAGTAGCAATTGGATCAAAGCTTGACAAAAATGCTGAAAACGTCACTAACTTCATATGGGTTGCAAATGGAGATATTGATCAAGTTTTGGGCTTGCAAACTTGGAACTAAAGAGCTTGGACCAAGTACTACACATGGGAGGCTCATTTGGGCCTAAATAAGCACATTTTGAGCCTTAATTTGCTGATTACATTTTCTTGAAGTTAGGTGTGCGAAAATCAACAAGGAGTTGGTGGCAGATTTGACTTTTGTTTTCTCTTGCATGTTGTATTTGATTTTTCAACTTTCTTCTAGATTGTATTAGAATTTTGTGTTCATGTATTAGACTTTTAGGTTTCCTAGCACATGGTATTAGACTTTGTATTTTCTATGTTCAGATTTGCACCTACTACAATTAGGACATATTTTCCTATAAATACTTGGTGCTTCTTCATTTGTAAGACACAATTCAGATTTGAATCATAAATGAAAGTTGCACTTCTGCACTTTGTTTCTTGAGAGTGGATTCTCTCTAAGGGTTCTTTTTAGAACTAACAAACTTATCAAGGCTTGAACAACCTTGTGGCGTTTTTCCAACACTTCGGGTCCTTGTTCTTTCATGTTCAAGGGTTCAAGTGGATCGTCGATCTGTGTTTAGCTTTCTTGGGGTGTGTATATTTTAGAATTGGTTGTGGGTTCGCACCATCTTGGTATCAGAGCTTCGAATATAAACTCAGGTTATATCTATCTGTTGTTCGTTTCCATTTTCATTTTAAGTTTTGTGCTTTGTTCTTGTGTCTGTCTGTGTCCAGATTTATTACTTCTATTCGTCAAGTTTTCCTTTGTGTTTTCCAATATCTAGTATGTCAAATTCATAGTTCAGAATCTCTTTTTTCATTTCGGTTTGGAATAGTTTCAATCCGATTTGTCATTTGTGAGTTGTATATATTTTAATCTAGTTTTGTTTTCTGGAAATTCTGGACTTGTTCATCTTCATTTTTTCCAGAACGTCCTAAAATATTCTGTCCTTGTTTGACCACTTTTCCTTTGTGTTTTACATCATTTAATAGGTCATTTTCATAGTTTAGAATCTCATCTTTCTGTTCGTTGTGGTATCATCTCAATCCAAAATTTCCACTGAGAGTTATAGTCTTTCCAAAATAGACACTTTTCTGGAATTTCTGGGTTCAGATTGCTTGAGTTTTGCTATTTGTGATAGATTCTGCATTCTCTTTAAAATATCAGTAGGGGAGAGAAACGAAAAAAAAAAAGAGAAACAGAAAAAGAAAAAGAAAAAAAAAATTGACAAGAAAAAAAAACTGAAAAAAAAGGAAGAGCAACAAGTGTTGTGTTGGAAGTGTTTTGAGCAAAAATATCTATTGTCATACCCAGAATTTGTGGAGTTTGTGTCATTTTAACTCTTGATTTCCTTGAAATTCCTTGTCCAATACTCACTTTGATATTCCATATTTCTAAAGTGTTGTGTTGATTATGCAAATTGTGATTGCTTTGACTATGAATTGCTAAGTTCTTTAAAGTGTCTCAAGAGGAATCTAAGAGTGGAAATAGGCAAGAGTGAACTACATCATTTTAAAAGCCAAATTTGAGTGAAACACGAGTGACACTAAACTTGTTTGAGTGAAACACGTGAGTAGAGTGGTGAGGTCCATTTTTCTCTAAATCTAACTTTTTAAGTATCATCAATATGCATGATGAAAAAGAACTTCAAACAAATTTTGACTCCTTACTAAAAGGACTTCAAAGGTTTGCTGATGAAGCAGAGCAATGGATGTCTAGTCACAATTCCAAATCAAAATTCCAAAGAAATCTCCAGAAGTTGAAACAAGGTTCCATGACTGTTGATGAATATTTTCAAGAGTTGGAATTAGCTATAACTAGAGCTAAAGTGAAAGAAACTTCAAAAGCCACTAAGGATCGTTTTGTGAATGGGCTTAATCCTGAATTGGCTTCTTTTACAAAAACCTTTAGCTTCTTGGACATTGATCTTTTGGTTCAATTTGTTGCTGAACATGAGCAAAAAATCAAGCAACAAAGATGTTCAGAACGTAGCTCCAATACAAAGGAGATTGAAAGCTTCATTGTTGCAGTTTCTAATGATGAGCAAATGCTAACTAAGGAGGAAGAAGTATTGAATGTTGAAAGTCTTGCTGACCAATGTGTGGAAGAAAACCTCATTAGTCCAAACACCAATCTTGTGGTTGAAGAAGTTCCTCTCAATCATGAAAAGAAAAGTAAAGATATGAGTGAGAGTGATTTCAGTGAAATTGTTTTAGAGAGAAAAATTTAGTTTGAGGGAGAAAAAGATATTGAGAGCATAGAGTGTTGTCAAAATAAAGAGAACAAAAATGAGAGTGAAGAAGTCAGTGAAAATAAAGATGAAAAGAATCCTGAGAAAAGTGAGGTTAAGAGTGATTGCAAGGATATTGTTTTGGTTACTAATGATCTTAATCATTATTTTCCTTGTGATTTTGATGTGTTGCAGGTGTTCTTGGATTTGATTCCTAAGAAGCCACCCGATGGATTCTTATCTTCAAAAAGCATTGAACCTTCATTTCCTTCAAGTGACATTGAAAAACATTCTGGTTCTCTAAAGTTTGATATTGTTGATAACTTGCTGCCCTTAAGATGCCTTAAACTCAACACTTTGAATTTTCATTGTCCCATGGATTTTGCAGTTTTTAGGTGTTCTTATATTCATGTTGCAGCTTGTTTTGATGATACTTTTATTTATAGCAACAAACATGATGAGCATGTGAATCACTTGCTATGTGTGCTTGAAGTTTTGAGAAAGGAACATTTGTTTTCAATTCTGGAAAATTCTGATTGTTGCATGGAAAACATTGATTTCCTTTGTTATGTGCATTTGGTTGGTCAAGGTAAGCTCAACAAAAGGCATACATGCAGGCTGAAATTTATTGAGACATTTTCATATGTCATCATATACAAGAAAGGTTATGAGAATGTGGTTGCTGATGCATTGTCTAGAAGGTATACTATTCTTTCAACTCTTAATACTAAGTTGCTTGGCTTTGAATATATCAAGGAATTGTATGCAAATGATGCTGATTTTGCTGAATTTTTCCTTGATTGTGAAAAGAAAGAATTTGCTAAATTTTATAGAGTTGATAGGTACTTGTTTAAAGAAAATAGACTGTGTGTGCCTCAATGTTCATTGCATGAATTGCTTGTTAGAGAAGCACATGGGGGAGTTTTAATGGGTCACATTGGTGTGAAAAAGACTTTGGATGTTTTGCATGAGCATTTCTTTTGGCCTAAAATGAAACATGATGTGGAAAGAATTTGTGCTAAATGCATAACATGTAAAAAGGCTAAATCTAGAGTCTTGCCACATGGTTTGTATACTCCTTTACCTGTACCTAGTGAACCTTGGATTGACATGTCAATGGATTTTGTTTTGGCTTTGCCTAGGTCAAAAAGAGGAATGGATTCCATATTTGTGGTTGTTGATAGATTTTCTAAAATGGCACATTTCATTGCATGCCATAAAACTGATGATCCCACATACATTGCTGATCTGTTCTTTAAAGAAATTGTGAGGCTTCATGGTGTCCCTAAAAGTATTGTTTCTGATAGGGATACCAAATTCTTGAGTCATTTTTGGAGAGTTTTGTGGGGAAAGCTTGGTACTAAATTGTTATTTTCTACTGCTTGTCATCCACAAACTGATGGACAAACTGAAGTTGTTAACAGAACCTTATCACAATTACTCAGAATTGTGATTCAAAAGAACTTGAAAAATTGGGAAGATTGTTTGTCATTCATTGAATTTGCATATAACAGAAGTGTGCATTCATCTACTGATTATTCTCCTTTTGAAATAGTATATGGTTTTAATCCACTAACTCCTCTGGATTTATTACCATTACCTATTGATGAGAGAGCAAGTCTTGATGGGAAAAAGAAAGCTGAAATAGTGCAGCAACTTCATCAGCGTGTGAAACAACAAATTGAAAAGAAAAATGAACATTATGCATTCAAGGCCAATAAAGGAAGAAGGCGTGTTCTTTTTGAACCTGGAGATTGGGTGTGGGTGCATATGAGAAAAGAAAGATTTCCAGCTCAGAGAAAATCAAAATTAGTTATAAGAGGAGATGGTCCATTTCAAGTTCTTGAAAGAATAAATGATAATGCTTACAAGATTGATTTGCCTGGTGAGTATTCTGTTAGTGCTACTTTTAATGTAGCTGATTTATCTCCTTTTGATGTAGGTAAAGATTCGAGGACGAATCCTTTTGAGGAGAGAGGGAATGATGCGATCCAGCAAGTTGTGTGAAATTCAAGTGATCCTTTATAAATACCAAGTGGACCAGTCACAAGAGCAAGAGCCAAACAAATGAAGGAAGCATTAAATGGGCTAGTGCAAGATACTTGGACAAAGCAAGTAGCAATTGGATCAAAGCTTGACAAAAATGCTGAAAACGTCACTAACTTCATATGGGCTGCAAATGGAGATATTGATCAAGTTTTGGGTTTGCAAACTTGGAACTAAAGAGCTTGGACCAAGTACTACACATGGGAGGCTCATTTGGGCCTAAATAAGCACATTTTGAGCCTTAATTTGCTGATTACATTTTCTTGAAGTTAGGTGTGCGAAAATCAACAAGGAGTTGGTGGCAGATTTGACTTTTGTTTTCTCTTGCATGTTGTATTTGATTTTTCAACTTTCTTCTAGATTGTATTAGAATTTTGTGTTCATGTATTAGACTTTTAGGTTTCCTAGCACATGGTATTAGACTTTGTATTTTCTATGTTCAGATTTGCACCTACTACAATTAGGACATATTTCCCTATAAATACTTGGTGCTTCTTCATTTGTAAGACACAATTCAGATTTGAATCATAAATGAAAGTTGCACTTCTGCACTTTGTTTCTTGAGAGTGGATTCTCTCTAAGGGTTCTTTTTAGAACTAACAAACTTATCAAGGCTTGATCAACCTTGTGGCGTTTTTCCAACACTTCAGGTCCTTATTCTTTTGTGTTCAAGGGTTCAAGTGGATCGTCGATCTGTGTTTAGCTTTCTTGGGGTGTGTATATTTTAGATGGTGCGAACCCACAACCAATTCTAAAATATACACACCCCAAGAAAGCTAAACACAGATCGACGATCCACTTGAACCCTTGAACACGAAAGAACAAGGACCCGAAGTGTTGGAAAAACGCCACAAGGTTGATCAAGCCTTGATAAGTTTGTTAGTTCTAAAAAGAACCCTTAGAGAGAATCCACTCTCAAGAAACAAAGTGCAGAAGTGCAACTTTTATTTATGATTCAAATCTGAATTGTGTCTTACAAATGAAGAAGCACCAAGTATTTATAGGGAAATATGTCCTAATTATAGTAGGTGCAAATCTGAACATAGAAAATACAAAGTCTAATACCATGTGCTAGGAAACCTAAAAGTCTAATACATGAACACAAAATTCTAATACAATCTAGAAGAAAGTTGAAAAATCAAATACAACATGCAAGAGAAAACAAAAGTCAAATCTGCCACCAACTCCTTGTTGATTTTCGCACACCTAACTTCAAGAAAATGTAATCAGCAAATTAAGGCTCAAAATGTGCTTATTTAGGCCCAAATGAGCCTCCTATGTGTAGTACTTGGTCCAAGCTCTTTAGTTCCAAGTTTCCAAGCCCAAAACTTGATCAATATCTCCATTTGCAGCCTATATGAAGTTAGTGACGTTTTCAGCATTTTTGTCAAGCTTTGATCCAATTGCTACTTGCTTTGTCCAAGTATCTTGCACTAGCCCATTTAATGCTTCCTTCATTTGTTTGGCTCTTGCTCTTGTGATTGGTCCACTTGGTATTTGCAAAGGATCACTTGAATTTGACACAACTTGCTGGATCGCATCAAATATGCATTGCAAACACATAGTAGCATAAACAAAAGTTTGTAAACTGCACCATTTTTTAATTTATATATAAGATGTCAAGATGTCACTCTCATTTTTTGTAGAATTTTTAATTATTAAAAGAAATAAGAAAAAATTTGAGATGTTGGGGAAAATTAAGAGGAAACAGAGACCCCAAATCCATTTACAACTTTGTTTCAATATACCTTTAAAATATATTATAAGTTTAAAATTAGTTAGGATTTCCCTTTGAGTTTAAAAATTTATTATAAGCCACGTTTCCTAAAGAAAACCCAGTTATATATAATTGATTCTCTATTTGGCTAAGAAATTGCTTACATCATAACCTCATATTAGTTCCCTAAAGAAAAATTGTTGGATTAAATTGTTGATATTATTCTGAATTGTCTCAGTAAGTTTGTTTTGTTTGAATTAAGCTGAAATGATTTGTTATTAAAATTTTGGGATGTCTTACTTTTAAGGGGAAATGTTGCCAAATTGTTTTTTGAAAAAAAATGAAAAAAGGCAATCCTATCATATCGTTGACAATTGTTTAAACTTGAGTGTCATTGGGAACGGCTTAAGTGGTAATAGAATGGATCATAGTTGGATGAATTCTTTGAGAGCTAGTGAAGAATATGAGAATAGGGTGGAAGAGTTTATTGAATTCACTAGAAAAAATGCTCCAGCAAAAAATGAGAAGTATTTTTGTCCTTGTGTCAATTGTTTAAATGAAAGTCGATAGGATGTTGATGTCATAAAGGATCACCTGCTTTGTGATGGAATAAATTTGTGATACATATGGTGAGGAAGTAACGAATTATCCGTCGCACAAGAAGGAAGATGTGGATATCATAGATAAAGATAGAATAAAGAAAATGATTCACGATGTTGATGTAGAATCCTTTGCGCAATCGTATGAGTATGACAGCCTACGAAGTGATGTAGAGACACCGTTATACCCTGGGAGTAAGCACACACGGCTGACAGCAACATTGCATTTAGTTAACTTAAAGGCAACTTGTGGGTGGACCGATAGTAGCTTCACATTACTGCTTGAGTTATTGTGTGATATGTTTCCATACGATAATATACTTCCAAATTGTATGTATGAGGCCAAGAAAATCCTGTCTATGATGGGTATAGAGTATAAAAAGATATATGCTTGCCCTAATGACTGCGTACTATACAGAAGGAGTATGAAGTGCTTAGTGAGTGTCCTAAGTGTAAAACTGCATGATACAAAGTGAAGAAAGATGGTGGTTGCAGCGACGAGACAACTAAAAGGCAACCTTTAAAGGTTTTATGGTATCGTTCAATAATACCATATTTTAAGCATTTGTTTATGATTGCAACAAAAGCGAAGAAGTTGATATGGCATTCTGATGAGAGAATATTTGATAAAAAATATCTTCAGTACCTGACTGACTCTCCATAATGGAAGAAAATAGATGAAATGTTCCCTTAATTTGGCAGCAAGCCAAGAAACCTTTGGCTTAGCCTTTATACAGACAGTATCAATCCGTATGGAACTCTTACTGGTACACACAGTGTGTGTCCGATTATCCTTATAATATACAACTTGCCTTCCTGGTTATGTATGAAATGCAATTATATGATGCTTTCTATGATGATTTCTGGACCAAAACAGCCAGGGAATGATATTAATGTCTACTTGACTCCTTTGATTGAGGACTTGAAGAAGCTGTGGGAGGAAGGCGTAGATGTGTTTGATGTATATAAGAAGGAATCCTTCAAGCTACGTGCAATGATTTTCATAACGATAAACGACTTCCCTGCGTATGCAAACTTGTTAGGGTATAATGTAAAGGGGTATAAAGCATGCCCAATATGTGAAGCAAACACACACTTCCATCAACTTAAGCATATAATAAAAATTGTCTACCTTGACTATATGAGGTTTCTTCATCGGTTTCACCCGTATCATAGGTTAAGAAAGTGTTTTAATGGCTTATCGGAGAATAGAATGGTCCAAAGGCATTAACCAGAGAGGAAGTTTGTAGTCGGGTGGAATGTATCAATGTCACCTTCGGTAAGAATCAGAGGACTATAGGTGAGAAGAACATATAGAAGAATAGACCAATTTTCTTTGATCTTTCATATTGGCGTAGTCTTGATGTGAGACATAGTATTGATGTGATGCATGTGGAGAAAAATGTTTATGATAGTCTTGTTAGTACACTTTTGCACATACCAGGGAAGACTAAGGATGAAATTAGTACTAGACTAGACCTTATTGATATGAGAATAAGAGAACGGTTACATCCATAACTAAGAGATGATGGTAGAAGGGCATACATGGAGCCAGCAGAGCATATACTATCAAAAGCGAAGAAAAGAAGTTTGTGTGGGTGTTTTCTTGAAATTAAGGTGCCACAAGGGTATTTCTCTAATGTCAAAAGGTGAGTCTCAATGGACGATTTAAAGTTAGTGGGAATGAAGTCCCATGATTATCATGTGTTGATGTAACAACTATTACCAGTAGCTATTAGAGGCATCATGAAATATGATGTGCAAACTGTAATGCCCCCAAAATTTGATTAAGGGTTAATGACTTCAAAAGTGGATGTGATTATTGATAAATAAACACTTTTAGAGAATACGATGCGAATTGTGATTCGAATGTGTTATGGGGGTGCCTAAACCCTGTATTTAAGTTCAATTATGAATTAACATCTAAATTGAAATGGAATAGAGAGATGGTGCATATTATGGTGAAATGTAATAATAAAATGTGTTTGGTGGTGATTCAGTAAGAATTGCTATAATCAGGGGCAAAATAGGAAAAAATGAAAGTTACCGACCAATTGGTCAGTTACTGAAGAGAACACTTATTAGTAACTCAAAGACCAATGGTTGAGATTCATTGTCAAGAGATTAAGAGGGTGGAATCATGTGTTTATGTGATTATGTGAGATCAAGGGAGATGTGGTAAGATCTTGACAAGTGTCAAAATTTGGACCATTAGATCAAGGTCAAACTTTCAACACTCATTCCTCTCTCTTCTCTTTCTCAAGTCGGCTTAAAAGGCCTTGGCACCCAAAAATGCTGATCATCTTCATCTTCTCTTTCTCTCTCATTAACCTCCATTTTCGCCAAGCTTGGGGAAGGAAAGAGAAAGAAAAAAAAAGGTGAGATATGGCTTGTTTAATGTCCTCTAATGCTTAAACTCTCTTCTATAATTTTGTTCATGATGATGAGAGCTTTATCTCCATGGTTTTATATTTTTTGAAAGAAGGTGTTTGAGTGCTTAAAGAAAACTTGAAGGTTGAGGAATCAAGAAATAAGCTTGGGGAAGAGGGAGAAGTGAGTATTAGCTCCCTTTTGATATATATATATATATATATATTGTGGCCATTGGATGAGTTTTGAAAATTGTAGATTTTGCCCTTATTTTAGTGTGATTTTGGATTGGAAGAATTGAATGGTGTATTGTGGTGAAAATGGTGTCATATTGTGTCTTGATGTTATTGGAATTGGTTTGTAACTTGTAGTGGAAAGAATTTGCAATGTTGAGTTTTGTGTTGTGAGATTGTGTGACATGTTGTGGCCAATGTGGCACATGTCAATGTGATGTGAATTTAGTTGATTTTGTGTTTTCAATGGATTCCTTGTGAAAATTTATGTGGGAATGATGTTTGTTGTGGAATTGGAACCATTGGGAACAAATGTGCCAAAAACTGAAATTCTGTCCATTGAAACTCTTTGCTGGGCAATCTGTTTGTATTGATGTTTTGAATAGGTAAATTGTGTCTAAAAATTCTGAAACTTTTTAGTCTTAAATTTCACATGACAAGCTTCAAAATGAATATATAATTTGTGTCATTTCAATTTGTGAGCTAAGACTTATGATTTTCCAAAGTTTAGGATTAAAACTGGAATCTGTTTTGGAGCAGTGTTGAATCTTGTGCAATTATGAATAGCCTGGACTCATATTTTTCCAATGAATAGACTTAAATAGCTTTCAATATACTTTGGGATCACCTCATTTCAATTTTTCTAGAATTAATTATGATTTTTTGAAGTTTCCTTGGTTGCAGTCCAATACTTTCTGTATAGGTTTTGGCCACAGCCAGACAATCTTGGTTGCAGCAAAAAACCTTCTGTGCTATTTTTGGGCCATAGCCAGAGAATTCTAGGCTATAGCTAACCCCTGTTTTCAGCACTTTTGTGAATTTGAAAAGTGGTTTCCAACCTAGTACTTCCAATCCTTTTAAGCTTTCATTGAACTTATTATTAGCCACTTAAGGGACTCAAATGACCACCAACCTTAAGTGTTTTAAAGTTAAGGAATTGGAAAAAGGGAATGTCCTTGGTTTTGATTGATAGGATTTGTAACCCCCTGCCATAATTAATATCCAGATTACACAATAAAAGTGAAATAGAGACCAATAACAATCAAATAACATTTACTAACCCATCTACCAGACGGGGTTTACATAAATATATTTTGAAATCATTTAAAACCTGGTCTCACATTCATATTTCCGAATACAATTACTACATGAAGATAAATCACATTTAAATATATCAAAGTACGCAATATAATTCCCGGCTAAATCCCGGGTTCCATATATTAATCAAAGCCTTATAGGGCACATTCGCCTATATACAATTACCCAAATAGGGCATTACTCGATCCATCTTGAGTACATAATTAAATCCAAACACACATCCCAATAAGCAATGATAACCAACTACCAAATCTTTAACCCGAAGGAAGTCATTGCCGTCCCTGATTGCTTACTCCATCGTCGATCCATTACCCTGTCTGAAAGGTTAGTAGGTGAGGGTGAGATTCTAGAGAATTTCAGTAGGAAAACAGTATCAATATGCATGTACGATAAATGTTTAATGCATGACATGCTTGCATCACATAACTCATGTTCATACAATGACAAATTTGTAAGCTCAATGCTTCAAACAACATACTAATGGTCATAGTATAAATTGAAACATAGCTTCAAATTATATATAATCATGCAAAGCTAAGACATGCACCAACACACTAACACAAATATCAAATACATGCAGAAGAGATATGTTCCCTACTCTGGTTCTTCCACGTAAGCTCCAGCTCTGGCTGCTCACGATCAGGGCGATCATCAAGCCCTATAACCAAAACAAGGACATAGGGTTAATCCCTTTTCCAATTCTTTAACTTGCAACACTTAAGTTGGTTATCATTCACGACCTTTAGGTGGCTACTCAAAGCCTAAACACCTGCCTAAAAGGTTAGGAAATACTTGACAAAAGACCATCATTTGAATCTTCAAAATCCCCTTTTTGACTGTATCACTCGAGTGAAGGTGACCTCACTCGAGTGATGGATACCTTTCACTCAAGTGATAACCTTAACACTCGAGTGATGCCTCCTCAAGCACCTGAGTCCTACCGAGTGAAGCTCCCAAAAGTGCTTACCCGAGAGCACAGAAATCCTAAAGTCAAAAGTGCACTCGAGCGTAAAGACCCTCACTCGAGTGATAGCCCAAAACTTGTGAGTGTTAATTTACACTCTTGACAAACCAACTGCGAGTGACAACCCGAGAAGCGGTTCTTAGTACAGAAGCACATGATCACCTGAGTGAGACCACCCTTACTCAAGTGATAACCCATATCACTCGCAGGTGAGGAAGTGCACCCTTGCTTCTTCTATGAACAAGTGCAACCAAAACCAAAGGGGAAAGGGAAAACATCACGATGCACTCGAGTGAGGCTCTATCAGAACCCAGAACGCAGTAGATACCAAAATTCTCCCAAACTTAACCAATATGTCTCCAATGGTCCTAAAATTCTTACACAAGGCTATTCCCACATAATTTCACACAAAGAACCCATTGGAAACCTCAAAACAACTAAAATATCACTACAAAGACATTTTCCCGCTATGATCATACTTATCACACATATTACCCAAATTTTACTACTTTTAATCTCAATGCTCTAAATCAATTCCAATAAGACCAAAACACACTATGGCATCATTTTAACCACAATAAACCACCATTCCACAATTATACCAAATCAGGGAAAAAACTACAAATCATAATACTCAACCAAAAATCACAAAACATATATCAAAAGGGTGCAAATACTCACCTTTTCCTCTTTCCAAGGCCAAAACCTTGATTCTTCATCTTTATAATTTCCTCAAGCTCTCAAAACACCTTATTTCATAAATATAAAACTATAGCAATGAAGCTCTCATCACTATGAAAAACTTTAAAGAAAGGTATTTGAGCATAAGAGGACAAGAAGCCAACCAAAAACCCACCTTTCATTTTTTCTTTCCTCCCTCAAGCATGGCGACAATGGAGGCTTGGAAGAGAGAGAAGAAGATCATATTTTTGGGGAAAAGAGGCCATTTAGCCGACCTAGAAGGGAAGAGATGAGAGAGGGAAGAGCTTTTTAAACTTTGACCAATCCAATGGTCTATATTGTGCCAAGTGTCATGCTCTTGCTTCATCTTCATGAGCTCACATACACATATGCACATAGGATTCCACCCTTTGATCTCTACACAAATCAATCACAACTATTGATCTTCAAGTTACCAATGATTTTCCTCTTCGATAACCGATCAATTGGCCGGCAACTTTACCGTTTTGCCCCTGATTATGGTAATTCACACTAAATCACCACCAAACACATTATTCTCATTTATCTAGCCATAATATGCGCCCTCTCCATATTTGAAGTCAATTTAGATGTTAATCAATAATTAAACTTAAATATAAGGTTTTGGCACTGCTCATAACACAAACGACTACAATCCACATCATATTCTCCAAAAGGGTTTATTTATAAATAATCACACCCACTTTTGAAGTTATAATCCCTTAATCAAATTTGGGATCCTGCTAAACCAGGGCTTAGCAGTCCACTTATCTCAGGCTTATTCCTTAGCTTCAAGTCTCATAATTTGGGGTATTACAGGATTCGATATTTGCTCTGAACGTGAGCAACCTTTGCTAGAGCACACTTGGAAAGAACAAGGTAGTGACGCTTTCCCTTATACTATATGTGATGCATTGTATGTTTAATTTATCATTATTTTGTGATGATTTTGGATGTTGCAAAGCTGTGTATATGTGAATGCCAGGAAGGTAATGTGTATTTGTAAATGTAAATGCCAGGAAGGCAATATGTGTTTGTAAATATGAATGCTGGGAGGCAATATGTGTTTGTGATGTTTGATGATTTACCTGCACGCTATATGATTATATGTTGTATGAGTGATTTGTTACTATCGGGATTCTTTTGAATCTCATTCTTTCCATTAACTAACCTACAGACAGGGCAAGTGACTTGAAGGAGAAGCAGGCAACCAAGGGTAGATAGTTCTTTATTTTAGTTGTTAGTTGGTTATCATATTTGAATTGGGATTACTGTACATTTGGATATGGTTATGTAATTCCTTGAATGGGAAATTGTAGGGGGTAAATATGCCTGTAAACCTTTTAGTTTATAAGGTGAAACCCGGGGGTTATCGGGAATCTTGGGTTACACTCTGATATGTATGAATGTGAGTTATCTGCACAAGGTGATTATATTCGATGTGTGAATGTGAGACCAGGTGAATCAGATTTTGAAAGACATTTGTGAAATCCATATCTCAACGATGGGATTGAAATTGAGTTTTGATTATCTGATGGTCTCTAATTCATTTTAATCATTTATTTCGAATCATAATTACGAAGGTGGGTCACACAAACCACTATAACAAGACTGTGTGTTTTCTTTAATGCTATCTATAACAAAGTCATTGACACTGCAAAGTTGGATAACCTGGAAAATAAGAGTTATATTATTTTTTCCCAACTAGAGATGCATTTTCCTCCTCCATTTTTTGATATAATAGTGCATTTGATAGTTCATTTGGTAAGGGAGGTAAGGCTCTGCAGTCCAGTTTACCTAAGGTGGATGTACCCTTTGAGCAATTCATGAAGATCTTAAAAGGGTATTATAAAAATCCTTATCAACTTGAAGCCTTAATAGTTGAAAGATATGTAGTTGAAGAGGCAATGGAGTTTTACAAAGATTATTTGTCAAGGAAGAAGAAACAATCTCGGCATGAAAAGGGGAAAAGCAAGGGAACACGAGGACTGAAAGTGAAGAATATTCCTCGTGAAGAGGTGTTGCAAGCACACTTGTATATCCTGAATAATATGGAAGAAGTTCAACCTTACATAGATGAACACAAAGAGTTTGAAGAACATGAATCCAAGGAAAAATGACATGCAGACTGCTATTGAGGAAAATAAGACATTCATAGAGTTGTTTAAGGAAAAGGTTTCACATGAGACCGGTGTGTCTGAGACAATCGAGTGGCTAGCTGGGGGACTTCGTTTGAGGTCATTACTTGTATCGGTTATGATATAAATGAGTATTATTTCTATACAAAAGACCAAGATGATAGAAGTACCATGCAAAATAGTGGGGTGATAGTAGAAGCTAAAGCCATGTACTTTTCCAGTTTGAAAGATAAAAATCCCATATTAGTATCCATGGCCTATTATGGAGTTATAGAAGAAAAATGGGAGATTACTTATAACAAGTTCAAAGTTGCTTTATTCAAATGTAAGTGGATTTGCAATAATGCTGTGGTAATAGATCAACAATTTGGATTTATCTCAGTTGATCTTTGAAGAGTTGGTTATAGAGATAAGCCCTTCATTCTAGCAGACCAGGTGAAACAAGTGTTTTATGTCACAGATATTACGAATAAAAAATGTCCATTGTATTTCAAGTAAAAAATAGAAGTATGGTGATCCGACCTTCAACCTTGACGACACACCACCTTTCACAACAAATCCACCTAGAATAAGTGAAGTAGAATTGGTAGATGATGAAGAATATGCTATAAGAAATGATTATGGTAAAATAATATGGGACACAATATAAAATAAGACCTTAACTTAGAAAATAGAACTGTGCACTTTTTGTTTTACTCCTGCTTAGTTTATTCATGTTATTGAAATTTATTTACCTATTTGATGATGCTTTTTGTGTTAACAAGAATATGGACTACTCTAGTGACTCATCACAAAGTGCTAAGGATGATGAAATGCCTAGTGATGAACCTATTGCGAGAAAGGTTAGAGGCTGCACAAAGATGGGAGCATTGGTTGCACGTCATCAACATCAACAGGAGAGGCTGCATGTGAGCTTTGATGTTAATATGAATTCAGTTGGTCCTGAGGAAGACCATTTCATTAGCTATTTAGGCTATTTGGGTCGAAGCAAAATTCACATTATCTATGATAATTGGAAGTTGATTCCCCCAAAAATGAAAGACATGATTTGACAAAAACTTTTGGTATATAAGTTTTGATACATCTGTATTTGTAGCTTTATTCATATTGCTTGAAATATAATTATCTTCTATTTTACCTTGCAGCAAACATATGATGTCCCAGTCACCAGGGCGATGTACAAGCATTGGATGGGGGAGGTTCGTCAACGATGGACAGATTTCAAGAATAAGCTTACAACAAGGTACATTCGAGGGGATATAAGGGGTAAGGATCCATGTCAAGAGTATTTGTATCTGTCTCCAGAGGACTGGAGGTTGTTTATGGCATCACAGGAAGATCCTCACTTTTTTGTAAGATTTCTTTCATCATGATATAGACCTTTTGATTTTAATATACTTGACATCATTAATTCGATTTTCATTGTTTTCCTTTCATAGGAAGCAAGTGCAGCAAATACTCAGAGGCAAGTAAGAAATAAGTATCAGCATTGCATATCTTATGGTGGTTATCGAAAGCTTGAACGGCGGATGATGGAAGAAGAGTTGGAAAAAATGAAGGAAGCAGTCAAATTAGATCCTAGCATTGTTGTCCAAGCCTTGGCTCCTCCTCCACGTCACAAAAAATGGAAAGCAGGGAGGATTAAGGTTGGGAAGTACATAAATCTGATTGTTACTGAGGTTGCTATGAAGATTGTAAGTAGTTAAAGCATAAGTACATAAATATTTTCATATCGGGTGCTTACTTTTCATTTATGATAAATTGTATGCTACAGGATGAATTAGAAGATCATAGCAGCCAAGGTTCATTCAATCTAAGTAGACGGATGGACAACTTGTTAACGGCTATTTGGAAGGCAATAACCCTAGTTGTGTTTGAGGAGAGAAAAGAGAAGTTAGTGTCACAAAGTATTTTGGATGAGCCTCACATTATTCGTCATAAGCTGAACCTAGTAGGGAGCTTGTGGCCAAGATCTGTGAGGAATTTAAACAAGAGCTCGAGACCAAACTTCATGACAAGCTCTGACAGGAGCTGTTGCCAGAACTACGTCTTGAAATGACAAAGATGTTTGAATCGAAGATGGCAAGTGACGAGCGTAGAACTCAGGAATCCCTGGCCTTTCCTAGTGCCAAAGGAAGTTACAACCCTTTGGAAAAACCACTTGGAGACCCTTCTCCCACTCCAGCGTCAGGAGAACATTCTACCCTTTATTTCGATGCGCCATTGTTGTGTGTTGTTGCTGATGCTCTCATTCACACACGAGCTACCACCCACCATCATCAACAAATTCCACAGCATTTACGTAGGGTGACTGTGACATGTGTTCGAGAGAGGGAAGAAGGTACAACCATCTTTGTTCCTAATGCAAAGGTTGCCATGATAGGTCAGGTGATATGATATTTCATCCTTTGGCCTCAAAATTTTATTGGCTTGGGGGCAACACCTCCAATGGTAGGAATTACCTTACTATTACTTGAGATCTGTTAGCATCCTACTAACAATTTCTTTTTTTATGTTCTAAAAGGATGCGGAAGATGCGGGAAAATAGCCCTTCTTGGCATGGCTGCAATAGCTCTACAAAGGTATTCGCCAAATTGACTTGCACATGCCTCTGGGATTGTGAGCCTTACATTGGAGTATCCCTTCACGATTGACATGTAAGATCTAAAGGAGTTTATCATGTTGGAGGAGATAGATGTAGGATGGGTGAATTTGCAATCTGGTAAGTTTTTTTTAAAAATTTTTTCCTTCAATTAATGCAGTGGTTTTTTGGTTTCATACATTCAATAATGCATTCATTATTTTAATTCTATTATAGATGCTTCCACTGCATCTTCATAGACATGGAAAGATGTGATTTATATAGATTCTTATATCCTGCAAATACAAGAAGGGATACCAATACTTTGGAGGCAAGGACTTACTATGTGAGCTACATAATAGGACAGACCAAACTTCATTGTTATTTAGCACTAATTGTTCAAGGCTACATATTTTACTTTTGTCTATTTAAAATGTTTAATAAATAATTGCCTTATCATCTAACTTCATTTTAATCTATACATGTTGTTATAGTTACCATTGGTGTTTGTGAGTTATTTGTCCTCATCTCAATGCAATCTATTAGTTTGATTCCTTGCATAAAAAGCCAGACAAAGAAACAAAATTTGTCTTCAACATGTAAGTTATATTGTTTGTATTTTATTGATTCTTTAAAAAATGAATAGTTCTAATTTCTATTGATTTTGATTTTAATGATAGTGCGACCCAGACATATAGACTCCTTAGCGGGTCACGCGAGGGTAAAGTTCTTAGAGACCCAAAGTGGTTTTACCCTAAAGTAAATAGTTTCAATTCAAGTTCTTTTATTGAAGTCGTTTTAGACATACCTTTATTGATTTTAACAACCATTTGGTTTTAATTTATAGTGCCCTCGACAACCTGACAGAACTGAATGTGGATACTATGTTATACTTTATATGTATAACATCATTCAGAGTGGAATTATAGGTGATTTTGAACAGGTAATCATTTTTTCATTCTCAATGACAATATTTTTTGTGTTGTAATTGAATTTCTAATTAATTCATTCACTTGATTCATTGATCACCTAAGCTTATTTTCTAATTTACAGATTTTTGACGATAAAGATGCCTACCTATATGAAGACATTAATTTGATCAGAGATCTTTTGGATGGACATCTTCTTTAACATATAGATCAGTAAAGTTTTTATTTATATTAGTTAGTGGTTGTGTAATAGACAAGTTTTTAACACTTTGTGTATACATATATAGTATTAGGTTGTATGAGTTGTTATTGTACATATTGGCAAAAAAGAGTTGTTATTGTACATATATTGTATAGGTTGCAGTGCAGGATGTTTCCTTACCATTTTGTAAGGGACATTATGGTTTATGAATCATTCTTCAATCCTTCTGTTTCTATAGTTTTAATTTATTGGGTAATTAAGAATATAAATAATCATTTTTTAAAAAAATAAAATATTTTAACATCTGTAAAGAAAAATAGACATCTAAAGGTCTTACACGATACTTTAGACGTCCTTATTTCACAAAAGGGACGTCAAAAGGGACGTCTAAAGTCAGGGCTTTAGATGTCCCTATTTAGAAAAGGGACATCTAAAGTCCTATACCAGAAACTTTAGACATCTCGTTTCTAAATAGGGACGTCTAAAGTCTCTGGGTACAGGACTTTAGACGTCCCTTTATTTACGAACATTATTGCCATAGTTTAACTACGTCGCTCATATAGACGTCTCCCTGTTTTTGGACATTAAAGGGGCCAAAAAAGGGATGTTAAAAGCCCTGTCTATAGTAATAAAGAGAACTTCTTTTAATTAAAACTGGATTTGGTTACTAATAGAGCACTGAATATTATTACAATAGATTACCCACCCTTATTAAGTCCACCCCCATGAACAAAAGGTGGAGATTGACATGAGATGAAGATAATTAACTTTTATGTCCTTGGCTTACAAGTAGAGGTCAAAATAAAATAGGCTAGGTTAAGCTTTACTTAAATAGGTTTTGGCTTGCAACAGAGATTTAAAGTCTAAGGTTGGGCCTGAGAATGTATGTAGGCTTTTTTTTTTATGTCGGAGCCTAGACTTTCAAAAGGCCTGAAACCTGTTTAATTGCCTATTTAAAATGTAGACTTTTAAATAGCTCTTAAAACTTATTCTTCAAAACTCATATATAACCCTCCTTCATGCTTATTTACAATCCTACCATATGTCTTAAAAGCCTAACTAACATCCATTCTTGTCGTAATATAAGGGCTTAGTGGGGGGTGGGGGGAATGCCTAGTGATAATAGTTGTCCAAGCAAGTAGAAATAAAAAAAAAACTAATTGTAAGTTAACTAATGAGATATATTTTTTAAAATTGACCAAGCATAAGATGCAACATGTAAAACTAGATTATACCTCTTTTACTTTTCCCACGTAAATTGGGACACACTGATAAGTAAAATATTTGCATATTTATTTTCTCTTATTTGATAATTTTGTGGAAAATATTTGAGCTTAATGTAATAAATTTGGGTGTAATTGATAAATATTTCCTTACTTTTCTGTTGATAGCCACATACAACACCATGTTAAGGAGAAAAGAGAAGAAAGGAGACCCAATAATAGACCCACGGGATTAAATCAAGAAAAGAAGGCACAGTGGAAAAAGTTATATAGCTACTGTAGCAGTGTCACTATTCATCGCCAGGACTATTCACTGTTCACCCGATCACTATTCATAAATCACTGTAGCGGACCGAATCACTATAGCAGGGCGCTGTAGTGAAACACTATAGCGCTGGCCGACAAGTTACTATGCTAGTGGTAGACAAGTCACTTTTCACGTGTTAAAAAATGGCATTTTACTGTAGTGCTGACTGACAAATCACTGTTCATGCATGGAATAAAAAATGACGGTCATTGTTCACACCTACCTATAAATACAGCTCATTTCAGCGGAAGCAAGAGAGGAAGGAAAATGATTTTTCTCTGATAGTGTGTGCGTGTGGCATCTTTCTCTGACAAGTTTTGACTATATTGTATTATATCTTAGATTTAATTTCATGCATAGCATTATTTTTTGCATGCCTCCATCTTGGAAGGCTTAGGTAGACCTCCTATATGGACGGTATAGGTAGTCCTCATTTATGGATGGTATAGGTTGCCACCTACATGGAAGGTTTTACCTTCTACAAGGAAGGCTAGATTTCATGATTTTTCATACATATTTTGGTTGTATATTTATGTTTTAGAATTTAATATTCAAGTTTTATGTAGTATTTATTAAGTTTTCAATTTATTTTGGTTTTGTTTTTAATTTCATCATGAGCTAAATTTCTATTTTCCTAGGGTGAAGATGTAACTTACTAATGACAGATTGAATCTTAACTTATTAAATCCATTTTTAATTTTTCCTTCGTGATTGAGTTTTAATTATTGTGCTTAATGCTTTCAATAGATTGACAATCTTTTGAATGATTTAAATATATATGTTGAGACCGGAAGGAGGTGCATGTGTATAGATCCTATAATTAAAGCCATAACTTACATATGAAATAGGAATATATTCATATGAGTTATGTAGTCTTACTGAGTTTCATAAATATTAATGCATGATTAATTGCTTAAATTCATATAGGAATATATTGGAATAGCAATTAATTATAGAATTGCTTGACCTTGGAAGAGGTTAATAATTAAATTAAAAAAACTCGACTATCAATCATGTGGAATAAATTGGGCTAGATAGATAAGTGATTTAAGTCAAAATTTGTTAAGTGAAATCTAACCCTTAGGGTTTTTGCTCATAGTTACTTTCATATTATTTGTACTCATATTTAATCATTTTATTTTGTATTCTCAATCACCAACGAATCGATTGACTAAATAGAATTAAAATTACCCATTTTGGTATTTAATGATCAATCCTCGTGGAAATGATACTTTACTCACTATTGTATTACTTGATTATGACAGTATACACTTGCACTATTTAATATATCATTTACACTCGTAACACAAACTTCTCCTACTAAGATTATAATATTTTATTTGACACTAAAATAAACTCATAGAAATTATTATGCTTTAGTGGATAACGCAAATTAGAGGAGAATGAGTGAGTTAGCGTTATCATCTCAATCAATCAAAGAGAATTGAGGTAGGGGTGAATGATTGATATGAAAGCATGGGTTGAAGGTAATGACAATGAGATATTAATCTTAGAATTAAGGTTAAATTGGTAATTTATAAATAATTTATAAAATTATTTAGATAATATTATATATACTTATTTATATAATAATATAAATTAAAAAAATTTAAATAGGTTAGGCCTGTAAACTATACTTTATGAAAATAGGTCTGGCTTGCTTATTTAATTAGGCCCGGTAATAGGCTGGAGCCTGAGCCTGACATATTTACTAAATAGGCTAGATCAAGTTTTATATAGGCTAGACTATCAGGGACCTATCCTATTTTCACCCCTAATTACAAGAGGATTGCTCTAACAAACCAATGTTGAGAGTAGTCAAGGAGCCTTACATAAGAAAATGTTTTGATTAATTAGAGAAGCTAGCAGAATAAAAAATCTGGTTTAATTCATTGCTTCTTCTCCAACGGGTTTTTGTGATATATGCCATAATTGTTGGGAATAAAAAATATAAAGCCGGAAATGATATTATTCCTAAAGTTGAGAAGCGCCGATCTGAGTCTAGTACGTGGAGGGGTATTCGTAACTGTTGGGACAAGATCAAAGATAGCTTAGCATGGAGAGTTACCAATGGACAGAACACTTCTTTCTGGAATGACATTTGGGTCCCGCATTTTGATAAGCTTCAGAGTTTGATAATCAAAGAATTTCCTAGAGATGCTACTGAATGGAGAGTAGCTGATTGTATCACTTCATCCGGACAGTGGGATATGAGAAAGTTTCAGCACCTACTTCTAAGTCATGTATGTACAGCTATTGCACGTGTTAATATTAATCAGCGTAATGGGGAGGATTTTTCGATATGGAGATGGTCTTCAGATGGAATGTTCAACATCAGATCAGCCTACAAATATCTAGTAGGCACCCCACAACCTCACAGTAATAACTGGAAGAGATGTGTTTGGAAATTGAAAGTCCCTCAAAGGTACCGTTTTTTCTTGTGGTTGTGCTTTCATGGTCGTCTAATGACAAACTTAATGCGTTATCAGCGAGGTAGTCATCCAACGGGTTTTTTGTGATATATGCCATAACTCAAGCGAGTCTGTACTACACGTTTTGCGGGATTGTCCTTTCACTTCTGAATTATGGAAAGGATTCTTACCTCTGGATTGGTGTGATCAATTCTTTGGCTCTTTTGAGAGAAATGATTGGCTTACATGGTGTGCGGGGAGAAAAGAAGTTATACAGGGATTCGAGTTTCGTCTTTGGTTTTCGGTTCTATGCCGACATATCTGGTTAGCTCAAAATGACAGATGTTTTAATAACAACACTTGGAGTAGTCATGCCATATTAGCCCATAGCCTGCTTAACATGGGGAAATACAAGTTTGGTTCAAAATAAGAGTGCAGAAAGGAATCAACAACAGTGGATGCCACCACCGCTTGGGTGGGTGAAGATTAATACCGATGGATCTAGGAATAACAACTTAGGGACTTGCACGTGTGGAGGTGTATTGAGAGATCACAATGGTGAATTTCTGATGGGGTTAATGTATCAGATTAGGCAAGGAATGGTAATATCTGCGGAAGCTTAGGGTGTTTTGTGGGGACTAAAAGTTGCATGGGATAGAGGATACAGAAAAATCATAATTGAGTCTGATTGTAGTGAAGTAATGGATATAATTCAGGATAACGTTTCTCAGGAACACCCTGATTTTCAGCTTATTGTGGAGGTTCAAACGCTGCTGGATAGAGATTGGGACGTGGAAATTTCACATTGCATTCGGGAGTTTAACACGGTTGCAGACGCTATGGCAAAAGAAGATTGGAAGATGGCGATTGATCTTCATATCACATTTTCGCCCCCTGATGCTATTACAGCCCTTTTAATTAATGATGTAAACAGAATGAATTTTCATGTTGACTCAGGAGGATAGCTTCTGATGTATTTGTAGAATATCTTTTATTATCTAAAAAAAAGCACCACAGACAAGTTTTCCCTCCATCCCTCCTCCTCCTCATCATCATCTTCATTCTTAATTCAGAATGACAGAAGCGTCACAATTATAGGCTTCACAACTTACTCTTCCAATTAGAGGGATAACATCATTATCCCTTAATTACAACTCTTTCACAAATAATTAATTAAAATAATCACTTCTAGCTAGGAATCATTCCCCATCCCTACTTCATCGCAATAAAAACTTGGCTTTGGAGTTAATGGTGGAGGTATTGGTGCGATTAAAAAAAATATGCCAAAACAACAACTACTATATATATGGAACAGGATAAATGGTGGAGGTATTGGTGCATGTTTTCATTCTTAATTTCTTATCAGAATTGGGTTATCTCCCATCCCTCTTTCTTCTTTTCTTCTTACTGTCTCTCATATCTACCCTTTTATTTATAAATGTTTGATTCAGATTTAATATTTTATAAAATTATTATAAACATTATTTAATTAATTTAAACCAATAAAATGTGATTTACACAATTCATGAGAGCAATACAAATATAATTAAAAAAATTAATTTATAAATTATTGTAAAATATAAATCTCAACAATCCATTTTTGTCTATAGGTGGATACTAAAAAGAAAGGGGGAAAAGAGAGAGGATCTGTTAGCTTGCGCCCCAAAATAAAAGATTTAGAACAAAAACTGCGGAGTAATGCGACCAAGAAAAAAGAGTAAATATTATATTACTATAATTAAAGACCATATATCGATCATTTCAAAGAAAAAGACCACTCCCAGCTTCACAATTTCATCATCTCTTTTGATGATTTGTGAGGAAAGAGACAAGTGAGATATTAGTAGACATCATATATAGGATCAGAAAAGTACATAGAAGGATATCGCAAATTGTCGATCTATCGTTTCAAGAACACTTATTTTCGTTGATATATAAAAGCCAAAGACATTGCGTTAAGCTTAAAGTAAACTTTGTTGTCGTTTGTTAAAGGAGACTTCTCTTTCGCTTCCTTGAATTCGTCTTCACAATTAACAGATGCATCCATGGCTGCGCTTACCTTCGTATTTGCAGATCTGAAGTCTTTGGACTTAAGAGCTCCAATGGCTTCATCCAAATCAGAAAGAGAGTCCGAGTAATAATCAGAACAAGCTTTTAAGCACTTCTTTGCATGATCACTGAACTTCGGATCCTTCAAAAGATTGGAAATGGCAGAGACTAAATTAGTTCCATTGGACTTCGTTATCTGAATCGACATGGCCACAAGCTCGTCGAGACTAGTGGGCGGACTCGAAGACTTGCCTTTAAGGCTCTCAACACAGAAATCAAAATTGGTGTTTGGGTTATCTTTTGAGGCGACTCTGCATGATTCAGTAATGAGATCGGAACCAGATGAGACTTTGAACACAGCCAAAATCAATAGGAGATAGAAGGGCAACTTCATTCTTGATTTTTTTTTTTTTTTTAATCTCTCAATGATGTTCTATGGACGTCAAAATGTGAGCTTGGAATATATATAGGTGAGAAAGATCAATATTAATAATGGCCATATCCAATGCCATTAATGTTACGATATTATTAGGAATCAGTGGTACGTATCATTGGTTTTAAGACATAGCATTAATTATTTATAATGCAGATTATTTGAAATAACAAGCTATATCTCCCCGTGAGTTGCACAAGGGAGTATCGTTCCTGAAAGTGTTAATTATGATAGTAGTACATGTAAAGATATAATGTTAGATAGTATGATTATATATTAAAATATGTTGATAGGGTAATAAACATGTGACATTGACGTTAAAAGTTAAATGAAATTAATTTGATTATCATTATAAAAAAATATCCAAAATTGTTTTTGGATATGAAGGGAAAAACATATACACCCCGAACATAATTGTTTTTATAACCTCCAAATGTCTTAGGTGATTATGTTTTGTGATTCATGATTTTATGTCTATTTTTGAATTCAATCAAATTGAATTCATGATTTAATATCTATTGTCAAATTCAATTTACTTTATTACCTTATCTTCAAACTCTAATAATAAAAGCTAGGAATTAAACGAGAATAATATCCCAATAAATTTACATAACTTGGAAACAGAATGCATAATTTTAATCCGCATTTATTATTGAAGAGATTAAACTTTCTAGAGTAAAGGAAACTTGTCCATAATAGAGAATAATATGTAATGTTTTTTTCAAAACAGGAAATTACTATAACAGGTATTAACTGAATGAGTATTAATGTAATTATGCATTGATTAATTTAATTATGTGATTACCCAACCCATTTTTGTTAAACGGGTTTTTGAGCGGGTATTATAAGATTTTATGTATAAAATTGATCAATGATTAATTGATTGATTAATTTAATACATAATGATATATAAGAACCCTTGTTTCCGGGGGGGGGGGGGGATGAAAGAAAGAAAACCATGTTGCTCATCCTCCCATCAATGTTTTAAAAATATGAACCCGAATCGAAACTATCGGTTAATTGTCTTTTAGTTTTAGCTTTTCAAAAATGCTTTTATGATTTACAAGGTAATCATGTGAGATGAGTTTTGTCTCTACTTACAGAAAATGGTTTCTTAAACCACAGTTTGATTGTTGTAACACCCCATATTTTATTCACCAAATATATTGTAATTATTGGAAATAGTCAATGAAATTTAATGGTGAATTTTGGAGAATATAATTATGTTTTTAGTGAAATTGCCAATAAGACAGTAAGCTTGTCATGTGATTTTGTATGATCAAATGATAAGCAAAAATTATGAAATTTTACAAGGTGAAAGTAGACATCCTAATCTTTAATTTAATAGGTGATATGACTCAGTTAGAGCTATATACAAAAAGTTATAAATTTTTAAAGTTAACCTAAAAAAACTGGAAAGTTTCTAGAGCAGCAGTCAAAGAAATTAAATCTAGGAATGATGTGCTTCAAACTGGCTAAAGTCCATATTTTTTCTTGAAACTAGACTCAATAAAGGTATGACAATTGTTTCCCAATCAAGTACACTCAGTCAGACTCAGACCGTTTTATAGGATCAATGACATAATAATTAAATAATATTAATATTATATAAATGCTACTACCTCCGGTCCTAAATATAGGACAAAGTTTGTAGTGTAATTTGCACTATAAACTTTGTCCTATATTTAGGACCGGAGGGAGTATATGATATAACACGCACACGCACATATACAGACTCTTATTTTTTTATTTGCTCGCCTAGTCTGTTCGTTTATGGTATCAAAGCTAGTGGTTAGATGATAAGATGGAAACCTAAATCCCTAATACTTTCATAACTGTTTACTCCTTTTAATTTTCATTTGCTTAGAAATTTTTATAGTGTTAATAGTTTGATTTTGTTTGTAAAATAGTCAAAAGTATAAAATGAATATAATTAAAAATTTAGAAGCTAGAATATATGAAACTGAGTGTAAAAACTTACCTGATAGTTCGTATATACCTATAATAAATGAAGAAAATTGTATGTTTTCTCCATTCATGGCAGGAGGCCAAGGAGATAATACATGGAATATAATAAATTGGACAAATATGTATTTAATAAAGCAATTTGGAACATATATAAACCCTAATATAAAATATTTGTTAGAAATATATGGTTTAGAAGACACAATATAATAAGAATGGTTCCGAAAGATGTAAAAGAAAAAGTAATAATGGAACAGCCTAGACATAGGTCAGATATGTTAGAAAGTTTATGTGAGCCAATGGAAGAAAAAATATATGATATACAAAAACAAGTAGAAATAAATATAGGAGAATTAAGATATATAAAACAAAGTTTAAAATGTATTATGCAATCTTTAGAATAGAATATAAAAAAGAAGAACCAGAGATTAGCAATAAATTAGAACCAACAGGGTGGATGCAACCAATAGTATCAGATGGAAGACAATTAAATACGATGAAAGCAATAGAGGAATTTGAAAGATTAGAATTATCTAGAGATCAAATAAGAAACCAGACTATGGATGAAAATGTAAAATAAACTAGAAAAATGACAGAAGAAATAATAAAAGGACAACAAGTATTAAATAAGAATTTATGGACAATAAATGAAACTATAAATAAAAAAGAAAAATAAATAATAAAAATAGAAAAAAGAAGAAGATAAGGAACTAAGTGAAGCATATAGAATATATAGCAGAAATAATATGGTATACAGGATCAACAAATGAATTATTAGAAATATTAAAACCAAATGTAAAGCTGATGAATGCAGTAGAAGAAAATGAATATGATGAGATAGAAAGATTAATGGGTCAAGAAGAAGAAAATTTAGAACAAATTAGAAAAGAATTCCAATATGCTACAAGAATAGAAGGTCAAGATGAAAATATTCAATTAAATACAGGAATAGTAATACAATATAGTAGTAGTTCAGGAACTAAAATGGAAACAAATATAATTGAAAAAATAAGAACTGAAGAAGATTATATAAGAAGTAGAATGCAGAGGGAAGCAGAATTAAGAGCAGAAGAATTAAAACATAAAGAAAGTATGAAAGATGAAAAAATGGCATTTGAAGTAAAATTCAATACTCCAAAGAATTCAGGATTTACACCTCCACCTATAGAACAATTTGAAACAAGAAGTATGTCATACCCTTATCTTATTTTCACCTTTTTCAGAGTGCTTGTGCATAATTCGGTGAGCAACACACGAATAGCTTAAATATACTGATATATTAATACATGGTACTTGATTACATCACAGGTTTACCCAGCAAGGTTTGATAATATTTACAATTTTATACAAAATATCCAAAATAATGACTACATATAACCATCTATCCTCGCCTCGGGATCCATACCCGTCAGTTCCCTGTGTCTACAACATTTCCTTTGGATCTATTGGCACATTTTTGTTTATAAAAAGGGGCGAGATTCCAAGAAATCTCAGTAGTAACATACAATCCAACATGTAAAATGTGAGAATTAAATATGCAATGCAACATAGTGTCAAATGAAAATCCATATCATACTGTGTGTGTACATAAAACTCAGGGCCAACAATCCAGTTAAAACCCCTACGTGTACCTCAACTGTGTCCCAGACCATAGCTAGGTAATGTGCTCCCAGGCACGTGTTTATATCACATCATACAGTAACACTCAACATATTAATAGTCATATAGTGTATGAGATATAGTAGTTACCACCTTAACCCTTTTTCGTCTCGAAACACGTGCCTCCTAAAGCGTGCCATCGACTGGCTCTCAACTCGTCTTAAAATGTCAAATATATAGGAATTAGGTTAAAACTCATTCATGTACTATTTCAGGCACTTCCATAGTGTTTCTAGTGGTTATATGAGTCTATTATGAAATTTTACCAAAATGCCTCTAGGACCCGGCCCGGCCCCGACGTACCTGATTCGACCGTACTTTTCTCGAAATGCTAACCTAGGCTATTCTAATATATTTTCTTCCAAGGAATCCATTCCAGACTCAAAATTATCAAATTTACTACCAAAAGACAGAAATGCCCTTGGCAGCCCTAATTTCAGGGTTTCAAGGGCGTTTTGGTAATTATACTTTTTAAGGCTTTTCTGAAAAAGTGATCAATTGTAACCCCGCCTAATTTTCCCTCATAAACTCAATGGAATTATCAGATCATCAAAAATCCAACTCTAACCCGTTAAGCTAGTACTGGCCAAAATTCTCAATTCTCTGAGAAAAATGAGGTTTTCCAATTTTAACTCCACAGACTTGCTCATTTCTACTCCTAACCATTTTATTAACTATTTAATTACGTTAAAACCACCATTTAAACTCAATTTGGGTAGCATAACATTTAGGACACAACTTTTCCCAAATTTACAAACAGAGCAAATCCAGCGAAATTTCACCAATTAAATTACTCATAGCAGCCAAAACAATCAATATTCGAAGTTTCGGAAGTTATCTTTTACTTCCTTTGACTTTTCTCTGATGTGGCTGAACCCTAGCCCCTTTAAACAGAAGAATTTGTGCTTCAATTACCTTAAAGGACATAGGAGAGAAGTTAGGAGAAGGATTATATACGTTAGGAACGAATTTATTAAAAAAATCAACCTACCTTGTAAGATTTCTTCACTTTCTCTCTCTAGAATTTTCTCAAACTTTCTCTCTCTTTTGCTCTCATGGCTGCACAGTTTTAGGGGAGGGAAGATGATGAGAATTGATTTTATAATATTTCCCATTTTTGCTCCATTTATTTAATTTCCCAAAATTCTAAAATTGGACTTTTGTGACATAACCCTTATGTACATGTAACTAATTTCATAAGCCCAATTGACATTCAACTTATTTTTCGCCCTCTTGGTCAACCACACTTCACATCTAGGATCCAAATTAGTGCCAAAATGGGCTGATATCAATTATCTCACAATTACAATGCAAGATTGCCATAACAAATTCTTCCATTTTAGGATTTGTAGGAAATTCAAGCAAATTTTCTGCCTAAAATTTGAAACATCATAACTAAATTTGTAGACATTGTATTGGAGTGATTTCAAAGGTTATAGAACCCTTATCAAGTCTAATTTCAAGGAAAAATATAGCCTTTATCCCAATGGAAGCACACAATTCCCAGAAATTCCATCTTTGAATGATGCTTTAGAAACTTTCCAGTTTCACTGGGTAAATTTCAAAAATACATAAAGTTTTGTATACAACTCAAAAAATTACCTATTACCTATAAAATTTAAGCTTAGAATGTCTACTTTCATCCTGTAAATTTTTAATCATCATTTGGTCATCCAAAACCACATGACAAACTCACTGCCTCACAGGGAGAAGTGAAATAACATGCACTTGAAATTTTAATAAATTCCATTTTTGTATACAAATTGCCCATACTCTTTAATTCACCATTTTATCCCATTAGATGTCTCATTACATAAAGGGAATATTGGTGATAAAAATTGGGGTGTTTCAAAGTATACCTAATTCAGGGATTTGGTTAGATTTAGATTGTAATTTGAATAATGAAAAAATATTAGAAGATTGGTCCAGAGCACAATTAATAGCATTAATGGGAAAAAATTTAAATGTTGGAACAACAAGTATATTAATAGAATCAAGTTTTTTGGAAATGTATTAAATTGGTGGAAAAGTACGAGTGAAGAATAGAGAGAAGAAGTAAGAAGAATAAATAAACATGATTATGGTAGTAGAAAAGAATTTTATGCATTATTAGTAAGGAGATAGAACCAGTAATAAGAAACGAGTTTATAGGAAGAAGCTCACGAGCCGATGAGGAAACAAAAAGTAAAAGAGCAATAGAAAAAATATATCCAATAGAAATATGTTCCTTAGAACTAAAATATTTAAATCAGTATATATGTGAATTTCAAAAATATTTTTATGAAATAAGAATAAATCCAGACGATAAAAGAAAATTATATCTAGATATGTTCTATAGAAAATTACCAAAAAAGATAGGAGAAACTATAATAGATTATTATTGTCAACACTCGTTTCCATTTCGATAATCGAAGAGTAATAAAGACGGAATTCAATGGGCATACAGAAAAGTACAATTATACTGATAATAATATTCATTTACAATTCTGATATCGTTCATCGACGAAAACAGAAAATACAGCGAAAGTTTTAATATTTACAATTTTTACCAAAATATCACAAAATAAACTAATTATGATCACGTTCTTGTCCTTGCCTCGAAGCACGTGCTGTTCACTTTCCAGCGTCTATGTCTTTTCCTTTTGCCCCACTGGTACCTGCTGAGGTGTTTATTTAAAAATAGGGTGAGATTCAGGAGAACCCCTGTAGAAACATGCTATCATTCATAGAAAATGCAAAAAGTAAATATGATATATGCCATGTATGCACCAATTAATGAACATTATAAACATATCTGCATGTATACATGAGTAGGGCCTAGCCCCACTATTCTGCACCAGTTGGATTTTCACCAACTCCAGTATAAGTGCCCCTAACACTTCTGGCCCTTCTTTAGGTAAATCGTGTTGATTAATAAAGCGCATTTACAAACATTGGCATCCACACAATCATATAAATATGGCATAGTGTATGAAGGATAATGTCCCTACCTCAAAGCTTTATATCCCCTTTTTAAATGTGCCTCGAAGAACGTGTCGTATCCGGCCTCCAAATTAGTCCTAAAATATTAAATGTACCAGAAATAGGTCATAACCTATCCAAGTATCATTTTAGACTCTTCCATAGTGTTTATTGTAGTTATATTAGTCTATGGTGAAAATTTACAAAAATGCCCCCGGGAACCCGGCCCGGCTCGGCCGTACCCGGCCCGATGGCACGTTTTCCCAAAATTTTGGCTAAGGCTATTCTGACTTATTTTCACCCAAGGAATCCATTTCCAGGCTCGAAATTACCAAATTCACTATCAAATTACGAAAATGCCCTTGACAACCCCTATTTAGGGATTTCAGTGGCGTTTTCGTAATTATGCTTTTTGGCCTCTACCGAAAAGGTGCCCAACTGTAACCCCACCTATTTTTGCCCACTGAGTCCAATGGAACCATTTATTTCATGAAAATCCAACTCCTCTACCATTTCTAGTCTGACCGAAATATTGAAGGGAAAATAGAAAAATGTAGCTTTTTGTTTTAGCTTCCAAAACTTGTACTTTTCCACTTCTAATCCTTGATTAATTCATTTAAACACTTCATAATCATGATTTAAAGGATTTTGGGCAGCATAACCCCTTAGGATTATGGCTTTTCCAATTTTACAACTTAACCAAAAATCACATAAACCAAACAACAATCACCAACAACAACTTCAATATACAAAGAAGTTGAGATTTTGGAGATTACCTCTTGATCCTTGGTGTTTCTCTCTCTAGGATGTCCTCTCTCTCTCCTCAACCTTGAAGATTAGCTTGCTAATCCATGGAGTTTATGGAAAGGAAGAGATTAGAGAAGAGATTTATGGAAGATTAGAAGAACAACCTTAAGAAATCATAACTTACCTTAGTCTTTCTCTTCTTCCTTCTCTCTAGAGCATGAAGCTTCACAAACTCACTCTCTCTCTTCTTTCTTTAGCCTTGAACGAAAATAGCAAGGAAAGATGAAGAAAGTGGCCTCATAAATTATCTCACCTTTTCTCTTCATGTTTCATCTTAGCCCTTGATTTAACCAAAGGTTAGGATTTCTCCACCTTTCATGTACACCATCATTCCATTTTTGTGTACACTCAACCTTACCATGCTTCCCTTTTGTGTACACTCAACCTTGATTATCATTTCCTTCTTCCTTGGTTGGCCAAAAACGTGCTCCCTCTTATGCTCCAACTAAATCAAGTGTTCTTTCCATTTACTAAAGCAATTGGTACAAAAGTTGGCTACCTAACCTTATGACATAAGTAAGGACTTATGACACAACAATTATCTCCATCATCTTTCATGTGGTGTTGACACTTGGTCTCATTGGATTTTGACACTTGTCTTCTCCTCCTTCATCCCTTAATTTCTAAAATAATTAAGAGAAAAATGAAGATTACTTTATTTCTTAAATTTTCAAAATAATGACAATTCTGGTAGATTTTCTGCCTTAATTTAAAAAAATCATAACTAATTTTGTAGACATCATTTTAATGCGATTCCAAATATGGAACCCTTATTGAGTCTAGTTTCAAGAAAAAATATGGAATTTTACTGAATGGGATAATATCATTCCCAGATTTTCAATCTTTGACCGCTGCTCTAGAAACTTTCCAGATTTTCTGGATTAACTTCAAAAATTCATATATTTTTGTACATAGCTTCAATTGAGTCATATGACCTATCAAATTAAAGCTTGGGATGTCTACTTCCATTCTGTAAAATTTCACAATTTTTGCTCATCATTTGGTCTTCCAAAACCACATGACAAACTCACTACCTCACAGGCGATTTCACTAAAAACACTATTTAACTTTCAATTTTCAATATTTAATTCCTTTGGCCTTAAATATTCACCATTTCATTGAATTATTCAAATAATTACAATATAATTTTTGGTGAATAAAATTTGGGGTGTTACAATTATTTTAAAGGATTTGGAAAAAGAATATAACTAATACCATTTGTAGATACTTTAGGAAGAAGAATAGATTATTTAAGAGAATATTTATCGGATAAATGTAAACAAGTATGGAGAAATATGAAATATTATAAAACAAATAAAATGATAATAAAATGTGGAGAATATGTAAAACCTCATAAATGGGGATGTGATAATAAGGAACAAAGAATAAGGAGAAAATCTAGAAAATATAGCAAATATAAAAAACCAATGGAAAAATATAATAAGTACAGATATAAATTTAAAAAATAGCCAAAAGAAAAGTTTTATAGAAAATATAAACCTAGAAAGTATTTTAAGAAGGGAAGAAAGATAGATTATAGTAAAAAACCAAGAAAATGTAGATGTTATACTTGTAGAAAAATAGGTCATATATCAACTGAATGTAAAAAATCAAGAGATAAAAAAGACTATGAAAATATTGGAACAAGCTTATGATTATGATTTAGAACCCTTAGAATTTGATGAAGAAATATGTAGTGATATAGAAAATCTAGATATAGAAATATACAAAATAAAATTAATGAGTGAATCATAGTTAGAATCAGAGGAAGAATCAGAAATAGAAAATTTCTCAGAAGTAGAATCCCAATTATATATGATGAAGGCATGTGAGGAAAAAATAGAAGAACAAAAATCATATGAGGAATATAAAGAATATAGAAATGTAAATGAAGGATATGTAGAAAGAAGAATGACATTTCATAAAAAAAACAATATGATAAGATAAAAGATATGAAATTAAATATGAAACCAAAATAATTAAAGCAAGAAAATTTTATGGAAAAAGCAAGTAAGATTTTAAAAAATAAGAAGAATATAGAGAGTAATTGTGTAATATTAGTGAAGAAACATCCTATAAAGTCATCCTTGACTGAAGGAGTTTTAAGAATATCATTAATAAGTAAGGGATTAGTAGAAGAAGAAATTGCTAGATTACCTTTTAAAGATGAAGTAACAGAAATATATATAGCTAGAGTTCAATTTTTAGTAAAAGTATATTTTAAAGAATGAATAGATTCACCTATAGAATTATTAATAACATATGGAAAGATAATAAGTAGTGTAGAAAATAATGTATTAGGTATATTAGCAGGAAATTTAATATATCAAAAATTAAAATTCACCTTAAACACTAATTTTGCAATATCTAGGAATGATGAACACATATCAATCTATAATGATATATCATAAGTTAAAAGGAATACAAGTATTATAAGGAGCAAGAACTATAAGTATAACAGCTATGATAGGACTAATATTTACAAATGAGCATAAGATATTTAACAAATCAATAGGAAGGATAAGTATAGAAAAACAATTTATGCCTATATTAAAAGAAATAAAAGTAGATCCCACAAATATAACAATCCCGGAACAATTAGATAATATTGTAAGTCTTAATAATAAAAAAGGAAAAAGATTAATAACAAATGATAATTTAGGAAATAGATTTTTAAGAATAAATACTCCAAAATCATCTCAAATAAATATAAATCCAAGTAGGAGAAGTATTGACATAAGTAGAAGTTTGATTTCAAGAGGAAGTTTTATCTGACATACATTTGTGATGATCTTATAAGTGGATTTACTAGGCGAGCAGGTAAAAAAATAGAGTCTAAAGGAAACGAATAGAAAAAGAGGTTACACCTCTTGTAGGAAACGAAGGAAGGTTATGTTGGGATAACCTGAAGGAGAAAGGTCTTAGATCCTAACTGGATACTATGTAAAAGATCTCCTGTATGAAAGAGGATAGGATTCCTTTCATAACCCAGGTTGTTTCTGATCAAATCACCTCTATTTTTCTTCTTCTTTTTTTAATTTATTTTATTTGTATTTTTTGTTGTTTACTCTTATTTCTGTTTTATGTAAATAGTTTAGCATATGCTCGCCCACTTTGTTCGTTTATGCTCTAATACCATAAATGAACAGACTGGGCGAGCAAATACTAAACTATTTACATAAAACAGAAATAAGAGTAAACATCAAAAAACAAAAATAAAATAAACTAAGCAGAAAAGAAGAAAAATAAAGGTGATTTGACCAGAAACAACCCAGATTATGAAAGGAATCTTGTCCTCTTTATACAGGAGATCTTTTACATAGTATCCAGTTAGGATCTAAGACCTTTCCTTTTCAGGTTATCCCAGCACAGCCTTCCTTCATTTCCTATAAGAGGTGTAACCTCTTTTTCTCTTCGTTTCCTTCAGACTCTTTTTTTTACATGCTCGCCTAGTAAATCTACTTATAAGATCATCACAAATGTATGTCAGATAATACTTCCCCTAGATCCCCAATAAAAGTTTAGTTGTTCATACTTTATTTGTATTCAATAAAATTTGATTAAATGCTAGGTTGCAAGCAGAGAATTGGTCACAAGGATCAAAAATATTTGAGAGAGTATGAGTGTTTGCAAAAGAATTTTTTCTCATTCGATTGCTTTGCTCTTCCATACAGATTACAAGGCTTTTTATAGGATCGGTATCCCAACCCTTGTTACAAGTTTGATTACATTTGAACCAAGGTTAAGCTAACCTTAGTTACTTTACACCTATCTTATCTTGTCGGGGAATCTACTTTAATATGTCCCCCATGTTTATCTTCATCTTTTCTTCTTCTGTCTTCTTGTGCTAACAATGTCTTCTTGTGCCGACACTCGATACTCTTTATAGTAAGCTTGAACCTAGTGAAATTTTTGGATTTTTCTCAATTCAATCTTGTTCTCTATAGATCTGACATTTGTGGTTTGGATAACTCTCCATTATTTGACAAATCTTCTTTTGAGTTTCTTCTGAGTTGTCCATTTTGTTCTTCTTAATCTTATCATACCATAGACTGAATAGTCTATCATCATGGAGTTTGGTTCCAAAGGAATATATACAAGTAGAATTACTTATTTTGTATACCCAAGGACATTCTTCTTTTTCAGAGGTTGCAATCCTGTTCATTTCCTGGAAGATAATATGATAAGCTTGGGCTCTTATATTTGAGACTCTGAACTGAAAATCTTCATCTAGTTCATTTCTAATCCTGTTCATTTCCAATGGCTTCTTAGTAGTTCCCAATCTAAGCAAATTAATAGGTGCATAAAACTTATCTGGAGTAATTTCTGCTACAGTCGAATAATACCTTATAAATACTTGGTGATGTGTTACAATTTTGAAATACTTTGCCACATTTTCTTTTACAATTTGTGGCAATTCAGTTATTTCTTCCATAGACGAAGATGGATGAATACTCTAAATTAAACCAAAATTATACAAAACCTTTACAACACTTGCTAGGGTTCTATGATATATGATGGCCTTATTGAATGCATAATAGGAAACATATTTGATAGTCTTATGGGTGAGAGCTAATTGGTTTAGTTTCTTTACTCTGAGCTTATAATAATTTTACTTCTAATGTAAATTAAAGGCTGGATTTGGTGAAGGGTTAGGCTTCTTGGTCTGAGTTTTTACTTTCTCTTTTTCTTGCAGGCTTATTATTTGAGAAAAAGACATATTGTCTTTTTGCTTTACAGGTGTTTGGTTGAGTCCTAAAGACTCCATTATTTGCTGGCTTTGGTGAGTGGATAATTCACCAAGGGTGAATGGCCCTTTTACAGGTGTTCCTGGGTTAGCAATAATTGCTTCTTTGCCCTTATTTGTAGCATTATTTGTCTGAACATCCATCCTTACATCTGGCCTCGAAGATTCCTTTTCTTTTTCTGAATCTACTTTATTCATCTTCTTTTCAAGCTGAATATAGATATCCTTAATTAAGAGCATCATTTATACTAGCAACAAAACTTGATAGCCCTTGTATACTAGTACTTACTTGGCTACTTAACAAACTCATATTCATCTCAAAGATATGCATCTTCATTATAAGTTGGTTCATCAACGGAGATGATTCATCGTTGTTATTTGACTAGTTTACAGGACTATGGGCTCCAAATCTATTTACTGATTCCATTTGCTCAAATAATCAGCAATAAGATTATTTTTTTCTTTTATATATTCAACATCATAATCATAATATGCCATATTAGTCTGCCATTTAATAAGCATCTTATTACTCAACTTATTATTTTTATTCCTTTGGTTAACCAATATTTCACCTACGTATTATCAGTTCTTAGTATAAATCTTGAGTTTACAATAAATAATTCTAATTTTTCTATAGCTTTTACAACAGCTAAAAACTCTTTCCAATTAGAATTATATCTATTTTGATATTCATTAAATTTTTCACTTGTATATCTAGTGATTTTTTCTACTCCTTGTTCATCTTCATGATATAAAGCTGCACCCCAATTATTATCTAATGCATCTGTATATATAATCCATTTCATATTTTCTTTTATTGGGATAATTAACTTTGGTAAGTCTTTACATAATAACATCATATTTTCCACAATCTTTTCTGTTTCATTATTCCATTTCCATATAGTTTTTTCTCCATCTAACTTAGATATCGTAGTTGTTAACTTAGATAAATTTGGAATATAATTCCTAGCCTGATTTACAAGTCCTAAAAATGATTGTAATTCTTTCTTATTAGTTATTTTCTTAAACTGAAATATTTTCTGACTTATATGATAATCTTGTAATTCTATTCTATTTTTTGTTATAATTTGTCCTAGAAAAGGGATTTTCTCTTTTCTTAATTCCATTTTAGATGGTGATATATTTAAACCTTTATCTTTTATTAAAGCTACAAATTTTTCTAAGTGTTTTTCATGTTCTTTCTCATCTTTTGAGAATATTAAAATATCATCTATAAATATTACAACATCATATAGGTAATAATAGTTTTGATACATATTCCTGAAATATACTTGGACTATTATAGAATCTCATTGGTAGAACATTCCATTCATACAATCCTTCTGATGTACTGAATGAATACAGTATATATTTTACTATCATCTTCAAGTTTTACTTGGAAAAATCTTGACTTACAATCAAACTTACTAAATACTCCCTCCGGTCCTAATTATAGGACATATTTACCTAACTTTGGAGAAATTAAGAATAGTAGTTAAATTAGTTAATCTTATTCATTTTCCTAAAATACCCTTATTTAATAAAGGTGATTTAGGAATACTATATGAGTATATCTTAAACAATGAAAAAGCGTGCTGGCTAACAGTACTGTGTTACTTAAGGTAGGAGTATGAAGTAGATATACTCACATGAAGCGTGAAAAAACATAGGTGTATTATAAAATTATTATTGTGTTTCATTATTATTGAGAAAGTATTAATTGGGGTATTTTGGGAAGAAATTGACAAAAATTAAAACTTTTTCCTATAATTAGGACCAAAATCAACTCTCAAGTATTATCTTATAATTAGGACCGGAGGGAGAATTGTCTTTTTTTTTTTATTAAGTTAAATAATAATTCCATCTTAGATATAGGATATCTATTTCTTATTGCTAATTCGTTTAACTTTTGGTAATTAATTCCCATTCTAGTTTTTCCTCTTTTTTCTCCACTATGTTTAGCTACAACTATAACTAGTAATGAATATTTTGATCTACTTTCTCTTATCAGATTATATTTTTTCATTTCTTCTATGTGCATTATAAACTCTTTTCTATAATTTTCTGTGCATGCATACGGCTTACAATTTACTTCTTTACTATAGTCTCTTAGTTCTATTTTTGCTATAGGCTTAGATTTTTCCCGATGAATTAAAGAGTTTTCGCTATAATTATCTATAACTCTTTGTTCTATAGTTTTTACTTCTTTTATTTGCAAAGTTGCTAATAAATGTTGTATTTCTACAAGGTCATTATTTTGTGAAAACTGAACTTCATATTCATTATTCTTTTTTTGAAACTTCTCATCTTAATTATCTCTTATAAGGTTTGGTTATTCTAATTCCCAAGCTTCATGTTTACATGGTGTAATTAATACTAAAGCTTTACTTACCAAATGCATAGGATAATATTGTTCTAAGAAATAAAATCCTAAAATCACAGCACATGATTGATTTAATTCTTTTATTAATAATTCATAGTTTCCTATCTGCACATTTACATCTTTTGTTTCTAATTCTATTATATGAATTTCTTTTCCTGCACTTTTCATTCTAAGTATCTTATTCTTTCTTTTCCATAATTCTGGAGGTAAGACATTATATTTTGCTACAGTTAAGTTTACTCCAGTATCTGCTAAGGCATGATATTTCCTTGCTCTATATTTTTTATAATTAAACTTAATTATATGTAATTTAATGGCCTCATATCCTAGATAATACTTCCAGTTGTTCTTTTAATTTTTTCTTTACATTCTTTCTTCTAGACCTAGCTTCTAAAACTCTGTTAAAATTCTATATTATATCTTTTTGGATAAGTAAAATATATATGTTGTAACCTTCTCCTTTCCCACTTATTGGTTTTATGGATTTTATTTAACATTTTTCTTATAAAACTCTTATCATTCTTTGGTATTTTTATTCTAAAAAAATTATTATAATAATACCAATCATTTCCTTCAATTCTTAATCTATCCATTAAGCTCTAGATAATAGGTCTAATTTTTGTTTTAATTCCTTAATTATATCTTCTTTACTTATTAAGTTATTTATAAATGCTCGATATTACTCCACAAAGTTTTCTGATTGTTCAAAATATACTCTTTTTAACATATTTCTTTCTTCTTTGTTTGCTTTCTTTATCCTTTTTATAATATATTGTATTAAGCTTCTATCTACACTTGTTATTATTATTCTTTCATCATCTATATAATAATAGTCATTCTCAGGTCTTAATATTACTCTTATAACCTTCATATTATTTCTAATATTCATATTAACTTTGGAATTACAATTGTTTGATAGTTTATATTAAACATCATTCTGCCTTCTTGAATCCTATAAGGTCTTACTTTTTCCAAAAAGTCTTTCCCTAGTAATATTTTATAAGTTGTATTTTTATATTCTTCTACCCATAATACTAATTCTATTATATCTCTCTTATTAAATCTAACCATTGTACTTGTTTTGGTTCCTTCATCTAATTCTTCTATATTATTTTCAGTATATTCTAATTCTATAGTATTCTTTTCTTTTCTTTCATCTATCAAAATTATTACTTCTTTCCATATTCCATTCTTTTTTATTTCTGCCATGATTTTAATTCCTATTTCCTTTTGAGTTATATCAATATGATCTATTTCTTGTTTTATTTATGCTAAATCTGTAGTTATAGGTATTTCTACTAATAAGTTTCTTCTATTTTTTTCATACTGACTTTTATTAAAACTTCTGTCCCCCATGTTTTTCTTCATCTATTTCTCTTCGTTTCCTTCAAACTCTTTTTTTTTAACATGCTCGCCCAGTAAATGCACTTATAAGATTATCACAAATGTATGTCAAATAAAACTTCCCCCTAGATCCCCAATAAAAGTTTAGTTGTTCATACCTTATTCGTATCCAATAAAAGTTGATTAAATGCTAGGTTGCAAGCTACCACTGGAGAGAACTGGTCGCAAAGATTAGAAATATTTGAGAGAGTATGAGTGTTTGCAAAAGAATTTTTTCTCATTCGATTGCTTTGCTCTTCAATGCAAATTACAAGGCTTTTTATAGGATCAGCATCCCAACCCTTGTTACAAGTCTGATTACATTTGAACCAAGGTTAAGCTAACCTTAGTTACTTTACACTTATCTTATCATGTCAGGGAATCTGCTTTAATCTATCTCAATAGTACCATGTCTCACATGGGCTTCGCCATATGACTCCAAGGGTACGAGTTCAAGACATGGGGAGGTGAAAGAAAGGTGTGTAGGAGGAGGTCACCGATAGCTCTTGTGAGTTCATCCCTCACCAAGGGTGCACAGGGGGCCTAGGTTGAAGGGGGTGTGACATATGGCATCTCCAACAGTGGCACAATAGGAAGCCTTAGAGCATATTTTGCATTATTTGTAAGGTTCTCCAGGTTGTGGCATTCTTTACACAAATTATGAGCACACTAAAGTCGAGTGCTTCTGTGATGCGGATCATGCAGGATTTAAGGCCATAAGACGATATACTACAGGTTACTGTGTGTTTGTTGGTGGAAACTTTATATCTTGGAGAAGTAAGAAGCAAAGTGTTATGTCAAAATCAAGTACAGAAGTAGAATACAGAGGCATGTCACAATCAGTACAAGAAATTGTATGGGTATTTCAACTCATTAAAGAAATTGGCATCATCACGACATTGTTTGTGAAACTATGATGTGATAATAAAATAGCACTACATATAACATCAAACTCTGTGTTCCATGAGCATACGAAGCATATTGAAATTGACTGTTACTTTATTTGTGAATAGATCAAAGAGAATGTTGTATCTACAGAGCATGTGCAATCAAACGACCAGCTAGCAAATCTAATGACGAAGGCCTTAAATGGGACATGAGTTGAGTATCTTTATAACAACTTGGGCATGATCAATATATGTAACACCCCAAATTTTATTCACAAAAAATTTATTGTAATTATTTAATATATTCAAAAAAAATGGTGAATATTTATGGTCATAGGAATTAAATATTGGAAATTGAAAGGTGAATAATGCTTCTGGTGAAATCGCTTGTGATGCAGTAAGCTTGTTATATGATTTTGTATGAACAAACGATAAGCACAAATTATGCGATTTTATAGAGTAAAAGTGGACATCCTAAGATTTAATTTGATATATCATATGACTCAATTAGAGCTATATACAAAAAGTTATGAATTTTTAAAGTCAGCCCAGAAAAACTGTGACTTTTCTATAACAACGTGTAAAGATTAAAAATCTTGGAATTTTGTGCTTCCAACTGATGAGAGACTATATTTTTTCTTGAAACTAGACTAAATAAGGGTTCCATATCCTTTGGAAGCACTTCAATTCAATTTTTCTAGAATTAGTTAGGCTTTTTCAAAGTTTAGGCAGAAAATCTGCCAGAATTTTGTTTAAATCTAAAAATTGGGAAATTGATTAAATAATTCATTAAAGCATGATATGATATTAAAAAGCCATCATCCTATTCCTTTCAACCATAATTGATGTCCCACTTCAGTTTTAGAGAGAGGAAGAGCAAAATTTTAGAGAGAGAGAAGGAGAAGGAAAAACTTGCAAAGGTAAGTGATTTCTTCGGTAAATCGGTTTCTAATGCATATTACTTCAATCCTAAGCTTCCTATTCAGGTGATTTAAGGTTTAGAGGCTCAAATTTAGTGTTGGAGGACTTAGGGTTTCAGTCTTGTTGAGAAAAGCCAGTGGGAAGTGAAATGTAACTTTCAAACCTTCGTATATTAACTATTCTAGCTGTTGTGGGCAATTTAATTAGTGAAATTTCTCCGGATTTCCGTTGGTTTTAAATTTTGGAAATTGAGTTGCCTAAGGATTATGCTGCCCAATTTTGGTTCAAATGATAGTTATAACCTAATGTAATAGTTAATAAAATGGTTAGGAGTAAAAAGGAACGCGTTTAAGGAGCCGAAATCGCAAAACTCCGATTTTTCCCCAGAGAACCCATATATTTCGACTAAGGCTGTTAGAGGGCCTTAGAGTTGGATTTTCAATGATTTGATGATTCCATTGAGTTCAGGGGGAAAATTAGGAGATGTTACAGTTGGTCACATTTTTAGAAAAACCTGACAAAGCATAATTATGAGAACGCCTCTGAAACACTTAAAGCAGGCTGTCAAGGGTATTTTGTAATTTGGCAGTGAATTTGATAATTTTGAGTACGGAAATGGATTTCTTGAGTGAAAATATGTCAGAATAGCCCCAATCAGAATTTCAGAAAAAGTACAACCGGACCGGGTACGGTAGGGCTGGGTCGGGGTCTCGGGCATTTTGGTAAATGTTCACAATAGACTTATATAACCCCCAGAAATACTATGGAAGTGTCTAAATGGTACATTTAGAATTGTAGGATCGAGTGGACAACCGAGCTGTGACACGCAAATTAAAGCATATGTTTCGAGGTAGGGAACTAACATCTCCTGTGTATATTTGATATTTATGCTAGTGTATTGATGTATGTCATTGCTTTGCATAATTATGTGAAACATATATGAATGATTGAAGCTCTGTTTCTATTTATGCTATGATCATAAGTATGTTGTTTGAAACATTGAGCACGCAGATATGTCATTATGTGTGCATGAGTTATGCAATGTAGGCATGGCATGCATTAAACACTTATCTTACATGCATATTGGTACTATTTTCCTACTAAGATTCTCTCGAATCTCACCCTCCCCTACCAACAATTTAGACAGGAGGAAACAGAAAATATACTGAGAACAAAGAAGAAAATCATACGAGGGGATTGCAGTGGTGGAACGAAGATAGGAAGATATCTTCGTTTCACTGGGATGGGTTTAAATACCCTAGAGCCCTGTGTGGCTACAAGGTTTGTAATTATTATATATGAAACCCTATGGGGAAATTTCTGTAATCACACACATATTATCAGTATATTTATGCTATTCCTGTGTTGCCCACCGAATCGCATATCATTTTCTGATAATACTCTAGTAAAGGTGAAATTAAAATAAGGGCGTGACAATATATTTGCTCCAACTTGAGGGGGAGTGTTAGACATAGATTTTATTAGAATTATATCTCATATAATCAAGGATTGTGTATCAACATTAATAGGCAATCATATCGCATTAATTAATAAGATACACACTTGTATATATAAATAGGCTCACTTGTACATGTTTTGATTTAAGGAATTCAAATTTACAATTTCCTTCTCTGTTTATTACTTTACAAGCTCTAATGGCTTCATCCAAATCTGAAAGATAATCTAAGTAACAATCAGAACAAGCTTTAAGCACTTCTTTGCATGATCACTGAACTTTGGATCCTTCAAAAGATTGGAAATGGTAGAGACTATGTTAGTTCCATTGGATTTAGTTATCTGAATCGACATGGCCGCAAGCTCGTCGAGACTAGTAGGTGGACTCGAAGACTTGGCTTGAAGGCTCACAACGCAGAAATCAAAGTTGATGTTTGGGTTTCCTTTTGACGCATCACTGCAAGATTCAGTAATAAGATCGAAGCCAGTAGTTGAGACTTTGAACAAGGTACAAATCAATAGGAGATAGAAGACCAACTTCATATTATTGTTCATTGATCTATATTTTTATTATAAAAATGGGAAAATACAAGAGATGTCAAGTAAGAAATGAAGAGAGAAAGATAGAACTAGAGAGAAAGATTGAGCAATATCTTTTTCATTTGGATGCCACCAAAGTATAGTACATAGTGCTCTATTTATAGGCCCTCAACCACAACCAAGAGTTACACAAAGTAAATGGCAAACTTTAATCCTCATGAGTGCATACACTGTAATCTGATTTATGGGCATGAAAACTCCTAAAGATCATTCATTAGAGAGGTTATGGGATGTAGAAAATGAAAGGTCAAGTGTTGGGAGCTCATGGACATCTACCTTAATTAGTATTTTTACAACACTCCCCTTGGATGTCCATAAAAAAATATTGTGCCTCATTAAAACCTTACTAGGAAAAACCCATTGGGACAAAAACCTAGTGAAGGAAAAAGAGTACACAATGTTCACTCCCCCTAATGACAACATCAATTTATGTCTTTAAGCCTACGCATTCTGATACCATGCACTAACTTCTTAAATGTTCTAGTTGGCAGTGTCTTGGTAAACAAATCTGCAAGGTTGTCACATGAGCGAATTTGATGAACATCTATGTCACCATCTTCATAAGATCATGAGTGAAAAAGAATATTAGAGATATATGTTTTGTTCTATCTCCCTTAATGTACCCTCCTTTTAATTGAGTTGTGCGTGCTGTATTATCTTCATATAGTATTGTTGGAATCTTTTGTTCAGGAAACAAACCACACACTGATTGGATATGTTGAGTTATTGACCTTAGCCAAACACATTCTCGACTTGCCTCATGAACTACAATTATCTCTGCATGATTTGATGAGGTAGCTGCTAAAGTCTGTTTTGTTGATCGCCAAGATACAGGTGTACCTCCACAAGTAAATAAATATCCTGTTTGAGATTTACCATTGTGTGGATCTGATAAAAACCATGCATCTGCATAACCAATCAATTGTGATCCAGGTTCATTAGAATAAAATAATCCTATATCATTTGTTCCTCGAAGATATCAGAATATATGTTTAATTCCATTCTAATGCCTTCTTGTTGGAAAAGAACTAAATCTTGCCAATAAATTCACAGCAAATGCAATATCAGGTCATGTTGTATTGGCAAGATATATTAGTGCACCTATAGCACTAAGATATGGTACTTCTGGACCAAGAAGTTCTTCTGTTTTCTCTTGAGGACAAAAAGGATCCTTCTCCTTATCAAGTGATCTAACAATCATTGGAGTAGATAATGGATGTACTTTATCCATATAGAATCACTTTAATATTTTTTCAACATAAGTTGATTGATGAAGGAGAATTCCATTTGTTAAGTGTTCAACTTGCAGGCCTAGATAAAACTTTGTCCGTCCATGATCCTTCATCTCAAATTCTCTCTTTAAACAATCAATAGCTTTTTGAAACTCTTCAGGAGTTCCAATTATATTCAAATCATCCACATATACAATAATTATCACAAACTCTGATCTATTTCCTTTTATGAAAACACATAGGTAAATAGGATCATTTTTATAACCTTCTTTTAACAAATATTCACTAAGACGGTTATACCACATTCTTCCAGATTGTTTTAATCCATATAAGGATTTATGCAAACAAATTGCACAAATTTCTCGAGAATTCTTACATCCTTCTGGAAATTTGAATCCTTCAGGGATTTTTATATAAATTTCAGCACCTAAAGCACCATATAAGTAGGCTGTAACAACATCCATTAGACGCATATCTAGTTTTCTGCTCACTACCAAACTAATTAAATACATTAAAGTGATTGTATCCACCACAGGAGAATATGTCTCTTCATAATCAATGTCAGGTCTTTGTGAAAATCCTTGTGCTACCAATCGTGATTTATATCTAACGACCTCATTTTGCTCATTTCGTTTTCGCACAAATACCCATCTATACCCAACAGGCTTTACACCATTTGGTATTTGAACTACTGGTTCAAAAACTTCACGTTTTGAGAGTGAATTTAACTCTGCTTGAATTACGTCTTTCCATTTTGGCCAATCATTTCTATTTCTACATTCTTCAACTGACCTAGGTTCAAGATCGTCATTCTGATTAATTATTTCAACCGCAACATTATATGAAAATACGTTGTTGACAACTATTCTTTCTCGGTTCCATATTTTTCCCATAATGACATAACTCATCGAGATCTCTTCATTATTTTTAGGTACCTAGACCTCTTCTGGGGTCTTTTGATTAGTTATATCTGCCTCCTCAACTTGACCATCTTGGTTAATCGCTCCCTTTTTTTTCTAGGAGTTTTATCTTTGAAACCAATTGGCCTACCACGCTTCAAGCGTGGCTTAGTTTCATTTGCAATTGATGGTTGTCCTACTGGGACATCAATTCTAACTGGAGCATTTCAACTGGAATGTGAGATTTGGTAATTCTCTTAAGGTCAGTAAATGCATCTGGTAGTTGATTTGCAATATTTTGCAAATGAATTATTTTTTGAACTTCAAGCTCACATTGTTGTGTACCAGGATCTATATGTGATAGTGATGATGTTTTCCATGTAATTTCTTTATTCAGTTGCTTATTATCTCCCCTAATGTTAGAAAAATTGTCTCATCAAAATGACAATCATCAAGACGTGTCGCAAATAAATCTCCAGTTAAAGACTCTAAATACTTGATTATAGAAGGAAATTCATAGCCAAAATATATTCCTAACCTCCTTTGAAGTCCCATCTTTGTACGTTGTGGTGGAGCAATAGGAATAAATACCGCACATCCAAAAATTCTAAGATGGGAAATATTTGGCTTCTGACTAAAAGCCAATTATAATGGGGAGAATTCATGATAACTTGTTGGCCTGATGTGTATAATTGCTACCGCATGTAAAATTGCTTGTCCCCAAGCTGATATGGGAAGCTCTGTTCTCAAATGCATTGGCCTAGCTATCAATTGGAGGCGTTTAATGAACGATTCTGCTAGACCATTTTGAGTGTGGACATGAGCAACAGATTTTTCTACTGTTATTCCAGTTGCCATGCAATAATCATTAAAAGCTTAAGATGAAAACTCGCTAGCATTATCAAGACGAATTGTCTTAATTGTATGATCTAGAAATTGTGCTCTTAGCCTAATTATTTGAGCAAGTAATCTAGCAAATGCTAAATTACGTGTGGACAACAAACACACATGTGACCATCTTGTAAATGCATCTATTAAAACCATAAAATATCTAAATGGTCTATATGGTGGATGAATAGGCCCACATATGTCCCCTTGGATACGCTCTAGAAAAATAGGGGATTCAAGCCCAACTTTTATCAAAGAAGGTTTTGTAATTAATTTGCCTTGAGAATAAGCAGCACACAGAAAATCCTTAAATTGAAGAATCTTATGGCTCTTCAATGGATGTCTGTGTGAATTTTCAATAATTCTTCTCATCATAGTTGATTCGGGATGGCCTAACCGATCATGCCAAACAATAAATATATTTTTATCAGCAAACTTCTGGTTCACTGTAGCATTTGCTTCAATTGTACTAATATTTGTATAGTACAAACCAGAAGATAATGTTAGTACTTTTTCTAGGACACATTTTTCACCAAATCTTACAATTTTAATTTGTAAATATTCCATATTCTTCTCATTTATAGGCCCAATATGATACCCATTTTGGTATATATCCTTAAAACTCAATAAATTTCTAAGAGACTTGGGGGAATATAAAGCATCATTAATAACAAATTTTGTTCCTTTGGGTAATATTATAATTGCTCTTACGGAGCCTTCAATTAATTTTTTATTACCCACTCTGGTATTGATGCTTGCACTACTTCTTGTTAGATGTGAGAAATATTTTTTATCTCTAAGTATGGTGTGTGTTATAGCCCTATCTATGAGACATATATCTTCATTCTTGTGTCCAGTGATCGAAACATCCATAATCTTCACCAAAAGAAAAGAAAAATGCATTAAAACAAATTCAAAAATACATGATGAGCAATAATACCCTTATTACATATGAAAAGCGGAAATGAAAGTAAAGCATAAACTAGATTAAAAAAAACTATAAATTAAAACATTTTTATTGTTCTTCCAACCAAACTCATCTAATCATGATTCTCAAAACAATCAGCCACCTCCAAGTGTACCATATCATCAAGGCCATTAATACCATCTAGCTCATTGACACCATCATTCTTGTGTCCCTCAACATTATCATCTTGAAAAATCAAATTTGTTTCCACATTGTTCGTACTCCTTTTCATAAAGGCTTGATAAAGTTTTGCTAGATGCTCAGGTGTACAATAGGTACATGACCAGTGTCCCTTCATTCCACACCGATAACATTGATTCTCAACAACTTTTGAAGAATCACTCTTATCGTTTTTCTGCCCTTCATTATATTTCTTCTTCTGGTGGGTATTAGGATTATAATTATTACTTTCACCACCATGATAACAGTAATTACCATGTCCCCTACCATGACCACCACGTCCACGTCCACGTCCATAGCCGTGGCCATGACCGCAATCGCGACCATGAGCATGGTAATTATTACGTACACTCACATTCGCTTCAGGGAATGGAGCAGATCCAGTGGGACGATTTTCATGATTTTTTATCAATAGCTCGTTGTTTTGTTCAGCTACTAAAAGGCATGAGATTAATTCAAAATACTTTTTAAAACCTTTCTCTCGATATTGCTCTTGCGAGAGCATATTTGAAGCATGAAAAGTAGAAAAAGTTTTTTCTAATAAGTCCTCATCAGTTATTTTCTCACCACATAATTTCAACTGAGAACTTATTTTCAAAACCGTTGAATTATATTCACTTACAGTCTTAAAATCTTGTAGCCTAAGGTGTATCCATTCATAACGAGCTTGAGGCAAAATCACTATTTTTTGGTGATCATACCTTTCCTTCAAATTAGTCCACAATTCTAGTGGATCTTTTACCATTAGGTATTCAGCTTTCAGTCCTTCATGAAGATGGTGGTGAAGAAAAATCATGACCTTGGCCTTATCTTGACTAGTTTCTTCATTTCCTGGTAAAATAGCATTTCCTAGATCCTTAGCATCTAGATGGATTTCAGCGTCTAAGACCCAGGGTAGATAATTCTTTCCCGTTATATCAAGAGCTGTAAACTCGAGTTTGGCAAGGTTGGCCATGATTCAAACTAAAAATAATGATAACATTTAGAATCATGGTAAAATTGATGAAACATAAAACATCATTATGAATTAAAACATTATAATTCACATATCATAATCAACATATTTTTAAACAACATAATTAAAGGGAGCAAAATTTCATGAGTAGCCAACATAAAATTCAATAAAGAAAATTTCTTGAAAATATTCTCCCTCTCTCTTTATACTTTTCTCCTTTATATATGTTGTTATGTGTGATTTATTGGAATATAAATGGTGTATAGAGAGAGGAGGAAATTATAGCAATAAAAATAGTGTAAAGAATAAACGAGATCACACTATATAGTCATATATAATACTATAAATAAAATGACAATAATATGGTAATAAATGTAAATAAGAGTATATGTAAACAGATACAAAAAAAATATTAACATAAATATAGAATTAACAAGGGTAAAATGGAAAATAAATTAAATAATATTAAAATAAATAAATGAATGAATTATAAATAAGAAACAAACAAAATAATTAATGTGGTGATGAAATAAAATGAAAAAAAATGTAAAAGGAATAATTTAAAATACAATAGAGATAAATAATAAAATATTAGAAACAATAAACAAACAAAATGAAATGGCTTAATAAAATGAAATAATATAACAACATCAGTAAATGAAAAATAAAATAACAATAAAATGAAATGAATAACGTAAAATAAAGAAATATAAATAATAGAATGTAGCATGAAATGTAAATAAAATAAAATATAAATAAAATAACTATAAAAAAATGAACGGAAACAAGCCCAAGCAAAACAACAAAATGTATGAGAAGAAAATAAACAAATGAAAATAAATAAATTTAAATTTAAATAACAAAGCAAAATGAAATAGAATGAAATACTAGAAAGTTGTGCCAACAGAAAATCAAAATAATAAATAAATAAAATATAAATAAAATTAACTAGTATAAAATGTAAATAACAACAGAATCTAAAATAAAGAAATATAAATGAAAAAATAACAAAAATCTCCAATCTCAACCATGAAACCCGATGTATAAAACAATCGGTAAAAGGGTCTCTTTAATTCCATACAATGGCTCAGATTATCCCAGATAGATTAAATAGAGATACAGTAAAAGAAGATAAAGGAAATGGTTGAGACAACGGTAAGGGGGAAAAAATACCTTAGTTAGAGAATCATGTTGATAACGTGTTATAAAAATGGGAAAATATAATAGATGTCAAGTAAGAAATGAAGAAAGATGAAGAGGGAACTAGAGAGAAAGATGGAGTAATATCTTATTCATTTGGATGCCACCAAAATGTAGTATATAGTGCTCTATTTATAGGCCCTCAACCACAACCAAGAGTTACACAAAGTAAATGACAAACTTTAATCCTCATGAGTGCACACATTGTAATCTTTGAGTTATGGGCATGAAAACTCCTAAAGATCATTCATTGAAGAGGTTATAGGATGTGAAAAATGAAAGGTTAAGAATTGGGAGCTCATGGACATCCACCTTAATTAGTATTTTTACAACAATTTTCTTGATCTCTCAATGATGTTCTTCTATGAACGTCAAAATATGAGGTTGGAATATATATAGATGAGAAATACGAGTATTCGTATTAAAATGGCCATATCAATGCAATTAACGTTGCAATATTAATCCTATCAGTATTGGTACATATAGTTGGTTTTTGAACATATCATTAATAATTTAATTATTGCGGAGTATTTAAAATAATTAATTTAATGATGTGTAAGATCAAAAACTTAATGCATAATTAGTCAACTATGGCACAAAAAAAAAGTTAATTTTATTAATAGAAGAAAAATAAGTAATGCATCCACTAATATAAACTAATGAAAAGAAAAAAGCAAACCCTAAACATATACTCCCTCCGGTTTTAAATATAAGATATAGTTAACTTTTTTATAGAGATTAAGAAAACTAAATAAGTTACTTAATTATATCATATGTTGTGTATCATTAAATTATATATTAATTCATTAATCAAAATAATTAGTTTTAAGAAAAAAATAAAAATATTCTAAAATAATTTAATTAGCTTTCTTAATTTCTCCAAAAAAAATGAATTTTATTTTAATTTATGATCGGGAGTATTAACTATTATAAACTATCAAAAAGGTTACAACAATTAACCAATGCCACTTCTTTAATCATCAGCCTGAATTGAATCCCACCAAAATACTAAATAATGTCGCGCAACTAACATAATCCTAATCGGGAAAAAAAAAAGATCAATTTTTCGAAGACCTAAAGATTAGGAGTCTAAGTGGAGTGGGTGGTTGATCTGACTTTGTGGTTCAAGAGCAAGAGCCGGAGCTCGGCCGGGTCAATCTCAGGGGAGTAATTGCCAGGCCTGTAATAACCAGTGATGGGATCTGGAACCCAAGTAGAGGACGCCTCCGGAGGACCCTGTTTGGTAGCCATCACCGCCGATTTGTCTTCGAGCTTCCCCACTCTGCTGTCACCACTGCTGCTCGGAGGGACAACATGCAATACAGAGACAACCGCATAGCCTCGCCGTTGAAGAGCCGGGAAAAGAACGTTGGAAACAATTGAGACAACACGCTTCGGTTGAGGGAGAGAGCGAGCCATAGCGGTGGCAATGGGCGGTCGTGTTACGGTGGTCTTTCTACGTTGGTCTTGTTACAGTAGTCAATAGTCTGCATCAGCCTTGCTTTTCGTCTTTCTCTAGCTGTGTGAGTACGTAGGGTTACATGTTTCTGGGGTTATTTATAGACTGGGTGAAGACTTTTTAATCAAGGGCCAATTTAATTTAATTATCTTTTTTAACAAACATCTATCTTCCACGTATTATGATAACGTATTTTTACTTTAATTTTAATTTAATTAAAGTCAATATGTATGCTGAATTACTGATACGTGATAAGTATATAATTATTGATATTATTGTTCCTGAAATCACGCTTTATTACGAGAATAATTTTATGAGAAAAAGGATTATTTTGAGTGAGCAAGGATTATCTTTTTTCTCTTAATTTTTTTTGGCAAGAAAGTGAGGCTTATAAATTACTCTATAATCATTTCAGATAAAGAGAATAATATAATATAGGGTTAAGGGCCAATTTTACCCGAAAATGTTAAAAAATGAGCAATTTTGCCTTAGTCGTTATCTCACTTAATTTTAATCATTATATTAGTTAATCAAATATGCAGAGCTGACAGTCCATATATCATTCACCTCATTTTTTATAAGGTATAAATTTGGAGAAGGAATCTCTCCATTGATCGATCTCTCAATTTCCTCTCTATTTATTTATTCACCACTAGATCAAGTTTTAATGGCTGAGATTTAATATTATATAAAAATATTATTATAACATTAAATATAAAAAAAAAATCTACCATAGTAAATAGAATAAATCTCAACTATTAAAACTTAATCAAATGGTGGATACACCAAATGGATAGGAAATGGAGAGAGTGATCCATGGAGACATCCCTCTCCTGAAAATTTTGCGCCGAAAGTTCATGTACCATCTACTTTATCTTTTTTTAAAGTTAGATTTAAAAAATTTGAAGCAAATTTGCACCTTAACAAAAATGGTGTGAATGACATGTGAACTGTCAGCTTAGCATATTTGATCAACTAACAGTCAAAATTAACCTAGTTAACGCAAAATTGCTTCTTTTTTTACATTTTCTGGACAAAATTACCCCCTTAAAAAACTTTCAGTGCAAAATTGCCCTTTGGTGAAAACTTCTAGGATAAAAATGCCCATTAACCCTATAATTCATTATCTGTACGAGTATATTAAAAATGTCATAAATATATCTTTTTTCCATTAAGAGAATAGAATCATCAAATCACACGGTTATAAAAGGATAATATTTTTTGCCGATAATCAGTGATAACTTTGGGTCCGCTATATAACGAATGATAATTATATACATGATATAGGCCTTTAATTTTAATTCAAATAAAATATGAAATCTAAGAAAATTCGATAATTTATATACCTAGATAACATATCATGGCAGGAAAAAAAACGAATTGTGGATAATATATTGAAAAATATGGGTAGATGTTAATATGTTATATATCAGTAAATAAATGATTAATTTTGGTTGGTACGTTAAAATCAGGATCAAATACTATGACCCCCCCGGGCGACTCATTTCTTGAATATATTATTTGGGGGTTTATCTCACTGATAAATTCATTTTAAACTATTTTAATTTTAATTAATTTCATTATATTGTTGACTCATATAGATCATAAGATTAATAATGAGCTTTATCATTAATTTTATAATGATATTTATTAAGAATTTAATTAGAATTTATATATCTTTAAGATAAATTATTTGGGTTAGTGTTACATTTATGACATTATCTTTTATTCGGTAGAATTCCATGTATTTCTGTAATTTCTTTTTCTTAAGATTAGGTTCTAATTAGAATTAACAAATAAAGAATTATTGATAATAACAAGATAACAATATTAAATAAAAAACCTATATTTAAGTATTCGATATTCAAGATAATAAACATCATACAATTTAAAAGAATTTAATCACTTACACTCCCACAATATAATATTATCTTGTAATTTATTGAATTCTAAAAGAAATCGATTAATAAAAAATTCCACAATATTCTCCAAAGTGGTTATTATAGATTGTCCATAAATCAATCACGTATAAGTGCTCCAAGAATTCCCATCACATATCCTTTAACTACAAAAGGATAATATAAATATGAAAATAAAAACATATATAGTAAAAATAATTAAGCAAATATAAAAATTTAAACAAATATCGGAATATAACCATGAAAATTAGAATATAGTAAAATTTGACAAATATAAAAACTTGAATAAATCTTTGAACCTAATTCCACTAATTGAAAAATAGTGTAGTAGTGATACTTAATTAGGATCAGGCTGTGTAACATAACAACGTCTCGCTCTTGCACCCGTCATTCCTTACCATTTTAAAGTGTAAGTCCCGCCACAATTAGGGCCAAGATTAGTGTTTAAATACACTTTATAATGAAATGAGAGATCAGAGGTAATTAAAAACTTTTACAACACTTGTACAAATAGATCTCCATTCATTCATTCATAAAAACAATCAGCTTGTTCGGTCTATTAGATGTACAATATCAGAGTATAAGCACAATTCTCGACATTCACTCGGGATACTAACATTAATCCAAAATATTATTCAGGGCATTATTGCCCATCTCAGTTCCTATACCGGGGACCACACAAAACTATAATTCTATAATCTATTCAATACATACATTCGCCAAAATGATAACCAATCAATATAAAATTGAAATATCTAACTAAGACTACCGCCAGCAGTCCTAATCCCCCTTATCCACTTGCTTGCCTCTTGATCCACTTACCCTGTCTAAAAATGTTATTGGGAAAGAGTGAGATTTCAAAGAATCCTAGTAGCAACAATTTACGTATATGATGCATAATTAAACAAAGCAAGTAAGCATATATCACAATGCAACAATCAATAGCACACTGCCACGTCCCCTAAACTATATCTGTATTCCAGGCCGGGCTTTCGCCACATCCCTTTACTGTATACAAGGTCGGGCTTTCGCCACATCCCCTCACTGTATTTGTATTCAATTACTAATGCAAACCAACAATGCAATATACATGATATAGGATAAAGTGATACTACCTTGGCCTTTCCATTCTTGAGCAGGCATGGGCCTTCTACGCTCCGGGCAAATATCAAATCCTAAAGTTATAATTAAAGACAATGCGTTACCTCTTAGTACAATACTCAATATCTTCATAATGCTTAAATTGGTTATTATTACTGTCTCTTAAGTACACATATATGCCTCTAATAAAAACCCTAAAGGGTTGGAAGAACTACCCCAGGGATCCCCTTTTTAAAGCACAAACACTGACAGTTTTCACTGTTTCACTCTAGTAGAGATGGCCTCACTCGAGTGATGGGGCAGTGACACTCGAGTGAAGACGGCCTCACTCAAGTGATGGTACGGTTAGCACTCGGGTATCTGAGAGCAAAGGATAGCAAGTGAGCACCCGAGAGCATAAGAACTTTATCAGAGACAGAAACACTCGAGCACACAAGACCTCATTCGAGTGATAGCCAATTGCCTCACTCGAGCACTAGAGAGTGGAGTCCAGGAAGTGAGAACCCGAGAGTAAATGGGAATTTCAAATAAGAAGAGCACTCGAGCACGGATCTTTACACCCAAGTGAGGGCTAAATACCCGCGAGTGCCAAAACGCACTCTTGCACCTTAACCACGAGTGACAACCCGAGAGGTAAGTTCTAGGTGTCAAATACACCAGCACTCGAGTGAGAACCCACCACACTCGCATGTGAGGCAACACCCTTGCCCTTTTCACAAAAGTGAAATACGAAACTGAAGGGAAAATGGAGAATATCACTGGCTCACTCGAGTGACACCCTCCTCACTCGAGTGATATGCATCAAAAACTAAAAAACGCAGTAACAATGACAGCATTCACCAGAATTTTCCCAAGAGTTTCCAATGGACCCAAAACCTCAACCAAAGCTATCCCCACACAAAATCCCTCAAGGAATCCAAAAAAACCATTAAAACAACCAAATTCGTACTTCATTATCATGCTTTGATCTTGGGCAACATTAAACGCTAAATTTTCAAAATCACTAAACTCAAACATTCAATCCCCAATCAATCCTATCTATCCATATACTTTCCAAACATACCATTTCCATACCAATAACATACCAAACTTCCCATTAACCTTCATTTTCGAAAATAGGCAATAATTTCCAGAAATTCAAAGTTAATCCATTAGGCATAAAACTTGGATAGATAGGTCTTTTAAACTCACCTTATCAACTTCTTCAAAGAAGCTTTTTGATTCTCCAACTTTCACAATTCCTTGGAGCCACAAATCAATACCAATAGACACACTACACCCATCAAAATAAAGCTCATCACTCAAGGAACAATTTTAGAGAAATGAGTTTGAGCATTTGAGGCAATTTCCTTTACTTTTTTGAAGCTTTTCTTCCTTCTTTTCCTTTGACAATGGCACCGAAAAAATGAGAGAGAGAGGAGAGATGAGAGTGGTTGAAGATGATGAAGAATGATCACTCTACTCCCCCTACCATTTTAGCATAAACCAAGGATGAGAGGAGAGAGAAATTGATTTAAAAATGCATTTGACTTCTTTACTCTCTCTTCACACCAACTTTTGTCACATGTCATTTTCCTATTAGCTCTCACACAATAAGTCACCAATCATCTTATCTAATCCCTCCATTAGCCATTTAATCATACTTCTCATTTTTTTCTCTTACTTAGTAATTAATTTACCCATTAACTACTAACTTATGGCCAATATTTCTATTCTATCAATTTTTCATCAATTATGACATATTAGATTATATTGTCACAAATGCACATTAATTCCACTTTAATCCATGATTACATTATCAATAATTCTCATTAGCCCTTAATCAAAATTTGGGGTGTTACATAAAGCACGTAGAGGGAGAGGTACCCAAGTGCTTATAAGGTGTCTTTCCTTCTCTTTCCCAACCAATGTGGACACTACATTCCACCCTAAGAGTCCAACGTCCTCCCTGGCACATTAGCCCACCACATCGACTTGATCTTAGTTCTGATATCAATCCATTACTATAGAAACTGCTTTTAACGTTCATTTTTTAGCCTCTTTAATGTCTGAAAACATGGGGACCCCTATGTGAGCGATGTAGTAAAAAAGGCAATAATGTCCGTAAATAAAGGGATGCCTAAAGTCTGCATTTTAGACGTCCTTTTTTAAAAAAATGATGTCTAAAGGTTCTTTTTTTAAAAAAAACGTTTATATTACAGATCTGGACTAAACACTATTTGAAACCAGAAATTACAGATCATAGTCAATAAAATTATAGATTTTGTATATGAACTACAAATCCAAAATCTACACAATAATAACTCTAAAACCGAAATCTCACAGGCAGAAGATGATAACAATAAGAAGAAATCAGTTGCAAAAAACTCATCTTCTATTATTGAAATTCATTTTCTCTAATAGCGACTAAAGAGGAGCGACAGGAAAAGATGAACCTCATCTTCTCGGCAGGAACATGGGCCAAGACGCACTTTTCAGAATCTCGATCTGCAAGCCATAACAACACAAGTTAGAAGATATAATAGAAGGAAACCCAACAAAAAAAAGAGAGGAGATAAAATAATAAAAAATGGTGAGAAAGCATAACAGATCTGAAGGCAAAAAAAGAGAGAAGAGGAAGAAGCAAGAGTTAAAAAAATAAGAAGAAATAAGAAGTCTCAGCTTAACGTGAGAGTGTGAACTGATAAATAAAATTAAAATTCAACCTATTTTTGGCGTCCCAAATTTAATTTAGGGACACCAAAGGTCCACCTTTGGCATCCCTAAATTAATTAAGGACACCAAAAAATGTCCCTTATTAGGGACGCCAATATCAGGGACCAAGATCTTTAGGCATCTTAAAAATATTTTAGGCATCCCAAATATTTTTAGGAGGTAAACCCACGTCCAAATATTTAAAATTTTTCTTTTTGGCCCCAGGAAGGAGCTTTAGGTGTCTTAAATTTGCTTTGGGACGCCTAAACTAAACTTTAAACATCCCAATTTAAATGTGGAAAGCCTAAAGTTTCCCATTGCTTTCCCATATTTACAAAAATGCCACCACCTTTATTTTTTACTTCCCTTTTTTTAAAAAGGGATGTCATTTAAGGTAGTAGTATCTTTATTCTATAATAGTAATCATAACATCTCAACACTTCGCTCTTAATATTGTCTACTTTAGAGCCTCATCCACCCCTCACGCTTTGTGGGCTAATGTGTCAGTGAAGATACTAGGCCCGTAGGGGTGGGGTACAATGTCCCACATCAACTAAGGAAGGGAACGAAATACGCTTTATACGAGTTTGAATACCTCTCCCTCTCAACGTGTTTTAAAACTGTGAGGGGTGATGACATCCCAAAGCAGATACTATTGAAAGTAAGTCGCTGGTTACGGCTATTTAATATATATAATTTAATATACCCTTGTAAATAAGATGTGGTATATGGTTTCCATCTTGAAAGATAAGTTTAACAAATATTGATTATGTAATATCCCGAAATTTGGGATTAGAGGCTTGGGAATAAGCCTAAATTAAGTAGACTGCTAAGCCCCAATTTAGCAGGAGCCCAAATTTATCCCCTAATGATTCTAATATCTTTGGGGTATTAAGAAAGTAAAATGATGAATTTTGGAGAAAGTAATTATGTTTTTGGTGAAATCGCTTATGAGGTAGTAAGCTTGTCATGTTCATTTGAATGATCAAATGATAATCAAAAATTATGAGATTTTACAGGATGAAAGTAGACATCCTAAGCTTTAATTTGATAGGTCATATGAATCAATTAGAGCTATACACAAAAAGATATGAATTTTTGAAGTCAGCACAGAAAAACTGTGAAATTTCTGAAACAACATGCAAAGAATGAAATTCTGGGAATTTTGTGATTCCATAAAGTAAAAGTCTATATTTTTCCTTGAAAATAGACTCAATAAGGGTTCTATAGGCTTTGGAATCACCTCATTTCGATTTTCCTAGAATTAGTTATGATTTTTCAAAGTTTGGGCAGAAATCTGCCAGAATTTTGTAAAATCCGAAATTTTTGGAAAATTAAAGTAAAATATGATATAATAATATATCATCATCCTCTTCCTCTTGAGACCATTCCAGACGTGAGCTGCAGCCAAGGAGAGAGAGAGAGAGAAAGTTTGAGAGTTTTAGAGAGAGAAGGAGAGGAGAAAACTCACAAGATAGGTCGATTTCTTCGGTGAATTCGTACCTAACATGTATAATCCTTCTCCTAAGCTTATCTTCTATGTTGTTTGAGGTGTTTGAAGCAATATTTTTGGAGTTGGGAAGGTTAGGGTTTCAGCTAAGAAGAGGAAAAGCTAGTGGGAGCTTGAGGTAACTTCCAAACTTTCATATATTGCTTATTCTGGCTGCTGTGGGCAATTTAATCGGTGAAATTTCGCCGGATTGCCATTGGTTGTAAAAATGGAAAATGGGTTTTCCTAGGGGTTATGCTGCCCAAATTGATACTAAATGGTAGTTTTAACCTAATGTAATGGTCAATAAAGTGGTTAGAAGTAGAAAGGAACGTGTTTACGGAGCCGAAACCGAAAAACCCCGATTTTCCCCTTAAAACCTATATATTTCGGCCAGCATTGTAAATGGGTCTTAGAGTTGGATTTTCAATGATTTGATGATTCCATTGGATTCAGTGGGCGAAAATAGGTGGGGTTACAGTTGGGCACTTTTTCGGAAAAAGCCTAGAAAGCATAATTACGGAAACGCCCCTAAAACCCTAAAAGTAGGGCTGCCAAGGGCAATTTCGTAATTTTACATTGAATTTGATAATTCCGAGTCCGGAAATGGATTCCTTGGGTGAAAATATGTAAGAATAGCCCATGTCAAAATTTCGGGAAAAGTACAGCCGGACCGGGTACGGCGGGGCCGGGCCGGGTTCCCGGGGGTATTTTAGTAATTTTTCAAGATAAACTCATATAACCCCCAGAAACACTATGGAAGTGTCTAAATAGTACATTTGACATTGTAGGATCGAATATGGAGCCCTGAGCTGTTTGCACGTAGATCGAGGCACGCGTTTCGAGGTGGAAAAGGGTTAAGGTAGGGGACTTACCTTTCTTGCATGTATTTGATATATTTGCTTGTGTAGTGATGTATGTGATTGCTTTACTTGATTGTGTAGAGCATATTTGAATAAATGAAGCTCTGTTTCTGTTTTCGCTGTGGCCATAGTCTTGTTGTATGAAACATTGAGCATGCAGAAATGTCATTATGGGGCATACATCTAGATAAAGCTAACATGTCATACACATAGCATCAATCATGCATGCATTATGGTATCTGTTTCCTACTGAGATTCTCTCGAATCTCACCCTCCCCTACCAACAATTTAGACAGGAGAAGACAAAAGATATGTTGAGGGCAAAGAAGAGAACTACACGAGAGGATTGCAGTGCGGAATGAAGTCAGGAATATGTCTCCGTTTCACTGGGGCGAGTTTAGACACCTAAGTAGCCCTGTGCGGCTACACTAATTGTAATTATCAGGTACAAACCCCTATAGGGAATTTATGTAATCATGCACATATTATTAATATAGTTATGCTATTCCTGTGTTGCCACCGAACCGCATATCGTTTTCCGCGAATACTCTGATAAATGTGAAATTAAAATAAGGGCGTGACAAATTAGCTAAGTAACACCTTGATTTACATATAAACTCTCCACTAAATTAAATTGTCCAATTAAAATCATAAATCTGAATTTTTCAAGCTAATCTTATATATGAGTTTGGCCTCCAAAAAAAATAAAGAATTATCTTACGATGGAGAAAAACCAAAAGCATGGGCATCACACCTAAACACAAACTTCAAAAGTACACAGTACACAAAGCTTTTCAACGTAAAAGCATAAAGACCATAGATCATTTCCAAAGAAACGATCATCACTTTTAAGTATACAATGTCATCATTTTCTATGAGTTGATGATTAATATGTGCAGCTATGACCCTAGTCGGCATATAAACACAATTAAGTTGAGAGAAATTAAAGATGTATAAAATCATCACTATTGATGCATATTGATGAAAGCCAGAGACATTGCATTAAGCTCAAAGTATGCGTTGTCCTTCTCTGTTAAAGGAGACTCTTCATTCCCATCACTGAACTGGTTTTCACATGTCACAGAAGCTTCCATGGCGGCACTTACCTTTATACTCGCCGTGTTAAAATCTTGGGACTCGAAAGCTCTCATGGCGTCATCCAAATCAGAAATAGAATCTGAGTAAAGATCAGAACAATCCTTCAAGCATTCCTTGGCGTATTCACTCAAGAACTTGGTGCTGTTGGTGGGGTCCTCCTTCAAGAGATTGGAAACGATGGAAATTATCTTTGTTGCGTTGGACTTGGTTATCTGAATCGACATGGCCACAATATCTCCGAGACTGGTTGGTGGATTATTGATCTGAGAAATAATGGCATCCTCAAGGCTGGCCACGCAGAAATCAAAGTGGACGATTGGATCGTTCTTCGAGGCCTTCGCGCAAGATTCACGAACCAAATCGGAGCCATTTGAGACTTGAAACAGAACCAGAATGATCCATAGGACGAAACTTAAAGGATAAAAAGCCATCAACTTCATTCTTCTTCTTATTCTTCTTATGATTTTTGTAACACCCCGAAATTTAGGATTTGAGGCTTAGGAATAAGCGTAAATTAAGTGGACTGCTAAGCCCCAATTTAGCAGGAGCCCAAATTTATCCCCTAATGATTCTAATATCTTTGGGGTATTAAAAAAGTAAAATGATGAATTTTAGAGAAAGTAATTATGTTTTTGGTGAAATCGCTTATGAGGTAGTAAGCTTGTCATGTTCATTTGAATGATCAAATGATGAACAAAAATTATGAGATTTTACAGGATGAAAGTAGACATCTAAGCTTTAATTTGATAGGTCATATGACTCAATTAGAGCTATACACAAAAAGATATGAATTTTTGAAGTCAGCACAGATAAACTGTGAAATTTCTGGAACAATATGCAAAGATTTAAATTCTGGGAATTTTGTGATTCCAGAAAGCAAAAGTCTATATTTTTCCTTGAATCTAGACTCAATAAGGGTTTTATAGGCTTTGGAATCACCTCATTTCGATTTTTCTAGAATTAGTTATGATTTTTCAAAGTTTGGGCAGAAATCTGCCAGAATTTTGTAAAATTCGAATTTTGGAAAAATGGTGTAATAAGTAAATATCATGTAATAAATATCATTCTTCTCCTTCCTTCAGCCAAACCGTGCAGCACAGCTCTGAAATAGAGAGAGAAAGTTGAGATTTTAGAGAGAGAAAAGGAGGAGGAAAAACTTACAAAGGTAAGTGATTTCTTCGGTAAATCGGTTCCTAATGCGTATAACTCCGCTCCTAAGCTATTCTTCTATGTGATTCAAGGTTTGGAAGCTCATCTTTTGATTTTTCAAGAGCTAGGGTTTCAGCCACTTTGAGAAAAGCCAGTGGGAGCTTGAGGTAACTTCCAAACTTTTGTATATTGCTTATTCTGGCTGTTGTGGGCAATTTAATCGGTGAAATTTCGCCGGATTGCCATTGGTTTTAATTTTGGGAAATGGGTATGTGGGGCTGTTATGCTGCCCAAATTGATACTAAATGGTAGTTCTAACCCAATGTAATGGTCAATAAAGTGGTTAGGAGTAGAAAGGAACGTGTTTACGAAGCCGAAACCGAAAAATCCCGATTTTCCCTGGAAAACCCATATATTTCGGTCTGGGCTATAAATGGGTCTTAGAGTTGGATTTTCAATGATTTGAGGGTTCCATTGAGTTCAGGAGGGAAAATTAGGTGGGGTTACAGTTGGGCACTTTTTCAGAAAAGGCTGAGAAAGCATAATTACGGAAACGCCCCTAAAACCTTAAAAGTAGGGCTGCCAAGGGCAATTTCGTAATTTTACATTGAATTTGATAATTCCGAGTCCGGAAATGGATTCTCTGGGTGAAAATATGTCAGGATAGCCCAGGTTAGAATTTCGAGAAAAGTACAGCCGGACCGGGTATGATGGGGTCGGGTCCCCGGGGGTATTTTAGTAATTTTTCAAGAAAGACTCATATAACCCCCAGAAACACTAAGGAAGTGTCTAAATAGTACATTTGACATTGTAGGATCGAATATGGAGCCCCGAGCTGTTTGCACATAGATCGTGGCACGCATTTCGAGACGGAAACGGGTTAAGGTAGGGTACTTACCTTACTTGCATGTATTTGATATCTTTGCTTGTGTAATGATGTATGTGATTGCTTTACTTGATTGTGTAGAGCATATTTGAATAAATGAAGCTCTGTTTCTGTTTTTCACTGTGGCCATAGTCTTGTTGTATGAAACATTGAGCATGCAGAAATGTCATTATGGAGCATACATCTAGATAAAGCTAACATGTCATACACATTGCATCAATCATGCATGCATTATGGTATCTGTTTCCTACTGAGATTCTCTCGAATCTCACCCTCCCCTACCAACAATTTAGCCAGGAGAAGACAGTAGATATGTTGAGAACAACAAAGAGAATCGTACGAGGGTAATGCAGTGGTGGAATGAAGACGAGAAGGTGTCTCCGTTTCACTGGGATGAGTTTAGACACCCAACTAGCCCTGTACAGCTACACTAATTGTAATTATCAGGTATGAATCCCTGAGGGAAATTTATGTAGTCATGCACATATTATCAGTATAGTCATGTTATTCCTGTATTGCCTACCGAACCGCATATCGTTTTCCGCTAATACTTTGGTAAAGGTAAAAGTAAAATAAGGGCGTGACAATTTTTCTCACTATCTCTCATTGTATATAATTCTCTATTTATATGTATGTATTTATGGGGTGATAAAGAATCTGAGCTTTAATTTTCTATGGTGGGATTTGAGATTTTCAAGTCGTCCTATTTATAAGCAACTATCTCTCTCATAAGACTGATCCCTTTTATAAGCAACTTTCACTTTTTGTCTAAAAATGTAAGTTTCTTTTTTCTATTTTACCCTTATTAAATACTCATTCTCTCTCATATCTTATACTTATTATCTCTCATACTTTTTATCTATTCGCTCTCTTATACTCTTTTCATAAATAGAGGCATATGTGAAAAAAAAACATGACACTTTTGACACACTTATTGTTTTTAACTACCAGTTCGTTTTACGCAATCAAAAAAAAAAAGTTATTTATAAATAGGACCGGATGGAGTATTAAGTTGGCATGTTTGTGCGCTTTTGCAGTTCTTTTTTTTTTTAAATATTACATACAGTCAAGAAAGACTTGGAGATTACAAAAAAAAATACAAATAAAATGGTGGGATTTGGGGAGTTTAATTCCCCTCGCTCCTCTATGTTAACAGAATGCTAACTTTTTTGTCATATTGACTGATTTGGTTAAAATGGTGGGATTTGGGGAGTTTAATGCCCCTCGCTCCTCTATGTTAACAGAATGCTAACTTTTTTGTCATATTGACAGAACACTAGTGTGTTAGAGCTTACGTTAGGAGGTCTCAGAAGTTAAGTTAGTTATCATGAAAAAGTTTATTAAATGCGTGTGATATTTTGTGCAAAGGTGACTTTAAAGGTAAAAGAAACTTTCTCTACTTTTAGCTTTTTATCTTTCTTTCTTTTTTATATTTTAACCTTTTAAAACTAACTTTTAAATATATTATCTAAATAGATTTATGTAAAATTAATATTCTTATAAAAATATATTTAAATATAAATCACATTATACTAATTGACATTTATAATTACCCTAACTTCATTTTGTAAAAATAAGTTAATAAAAGTTATTTTTACCAACATTAATACAAACAAACACTTAGTTATTTTAACTCATTTTAATTTCTCTCTTTTCCAAAAAAAAGAAGGGGGAAAAACAAAAGAATTGGTTATTGTGCCTTGTAAGGTATAACTTGGTTGCCGCTCAAGTAATCCTAACGAACTTGGATTTTGCGGTCCATACGTGTGTCGGGACCAAAAACTGGAATTAATAATTACGTAATTGAATCGTCAATTTTTTTTTTTTACCAAAAAATCATCAAATATATACTGTAATATACAAAACTAAAATATGATGGAGTATTGTACACTTATTATTTAATAAATGTTCTAATTAAAAATAATGATAAAAGCTCACAACCTGTAGTTAAGGAGTTGATTATATTTTCTAATACTAATTCTGTGATATTATTATATTTTCCCTATATAGTTATCGAGTTATGGTCACGACTTCAAAGTTACGTTGGATGTATAAGATTCTTAGACCTGCATTAGAAGGCAATGAATGAAAAAGAAAAAGAAAATTGGCGGAAAATGCCCCAGTTAAATTTTATTGGTGGGTTTGATGTACACAGATTTCTTACACAGGAGCAGTACTACGATAAATCAACACGAAAATCGTAAGAAGCCATAAAACAAGGTGACATTAATGATATATGAAGTTATGACGACGGTCAACGTCCGTTTCTATTTTAAAAATCGAAGAGTAATAAAAACGGAATTTAATGGGCATACAGAAAAATACAATTATATTAATAAAAATATTCGTTTACAATTCTGATATCGTTCGTCGACGGAAACAGAAAATACAGTGGAAGTTTAATATTTACAATTTTCGACAAAATATCACAAAATAGACTAATTATGGCCACGATATTGTCCTCGCCTCGAGACACATGCCGCTCACTTTCCAATGTCTACGTCTTTTCCCTTAGACCCACTAGTCCCCGCTAAGGCGTTTATTAAAAATAGGGTGAGATTCCGGAGAATCCCCGTAGAGACATAATATCGTTCATAGAAAATGCGAAAAGTAAATATGACATACGCCAATGTATGCATAAATTAATGAAAAATATAAACACATCATCGTCATGTATACATGAGTAAGGCCTAGCCCAACAATCTACACCGGTTGGACTTCTGCCAACTCCCAGTGTAAGTGTACCTCTGGCACAAACTGCCCCCTCTCTAGGCAAATCATGTTGATTAATAAAGTGTATTTATAAAACAATGGCATCCACAAAATCAT